>CM066975.1:7286792-7704511 GCA_033971965.1 Cucurbita ficifolia | reverse complement strand
TCTGTTATTTGAAAGAAGAAAGAGAGCAAGGAAATTCTCTTTAATACTCTGGTTCGGTTGCAATAATACTTAAAGGTAATTGAAGATTAGAAATATTTTTTTTTCTGGAGCCTAGTTAATAAAGAAGTTAAAGTCCACCACCACAGGTTCAACAACTTATCTATTTAAGTTCTACTAGCCGAACCTTCCTCATTATTATTGATTTTTCTCGATGCTCTCTGTTTTTTTTTACAGTAGTTACCATTCTGCAAATATATTTTTTAGATAGTTTAAACTCATCAACACACATCTGAATGACACTCAAAACTCACTTAATTTTCAGTCACAAAAGTTACTAAAAAATAGGTTATATGTGGAATCGATAATTTACTCATTACTTGCTACTTGTGACATTATATACTTGCACTTATTCTAGTGAATTTTACACCATTTTACTATATAACTTCACGAGTGATCAGTGTCCTAAAAATGAGACATTTCGTAACCAAAATTCTCACTTGGAGAGTTTGGCATACAAATTGTTCTCCTTCAAAATTTGTCAGGACTTTTTTGGAGGACTTCCTGGTTCGTTTTTAGAATACACAAGGATCATCTATGAACATGATAACAAACATTTTCTAGACACCCCTTGAACACTCAGTTCATCAACTCCATGAACATGGCACATGGGCATTGATGAGTCCAAAAGACATGACCAGAGATTCATAATGACCATACCTCGCTCTAAACGTTGTCTTGAGTACATCCCCGTCTTTGATCTTGATCTGATGATAACCTAACCATAGGTCTATCTTGGGAAACACTGTTGCTTCCCTAAACGAGGGAGAAGACACTTATTCTTCACTTTTCTCTTATTCAGTTCCCTATAATGTTGGATATGATCCACGATCGAAATATGTCGAAACAAGTAAAAGAAGCAATGGAACAACTTGAGGGGAGAGATCTTTTGGGAGCAAAGAAACCTTAAGCAATTTGCTTTTCAATTCTCTTTGTTGTTGTTGTGAGAAAGCATATATCTCATGAGTATTTATAGTGGAGAAAGCACTAACTAGCTTCCTAAACTTTCTTGTAAGTTAATAACCACTAACGATCTTCCTAACTAAAGTATAAAACTTAGTCCACACAAGCTCAAAACTTGGTCCACAAATTTGGCAACTACTACCAATTCTCCTATAGTTTGCTCCATAAGTTAGTAACTTTATTCTAATAAGTCTACTAACAATTCTCCTAAAGTTACTCCATAAGTTAGTGACTTATTCTATTAAGTCAAGTTTATAAACTCACAATCTCCTCCGTAAACTTAACTTTTTGTTCGAGATTCTTTATTTCCGGCAATTCCTGCATCTCTGCAAACTTAACCCTTGCTAGGGCCTTGGTTAGAATATTTGCACGTTGCTCTCTAGTGCATATAAACTCCATAACGATTTCTCTTCTCAACACACTCACAGATGAAGTGGAAGCGAGTGTCAATGTGTGTTTGCTGCGTCCCTGAAATACTAGATTCTTCATCAGTGCAATCGCAAATTTTTTTGTCGACGTATAGAGTTATTGGCTTTAGTTCACTTCTAGTCACTTCACTCAACAAATTTCTCAGGCACAATGTTTGGCACGACGCCACAGTTGTGTTGAATAAACATTAAATGTTATTTTCTTTAGTGGGTTTTATATTCAGAAGTGAGTGAAAAAGTGAAAGGCCAGGAGTCTTTAGATGAAAGGCCAAGAGTTGTTATGGGAGATAATGACGTTTTGATGGCTATAATTAGTTTTTATTATCTCAGTTTTAGAAGAGCATGTGAATGCTGTTAGATAAAAGGCTGCGGTTTTTTTTTTCCTTTTATTTATTTAGTTTATTCACGTTTTCCTTAAAATTAGTAGTTGAAACTTGTTTTTAGGCTATCTGAATTAACGATACACATAGAGTGGAAGAGAGTATTTTTAGCTACCCATTTCGGCATCTTAAGGAGCAAGATTTATTGGCCACTTTGGCCATTTTTAGATTATAAGTTGTTTTAAATAGTCCAATCAATGAGAAACATTCCTACCGTGTTTTTCAGCATAATCAAATCCCAAAGTATTCGTTCTCTTTCTTAATTTTCTTCATCTTTTCTGTTTTCATTTTCTTCCAACAAAGTTTCTTCCCAGTTTTTATTCGTTAAGGATTTCCTCTTCAGACGAATTGGTATCAGAGCCAGTTTCGTGGTATATCATTGTGGAGAAGCCAAGTCTTTCAAAAGCTAAGTTGAATAGCTCAATTGGTTAAAATGTCGACCTAACAACACGCAGGTCTCAGGTTTAAGTAGAAGAAAATTCAAAGTGTGAAAATACACACATCGTGGTTAGGTAGGCTCACTCACTCTTCCACGCCATCGTCGAGTGTCGGCATACTTGAAAGAATTGGGGGTAAATTGGTTCACATATAGTTGTATGAATCAACTCGGGAGGTTGTTTAACCCAAAATTCAGCCTTCTTTTGAATTGAGGTTCTCGCATGCTTGTTGAGTGTCACAACCATACTATGAAGAGAGTAGGTTGTGACCCTCACGGTTCGACAAGCAAAGTGGCATCCCTCAAGAGACGCCCATCCGGCCACATGCGGGCCAATATAGAAGAATGCCATGATGCGATCGAGGAGGACGATGCATCATCCAACACACCACCACGCTAAGTGGGCATTATAAAGACAAGCTGAGACATAAGCAAGACAAAGACATCAGAATAGACATGAGGGACAAAGATAGGCTTGTTGAAGGGCCGGGTAGGGCTCCGGGCCTTAACCTCGAAAGTTGGGGTTCCGGAAGGAATTTGGTCATGCGGTTCGGGAGTTAAGTCCGTCAATATGAAATCTGAATGCTCGCCAAATTTGACGTCAATCGGACATCGGACGGACAATGCACGACACCGTATGACCGTTCACAAAAATCATGTATACTCCTGGTAGATTGAAAATGGCTCAGAATGTACTATAGGGGTACCATGGTGTTAGCTCTCCACCACCCCTGGGCCCTGTGGCCTAAGTGAGCTACCCTGTGACACATACGTGTGTCACAGTGTGGGCGAGCGTGTCGAGATGAGTGTCTCGGGCGACTTCCTTTGAAATGGGTTTTTGAAGGACAGTACCGGACGGCACGGGTGTGCCGGTATTGCGCCCCAGCCCGCGTGTCAGAGGTTGCTACATACACCCGCTATCCAGTACGATATTCGTAAATGACTCGGCATGGGCACGAGATGGCCTATGCCTCGATAGAACCCGGATGGATGGATGTTCGGGAAGTCCCGATGAGATGAAAGACACGCGGGCCCATTCTCGATGGCATGACCGAACGAGTCATGATGGCCGACGACATCCCGAGACTCGGGATGGTGTCAAGACATATGGACCCTGTCGATGGGGATCGAGACGACAAGACAAGATGCGACGTTGCATTGAGAGACCTTGGCCCGAGAAGAGGCAAGGTCGAGTCGGATGACTTGGCCTAGTGTAGAGGCAAGCCGGTTGTGTTGCAGACGATTGAACATGCACGCGCAGGCGGTGTGTGTGGTTGGACAAGCTTGGATTCCGCACAAGCGATGTCCGATGGGCGAAGACAAACATCGCATAAGGTCCGACGAAGCCACAAAGCCGGGGCGAAAAATATATATGGGGTTTAATTCCCCTTAAGGCTGGTCGTGGTCGTGTCAGGATCATGACGCCGCACGGTAAAAAATGTAGGACCGTGACATTGAGCACGCATTCTTCACAAATTTTTTCTTCGTAGTCCATGTTGGGTAGCCCGTGCACCATGATGTAGGTGACCAAAGCGGAGATGTCACAGTGATGCCTTATGGTTAACTTCGGCGACGGCTTCATCGGCAAGGGAGGCGAGCATCGCAAGCTGACCGACGTCTACTTCATCCCTTGGCTCAAGGCTCTTCCTCTTGCTGGTCGATGACAAAAGCCGCTTCATGTGGCTGATCCTGCTGCAAGCGAAAAGTGAGGCGGCTATTTTACCACTGAAAGACTTGGGGTAATTGGTCCATATATATCTGTATGAATCAACTCGGGAGGTTGTTTAGCCCAAAATTCAGCCTTCTTTTGAATTGAGGTTCTCGCATGCTTGCTGAGCACGCATTCTTCACAAAATTTTCCTTCGTAGTCCATGTTGGGTAGCCCATGCACCATGATGTAGGTGACCAAAGTAGAGATGTCACAGTGATGCCTTATGGTTAAGTTCGGCGACGGCTTCGTCGACAAGGGAGGCGAGCATCGCAAGCTGACCGACATCTACTTCATCCCTTGGCTCAAGACTTTTCCTCCTACTGGTCGATGACAAAAGCCGCTTCATGTGGTTGATCTTGCTGCAAGCGAAAAGTGAGGCGGCACAGGCAATTAAAGTGTATTCAAGCGTGAATGGGGAGTGCCAAAATCAGACCATCATTGGGACAGCAAGGTCATTGCTGATGACGGGTGATAAATGAAATACCATTTATCGCTGAAAGACTCGGGGTAATTGGTCCACATATATCTGTTTGAATCAACTCGGGAGGTTGTTTAGCCCAAAATTCAGCCTTCTTTTGAATTGAGGTTCTCGCATGCTTGCAGAGCACGCATTCTTCACAAAATTTTCCTTCATAGTCCATGTTGGGTAGCCCGTGCACCATGATGTAGGTGACCAAAGCGGAGATGTCACAGTGATGCCTTGGGTCTTCTACTTCGACTCGCAAATAATTTTCTCGTATGCTTCTTAAATTCAGTTTGTACATCCGATTTCTTCCTATC
Source organism: Cucurbita ficifolia (assembly GCA_033971965.1). NCBI lineage: Eukaryota > Viridiplantae > Streptophyta > Magnoliopsida > Cucurbitales > Cucurbitaceae > Cucurbita > Cucurbita ficifolia. The sequence continues at coordinate 7,699,756 of CM066975.1, read as the reverse complement.
TCGACTCGAGCAACCAAACGCCCTTGCTTGTCCTTCACGTGTAGCAGGCGGTCTTTTAAGAATATCGAGTAACCTTTCTCTGTGAGTTGCCCCATACTCAATATGTTGATCTTGAGGTCTGGTACGTAATAAACATCTTGGATTGACCCTATTAAACCATCCTTTTGCAAGAAATGTATCGTAGCTCGGCCTTTGACCTCCACCTTTGAAGCATCTCTAAATGACACATGACCATCTTCAATCTTTTGCATCTCTTTGAATAGGTACTCGTAACCACACATATGGTTGCTTGCCCCTGAGTCGAGGTACCACAGAGTGTCGTTGTTGATGTTGTCTTCATTTTGAGCCATCAAGAGAAGACCTTCATTTGTTACGTCTTCCAAGGCTAGGTTGGTTGTTCCTTCCACCCTTTTTTATCGGCTCGACAATCTTTTACAAAATGTCCACTTTACCACAATTATAACATTTGTCGGAGTTACAATCATTTGCATAGTGACTAAATTTGTGGCATTTGTAGCACTGAATGTTTGAATAAATTAATCGGACACCTCTTCCTCAACTACGTCCTCTTCCACGCCAATTTGCTTGACTCGACTATCCCTTCTCCTCATAGTATCCTTCATGACTGCTGCCTTGACCACTGCGACCATTTCCACGACTTCCATGGTCACGACCTCTACCTTGAAAAATTTGAGAATAGAGTACCTTTTCATCTTTGATTGACGCCTTGGTTTGAAGTGCTTGATCGAGTGTTTCCTCCTCCTTCTTCTTATGTTGCTCGTATGTCTCGAGAGAACCGGCGAGCTCGTCGACCGTAAATGTCACTAGGTCCTTTGACTCTTCTATCACGCATACAACATTCTCAAAGTTGTTGGTTAATGATCTCAAAATCTTCTCCACAACTCGCGTCTTGGCTAACATTTCTCTGTTTCGGTTGAGTTGGTTTCCACAGTTTGTACACGCGTGATGTAGTCAGATATACTTTCCGACTTCTTCATCTTCATGCTCTCCAACTCGTCACGAAGAGTTTGGAGATGCACATGCTTGACTCGGTCAGTTTCTTTGAACACTTTTCCTAAAATATCCCACACTTCTTTTGAAGTAGTTGCACTGGCAATCTTCTCAATGGCCGACTCGTCAACGGCTTGGAACAACATGTATAGTGCCGCCTTATCCTTTGATCGCACCTTTTTCAATGCCTTGTTTTGTGCCGACGTTTAACCTGTTGTATCGTTTGGTTCTTCGAAACCTTCTTCGACCACCTCCCATGCATCTTGAGAATCGAGAAGAGCTTTCACTTGAATGCTCCAATTCTCGTAGTTTGTCTTCGTTAGTTGCGGTAGCGGCATTTGACCCGTCACATTCGTCATTGGCTCTGATACCATTTGTGAAAGAAATCCCACGAATTTGTGAAAGAAATCTCATGCCCACTAATTTTTCTTTTGAGAGTGGGGGAGACAAAAAACACTTTATTTATCTGAAAACTCTTCTTCTATTACTTTTTTTTTCTTTTTTTCTCTCTGCTTCTTCAAAATAGAAAGAACAATGTATTTATAAGCATTTACATGCTCTTCTAAAATTAATTAGAGCTATAAGAATGCCACTATTTCCCGAGCCATAAAACACTACTATTTCCGATAAAGACTCTTGGCCTTTCATCTTCAACACTCTCGGTCTTTTCCTTTACCACTAACTTTTGAACTTAAAACCCACTAAAATTAACTAAAAATAATATTTAATGTTTATTCAACACAAAGTAGGCTCATTCTCACTTCTCATGCATCCTTTTTCTTGAAAATACCCATCAATCTTGCTATACCAAGCTCAATAGGCCTGCTTTAATCCGTATAATGCATTTCTCAGCTTGTATACCTTTGTTTCTGTCTTTCTTTATGAATCCCTCTGGTTGTGCTACATAGACCTCTTCTTGTAAATTTCCATTAAGAAATGTTGGCTTGTCATCAAACTGATAAACAAGTCATCGCAACTCTACTGCTAATGCTAGAATGGTTCTTATAGTTTCAAAGAGATCTACTAGAAAGATAGTTTCTTCAAAATCTATACCTTGATGTTGCTCATACCTTTTTTCTATAAGACGAGCCTTATGCTTATGTATGCTTTCATCTGGTAAAAATTTTGTCTTGAACACCCATTTCAAGTTGATTGCAATTTTTTCATTTGGTAAGTCAACCATCTCCCATGTTCAATTTTTCTTTATTGACTGCATCTCTTCTACCATGACTTTCCGTCACTCTTCTTTTTCAGCGGCTTCTTCATAACTTATAGGGTATGAAACAATAAGAGCAAATTGACATGATGCATATATTGTTAAAGGGATAGATACATTTCTAAAGATAGAAATGACTTGGCCAAATTAGTTGCTACAGAGAATGAGGAGGTGAAAACAATTTGATCCACAGAAACCCCAACCAACTCCGTGAAGCAATGAAATCCCGCCTTATAAAATGACCTCCCTTTCAATCATTCATATCATCTCCTCCTCTCAATCTCACTTCAATTTTTGTTGTCACCAACAACTGGTATCAGAGCTATCTTGCAGCAGCAATAATGGCAGCAGAAAAACAAGTTAAGAGCTACGTTCAGCCCGCCATCCCGAGGTTCGATGGTCACTATGATCATTGGGCGATGTTGATGGAAAATTTTCTCAGATCAAAGGAGTTTTTTGATATGGTGGGGATGGGTTATGAAGAGCCAAATGAAGGCGAGGTACTCTCAGCTGGTCAACAGCAACTGTTGGCAGCATCGAAGTTGAAGGACCTGAAGGTCAAGAACTATTTATTTCAGTCCATTGATAGGACTATCTTGGAAACAATGCTTCAGAAGAAGACATCCAAGGAAATTTGGGATTCTATGAGGAGGAAGTATCAAGGCTCAACGAGAGTAAAGCGTGCTCAACTTCAAGCTCTTAGAAGAGACTTTGAAATTCTCCAAATGCAAAAGGGAGAAACGGTGAATGATTATATTGGCAAGGTTATAAGTCTTGCAAGTAAAATGAGGATGCATGGTGATTCAATCACGGATGTTGCGGTCGTAGAAAAGATTTTGCAATCACTAACTCCAAAGTTCGATTACATTGTATGTTCTATCGAAGAAGGAAACAATGTCGAAGAGATGCAAATTGATGAACTCCAAAGCTCCCTATTAGTACATGAACAGAGACTCAATCGTACAAGTGCAATAGAGGAGATGACAACCTTAAAGATATCCACACCAGGTGAAACTTCAAGCCCTAGAGGTAGATGGCAAAGATGAGGCAGAGGTTGTGGGAGAGGCAGTCGAGAAAGAAGTGGAGATGTTGGCAGGTCAGCAGATCTAGTCAGAAATGATTATGACAACAAAGGCAAGAGACACTTTGACAAGTCTAAGGTGGAATGCTACAGATGTGGACGCCTTGGACATTACAAAAATGAATGCTATACTAGGCTCCAAAAGGAGAAAAGAGATCAATCCAATTTCGTGGAGAGAAGAGAAGAAGAAACATTGTTAATGTCATTCCATGCTATGAAGGTTGCAGAGCAAGGTGTATGGGTCGTAGACTCTGGATGCAGCAACCATATGACAGGTTGTAAGGAATTCTTCTCAACTCTGGATGAAAATTTTCATACTACGGTTTCTCTTGGCAACAATTCAACTATCCAAGTGATGGGGAAAGGAACCGTAGATATCAAGACTAGAAATGGCTTTGTAGAGTCCATTTCTAATGTATTCTACATTCCTGATCTGAAGGCCAACTTACTTAGTATCGGTCAGTTACAAGAAAAAGGGTATGTGATCACATTCCAAAATGATGAATGTGAGATTTATGACTCCAAAAGAGGATCGATTGCTAAGATGAAGATGACCACCAACCGTCTATATCCGTTGACGTTAAATATCGTAGCCAAAAGTTTGATGGTGAAGAAAGAAGATACCACCTGGCTTTGGCATTTTAGGTATGGTCATCTACACTTCAAAGGATTAAAAACGTTGTCTTCAAAGAAGATGGTAACTGGGTTGCCAGATATTACTCCTCCAACAAAAATTTGCGAGAGCTGTGTAGTAGCAAAACATGAAAGAAATTCTTTTCCATCCGGAAAATCAAGAAGAGCTCAAGCAATTTTGGAATTGATTCATTCAGACATATGTGGTCCCATCTCTCCAGCATCAAATGGTGACAAGAAATATTTCATGACCCTCATCGATGATTTTAGTCGAAAAACATGGACTTATTTCCTGCACGCCAAATCAGAAGCCTTTGATTGCTTCAAAATTTTTTTTGCTACTATGAAGACGGAAACTGGAAGAAGAGTCAAGGCTTTAAGAACTGACAGAGGTGGAGAGTTCTGTTCAAACGAGTTCATTAAATTTTGTGAAGAGAAGGGCATAAGGAGGCAGTTAACAACAGCATATACACCACAACAAAATGGTGTGGCCGAAAGGAAAAACAGGACAATTCTCAACATGGTTCGAAGTTTACTAAGTAAAGGAGAAGTCCCGAAGGAATTCTGGCCAGAAGCTGTCGTGTGGTCCGTTCACATTCTCAACCGAAGCCCTACTTTCTCTGTTAGAGATATGACTCCACAAGAAGCATGGAGCGGAAGAAAACCTGCAGTAGACCACTTTAGAATCTTTGGGTGCATAGCATATGCACACATTCCTGATGACAAAAGGAAGAAACTTGAGGACAAGAGTTTGAAGTGTGTGTTCCTTGGAGTAAGCGAGACTTCCAAGACATACAAGCTCTATGATCCTTTTACAAAGAAGGTGGTGGTAAGCCGTGATGTAATCTTTGACGAAAATAAGACTTGGACATGGGAAGAAAAGATCACTGTGAATCAGCAGATTCTTGTAGATCTTGAAGAAGAACAAACCGAAGCCCCTATTCAGCCTCACTATGAGCATGGAGAGAGCTCATCACAAGCTCAACAAGAAGAACCAGTAGAAGAAAATCATGATCATAATCAAAGAAATCCAAGAACAAGAAAGAGACCAAATTGGATGGTTGATTATGAGATGGACTATGAATCAAGTGATAGTACTTATTTTGCATTCTTTATGGATAGTGATCCAATTGTCTATGAAGAAGCGGTAAAGGAGAAGAAATGGAAGGAAGCTATGGACAGTGAAATCAAATCCATAGAGAAGAACAAGACTTGGGAGCTCACTGATCTCCCTAGAGGGCAGAAAACAATCGGAGTAAAATGGGTTTTTCAAAACCAAGTTGAATGAAAACGGTGAGGTGGATAAGTACAAGGCGCGACTCGTTGCAAAAGAATACAAGCAGAAGTATGGAGTTGATTATAAGGAGGTATTTGCACCAGTGGCACGCCAAGATACTATCAGGCTTATAATTTCTATTGCAGCACAGAAATCTTGGTCTATTTATCAACTTGATGTGAAATCGGCCTTCCTACATGGAGAGCTTCAAGAAGAGGTATATGTGGAGCAACCAGAAGGTTTTGTTCAAAGAGTTAAAGAAGAAAAAAATATACAAGTTGAAGAAAGCTTTGTACGGTTTGAAGCAAGCTCCGAGGGCATGGTACAGTCGCATTGATTCTCATTTTGAAAAGATGGGATTCACTAAAAATGCCCGTATGAACATATGTTGTATGTGAAAACTGAAAAGGGAGGTAACATTCTCATTATTTGCTTATATGTTGATGATTAAATAATAATATACTTACTGGCAATAATGAAGAAATGTTTAAATTTTTTAAGAAGAGCGTGATGAAGGAATTTGAAATGACAGATCTTGGTTTGATGAGATATTTTCTTGGAGTAGAAGTTACTCAAACTCCCGCAGGTAACTTTATCTGTCAGAAGAAATATGCTCAAGAATTACTTGAAAGATTTAAATTGGATGAGTGCACATTTGGAACTCCATCAGAATTGGGTTTGAAGTTGCACAAGGATATTGAAGGGCGAGAGGTTGATAATAGGTACTTCAAACAAATTGTGGGAAGTTTGATGTACTTAACTTCAACAAAACCAGACATCATGTATGCGGTTAGTATGATAAGTCATTACATGGAGCATCCAACGGAAAAACATCTCAATGCAGCAAGAAGGATACTTCGTTATGTGAGAGGAACCTTTGATTTGGGGGTATTCTACAAGAAAGAAGATGATCCGAAGATAGTTGGCTATACAGATAGCGACTATGCAGGTGATATAGATGATCGTAAAAGTACTTCAGGAAGTATTTTCATGATGAGTTCAGGAGCTATTTGCTGGTCTTCAAAGAAGCAACCTATTGTAACTCTCTCAACTACAGAAGCAGAATTTGTGGCAGTAGCAGCATGCTCGTGCCAAGCAATCTGGTTAAGAAAAATGCTTGAAATTCTTAATCAAAAGCAACCAGGTACGACGGTTATATATTGTGATAATATGTCAACTATTAAGTTGTCTAAAAATCCTATGTTGAATGGAAGGAGTAAGCACATCGATGTTCGATTTCATTTCTTGCGTGATTTGTGTAAAGAAGGCATTATTGAACTCAACTTTTGCCGAAGTGATGAACAAATCGCAGACCTATTCACAAAACCCTTGAAACAACCATTGTTCGAGAAGCTTAGAAGAAAGATGGGGATGTGCAGAATCCAAGATGTATATCAAGAGATGAAGTGAAGTCCTAAACTGATTTCTGCATAATTCAGTTTAAGGGAGGGTGTTAAAGGGATAGATACATTTCTAAAGATAGAAATGACTTGGCCAAATTAGTTGCTACAGAGAATGAGGAGGTGAAAACAATTTGATCCACAGAAACCCCAACCAACTCCGTGAAGCAATGAAATCCCGCCCTATAAAATGACCTCCCTTTCAATCATTCATATCATCTCCTCCTCTCAATCTCACTTCAATTTTTGTTGTCACCAACATATATGTCAGCAAAAGATTTATACTTCCTTGGAGATGTCTTATCCGAAAATTCTTCAAGAGAAGAGTTGCTATTTAGTGATACTGAAGATGATAAATTTGACAAATTTTTTGTTGCAGTAGTGGCACTAGAAGATGCACTGAAATTGACTCTTGTCTCTTCATCTGGAGAAACTTCAACTGTAATCTCTTGCTACTCCTATTCTTTACTCCAATCCTAACTCACATTTTCATCAAATATTACATCCCTTTTAACTGAAATCTTTTCATGAAGAGGATTGTATAATTTATATGCCTTTGATTGAGTACAACACCCAATGAAGATGCATTTTTAGATTTTTCATCAAGCTTTTGACGAATTTGAGAATTATTCAAAGCTAAGCAACACATCCAAAGACTCGTAAATGACTTACAAATGGTTTCCTTCCATGCCATGTTTCATAAGGAGTTCGATTCATAACAACCTTTGTTGGTGAGAGATTTAATAGATAGACAGATGTTGCTACGACTTTTACCAAAATGGGTTTGAAAGTCTCCTTGCTTCTAACATACTTCTTGCCATCTCCACAACAATTCGATTTTTTCGTTCAACGATTCCATTTTGTTATGGAGTGTAAAGAGCTGTTATGATACGAATCCGACAGCTGATCATTTGCATGGACTCGAAGGAGCAATTACAAGAAGCAATACAAAGAAAATTCAAGTATCAAATCAAGAAAATAATGGAGGTGCTGATATTGTTAAGTGATTAGAAGACTTGCCTTTGGTAGTTGAACTATCAATTAAGACAATTTATGAATGCCTTATTTTCTTCAATTTGTATTTAATAACATTTATTAGTAATTTGTAGTTGGTGGTTGAACTTTATTATGTTAGGGGTATCTTTTTGGCCTATATAAAGGCATGTAATATTCATTTTTAAAAGAGGGTGGAATACAAAAACCGGTTGAAACCCTTGGGGTGTTATGTTTCTTTCAAACCTTGCTTTAAGTTTGTTGTTTAAACCGATTCATTGAATTAGTTTTGATCAAGCTAATTCTGGAGTGATTCGTCTTGGAATCTAAGAGTGATCATCATAGATTCCAAGTTCGATCTAAGAGTCATTCACCTTCTAACCAGCTCTTGGTTTGAATCAATTCGTTAAGTTAACTTTCTTTGTGAACGTTTGCAAGGATTCTAGAAGGACCTCTAGCTTTGCAAAACCTAGCATTTTTGGCACTTATCATTTGGTATCAGAGCATTTAGTCGACGTTCTTTGGCCGCTTTAGAGGTGAAATATCTTTATTTCGTTAAGTTAGCTTTATGTGTGAAATTTTGCAAGGATTCTAGAAGGACCTCTAGCTTTGCAAAATCAAACATTGTGAGCGCTTATCATGTTAACTGATACGAATCCGACAGTTGATCATTTGCATGGACTTGAAGGAGCAATTACAAGAAACAATGCAAAGAAGATTCAAGTATCAAATCAAGAAAATAATGGAATGACTGACATTGGAAAGTGATTAGAAGACTTACCTTTGGTAGTTGAACTACCAATTAAGACAATTTATGAATGCCTTATTTTCTTCAATTTGTATTTAATAGCATTTATTAGTAATTTGTAGTTGGTGGTTGAACTTTATTATGTTAGGGTTATCTTTTTGGCCTATATAAAGGCATGCAATATTCATTTTGAAAAAAATTGTTGAATACAAACAAAACCTTTTGTGTTTTCTTAATACATTTTTGGTGTTATTGTTTTTCAAACCTTGCTTTAGGTTTGATGTTTAAACCGTTTCATTGAATTAGTTTTGATCAAGCTAATTCTGGAGCGAGTCGTCTTGGAATCTAAGAGTGACCATCATAGATTCCAAGTTCGATCTAAGAGTCATTCATCTTCTAACCAGCTCTTGGTTGGAATCAATCCGTTAAGTTAGCTTTCTCTGTGAACGTTTACAAGGATTCTAGAAGGACCTCTAGCTTTGCAAAACCTAGCATTGTTGGCGCTTATCATTAACTCCCTTTGGATTCCCTTTTCTTCACAAAACAAATTGAACTCTGTAAATATGAACTCGCCACCTCTATTTGTGCGAAGAACCACCTCGATTTGTGCGAAGAACTTTAAAGTGGCAGCCACTTTGGTCTTTCACCGTAGCTTTAAAATTCTAGAACTTCTGAAAAGTTTCTGACTTATGTTGTAGGAAGTAAACCCAGTTGTTTTAGCTTATGTTATAGTCATCAATAAATAGTAAAAAGTATATACTCCCACCCAAGAATTTAGTTTGCATTGACCCACATATATCAACATGAATCAGTTCTAGACAATTTGAAGTTGTTTTAGCTTTTTCAACAAGAAAGGACTTCCTAGTTTGCTTGCCATAAATGCATCTTTTACATAAACTAATTATATCAATTCTTGGTAACGCGAAAACCATACCTTTATCCGTGAGTATTTTCAGGCCCTTCATATGCAGATGCATATATCTCAGATGCCATAAAATCGAGTCATCTTTTGTACCAGCAGAAGGAGCAAAATCCCCCATGTTAGAAACATCTAATGGAAATATCTTATTTGAAGTCACGACAATTTGAACTTTATGGCCGAATTTCTTATTTGTAATGACACATGTGTTGTCATTAAATAGAACGAAATGTTCTCTAGTAATCAATTGTCCAACACTCAATAAATTGTACCCTAAATCAGGCACAAATTGAACATTATCTAACAGTTTTATCTTACCATGACTGGTTTCGACTTTCACTGTGTCGTTTTCTTCAACTTGCATCTCATATGGTTCAAGCATCCGCTCTCACCAAACCATAAATCACTCTTTTTTGAATTAATATCAATACAAGCCATAAAAGTCTTTCTTCTTTTTCTTCTCCTTCTTATTCTTCTCCATTTTCTGTTGCAAAATTCATTTCCTAATCTTTATACCAACAATCACCTTTTATGTGCCCTTACCTTCTGCAATGGTAACATAGTATGACATTCATTATGTTACTTTGCTCATTAATCTGCCTTTGTTCATCATTTCTCCATCTACCCCTATTACCACGACCACCATGGAAGCTGCGAAATCCTCCTCTTCCACGACTTCTACTTGCTAAACAAATATTTTCTCCTTCGTTGTTGGCTGTGTCCTTCACTTGTAGTGCCTTTTCTTCATTCCTTTTTTATTATCTGTTGATTCTGGGCTCATGAGCTTGAAGCGAGCCCATCAATTCATCAACGGAGAGTATTCATAGATCCTTAGCTTCTTCTATAGCAGCCACCACATGATCAAACTTTGGAGTTAAGCTTCTCAACACCTTTGTAACAATTGTTTCATCTCAAATTTTCTCTCCATAGGCACACATCTGACTAACTATTGCTATTGCTTTTACAAAATATCAACAATTAATTCACCATTCGTCATGAGAAAAGTTTCAAAATCATATCTTAGAGATTGCAATTTCACTGTTACGACCTTTGAATCTCCTTGAAACTTCTTTTGCAGAACTGATCATGCTTGCTTTGATGTGATTGCTGCTGCAATTCGTGAAAAAATAGTCTCATGATTGTTGAATAATGAACAGAGCCTTGCATCCTTTTTCTTGGTTTCTCTTAGTCTCTCCTTTCTTCTATTGTGGGTTCTAATACATCAACAAACCCGTGATCCACCAAGTCCCATAGCTCCTGTGATCCTAGTAAGATCTTCATCTTGATGCTCCACCACTCATATTTCTCACCATTAAAAATTGGTATGAGCGATGCAGAGGAAGAAAAATCAGCTACTGCCATTTTCGTTTCGTAAAAAAAATAATCACTTCTCGTCTTGACAAGACCTTGGCTCTGATACCAAATTTATTGGGAAAAGAATATTGAAAGAGATAGCAAAATACAGAATAAGATTAAAGTTGCTAATGCTTTATTATTGTTTACTCATGCCTTGCCAAAAGAGTTACAAAGTTTCAATATATACAGGCATATGGTAACTAAAAATCGAAAATTTTGGAAATCCTACTAAACAATTGACCATAAAAAAATTCATTAAGTTTAGAAAACTAGTAACAGCTTCCTCAAAACTTGGTCAAAACTTTGAATCATATCTCAACAGCTTTGCAATCTTAACATGTGCTGTACAATCGAAGACTCTTAGGTACTCAAAGTTAGGTATATTTTTGAACCATGCTTCGTAGGGGCTGCAAATGTCCAGCGCCTTTGTCAGTAAATGATTTAGAAGATAAACCGCATGTCGTATTGTCTCGCCCCAAAAAATCACCTGGACTTGCATGCTCTTGAGTAACCTTCTTGCAATGCTCATTATGGTGCAATTTCTTCGATCGACCACACCGTTTTATTGTGAACTGTATGGTGCAGTGAGTTGACGCTTGATACCTTCCTCTTTGCAAAACTTTGAGAAGTTTTTGGGATAAGAACTCGCCACCTCGATTGGTGCACAAGGTTTTTAGGTTTTGATGAGTCTCGTTTTCATCGAGTCTTTTGAATTTCTTGGATGCACATAATGCCTCTCATTTTTCTTTTGAGCATGTACACCCACATCCAACGACTATAATCATCAACAAGTAAGAGAAAGTAATTATTACCAGCAATCGATGATGGGGTGATCGGGCCACAAAAATCTGCATGAACTAGTTGTAGTGGTCATTGAGCACGAAAACTGGTTTGAGCTGGGAACGACAGTCTTGCTTGTTGGAGACTAGGCAACTTTCACATAGCTAGTTCGGATGTTAGATTTGGGGTAGCCCCGTAGCCATCTTCTTCTCTCCCATCATTTTGAGCGTCTGAAAGTTCACGTGTCTAACTCTTTTATGTCATAGCTAAGCTGGGTCTGCAAGTTTCGTTAATAGAGAGGTGGGCTGACTAGTCTCCAATAGTATCTTGTACAGGCAGTTATGCGACCGCTTTACCGTCATCAACAAGGTTCCATTTCTATTGAAAATCTTAAGGAACGAGTTAGCTAACTCAACTCTGCTTCTTTCTTCCGTCATATGATCAAGACTGATAATGTTACTCTTCAAAATGTTGGTTGTGATTCTTGCACTGGAACAAGATCAATCCTTTGCCTTGGATAGGTACAATTGATCCATCGTCAAATTTCACATTTCCAATGAGCTTCTCATCAAGCTCTTTGAACTTTATTCTATCTCCGGCCATGTGGTTGCTTGCTCCGTTGTCAAGGTACCACATATTGGTCTCCACTCGGCCTTCTCTTTTTGTGAGAAGGTTCGTCATAACCTTCTCTTCGTTGAGCATCATTAAATTGGGTATCTTCTCGGCCAAAATCAATAAGGGTTCTTGATCCTGCGTGAGTGTTAGGTTTGCCTCCTCATCGCCCTCCTTCTTGCCCCACTCTACTACATAGTGACCATATTTTCCACAAGAGTAACACTTGATCATACTTTTATCTTTAAAGGTGTTGGCATTGTCATGGGTTTGTGAGGTATTGTCACGGCCTCCTCTGCTACCACGTTCGAGGTCATGTCCACGATCTCTATTTTTTTTTGTCATGGCTTTCATGTTCCCTCGTACTTGAAAAAAAGAGTCAGTCGCATCATTCCTTGTCCGTGCGAGCCACTCCTCATGTGTGGGTAAGAGTTATTTCTCCTCCTTTTTGTCCTCATGGATCTTAAGAAGACCAACGACCTCCTTAACTGACATGTTCTTAAATTCGACGAATTGCTCGATGGAAGTAACAATCTGCATGAATCTTAGGGAAAAAGTTCGAAGGAACTTCTTGACGATGGAGATCTCATTCACCATGTTGCCTAATGAATAGATTGTTGGCTTCTGGCAATTGGGAGAAGCGTCGACGAAAAAACAACGGCAGAAGAAAAATAAAAAAATAAAGGAGAGAGAGATTTTGCTGAAGACTCGATACGATTTTTTATTTGATTCAGTTGACGGTATTTAAATAACAAATCTATCCTAAAAATGGAAAGAAGTGGAAAGCTAATTTAAAGGCCTTCCACTGGACGTGGACTTCCCACTACTTTCATTGTGTGGGTTGAATAGAAAACACATTACCTAAAACCTAGGAATGAATTTTTAACCTAGGGATTTACCTAACAATCTCCTCCTAAAGCCCTATGGTATATGTCTACCATATTGTTTGAACTCCGATCTTTGAGCGTAGTTCTTCAAATTTTACCCGCGCCAGGGACTTGGTGAAAATGTCTCCAAGCTGTTCCTCGGTTCAGATGAAATCAATCTTGATGAGCCCTCGATCTGCACATTCTCGGATGTAGTGGAATCTCATTTCTATGTGCTTGCTCCGGTCGTGCAAAACTGGATTTTTTATCAGGGAGATCGTAGCTTTGTTGTCCACGTATAGCATTGGTGGATCACTTTCTCTTCTGATGAGTTCTTCCATCAGTCGCGCAAGCCAGACCCCCTGTGTTGTCGCCGTCGAAGCGGCGATGTATTCTGCTTCGCAGGAAGACAAAGCAACTACCTTTTGTTTTGTTGATTGCCAGCAGATCGCGCCGCCTGAGAGAAAGTAGATCATCCCGCTAGTGCTCTTACGATCATCAACATCACCGGCCATGTCACTATCACTGTAGCCGACCAGCTCAAGCTTCGTCTTTCCTTTCCCTGCGCTGTATCTCACACCCTAGCCTCTGGTTCCAGCCACATAGCGCAGGATGCGCTTGACAGCTACAAGATGCTCCTCCAGAGGTGCTTCCATGAATCTACTCATATATCCAACTGAGTAAGCAAGGTCAGGGCGTGTATTTACCAGATAGCGCAGGCTCCCGACAATGCTGCGGTAATTGGTGGCATCGACTGTCGTTGTAGTGCCGGCCTTCCTTAGCTGAAGCCGGGCCTCCATTGGCGTTCTTGTAGGGTTACTCTCCGCAAGCCCAGTTGTGTCCAGCACCTTTTTCGCGTACACACTTTGGCAGATGGTGATGCCGGCAGTACTCTATTGCACTTCGATGCCGAGGTAGTAGCTGATTATGCCGAGATCGCTCATCTTGAAGTTCTTTGACATCTCCCTCTTGAACCTTTCGAGGACTTCCATGTCGCCTCTAGTGATTATGAGGTCGTCGACGTACACTCCCATAATCAGTCGCTGCTCACCGTGGCCGTGCGTGTACATGCCATGCTCAGAGGCACAACGCTTGAACTTCAGTGACAGTAGGGTACTGTCGAGCTTCGCGTTCCAGGCTCGTGGTGCTTGCCGAAGCCCGTAGAGTGCCTTGTGCAGGCGCAGTACCTTACCTGGGTTGTCGTTGTCCAGGAAGCCAGGTGGTTGTCGGACGTATACGGTCTCCTTCAGCTCTCCATTAAGGAAAGCGGACTTCACGTCCATGTGGTAGACCTCCCAAGAGCAATGTGCCGCGATTGCCAGCAAAAGGCGGACGGATTCTAACCTTGCCACTGGCGCAAACACCTCTTCGAAGTCCACTCCTTGCTTCTGGACGTAGCCCTTCGCTACCAAACGGGCCTTGTGCTTCACAACTTCTCCCTTTTCGTTGCGCTTCAGTTTGAAGACCCATTTGAGCCCTATGGCTCGGTGTCCCGGCGGCATATCCTCTAAACTCCACGTTTGGTTCTCGATGATGGATGTCATCTCCTCCTGCATTGCCTTCAGCCAGCACGGGTTTCTTTCTGCTTCGGCGAAGGTGTCCGGTTCATCTGCGCTGATGGCATGTAGTTCGGCCACCTCTTGTTCAAGTTCGCGAGCCGCCAGTCCAGGTGGTTCACCTCCTCCCACTAGGTCGTCCATCCTTCGGTACCTGACCACCAGATCATCATCGTGATCGGCATCCAGCATCGAATCCGCAGTCCGTGGTGTTGCGAACTCCACTGGTTCAAGAGGTGCAGCTGCTGGCGGCGGGGACGGTTCTTGATGCTGGGCTCCTCCTTCTTTCGGCTCGGTGACGAGGTACTCCACCGTGAATTGATTTGGGTTGTGATCTGCTACGATCATGTCGTTCCACTGCCAGAAGGTGCTTTCGTCAAAGATGACGTCGCGAGACACGTGAGCTCGCCCCCCCGCAGGATCGTAGAGTCTGTATGCCTTGCTCCTGGGTTCGTAGCCGATGAAGACGACTTTCAGCCCCCTGGGATCGAGCTTGGCGAGGTGGGGACGAGCTACCTTCATGTATGCAATACAGCCGAACACTCGGAGATGATGTACCGCTGGCTTCTTGTTGAACCAGGCCTCGTGTGGCGTCTTCCCGTCGAGACTTCGCGTTGGCGACCGATTGAGGAGATAGGCGGCCGTCATCACCGCCTCTCCCCAAAATCTCCCGGGCATCCCGGCTGTCATCAGCAATGACCTCGCTGTCCCGACGATGGTCTGATTTTGGCGCTCCACCACTCCGTTCTGTTGGGGGGAGTAGGGCGCCGTTAGTTGCCGTTGCATGCCGAGCTCATCACAGTACTTACCGAAGCTCTCTGAGGTGAATTCTCCACCTCGATCCGTGCGTAGCACTCGCATCTTCTTCCCGCATTCGGCCTCCGCTCACGCTTGAATGCGCTTAATCGCCTCTGCCGCCTCACTTTTTGCTTGCAGCAGGGTCAGCCACATAAAGCGGCTTTTGTCATCAACCAACAGGAGAAAAAAGGTCTTGCCGCCTGGGGTCGTGGGCTTGATGGGCCCGCAGATATCGCCGTGCACGAGCTCCAATGGTTCACCGGCGCGGTAGGATGCCTGAGACGGAAAGGGAGTGCGTCTCTGTTTGCCGATGAGGCACCCGTCGCACAGCTTGTTCACGCCTTTGATTGTCGGCAAACCGTGCACCATCTCCTCCCGGTGTAATTTTTGTAGAGCAGGAAAGTTTAAGTGCCCGTACCTTGCGTGCCACTTCCAAGATACCTCTTTGGTCTTGGCTGAGAGGCTGACGGGTTGCCATCGACGGATTCGCCGTCCTTAAAACAAATCTCCGAGAGCTCCTTCCGCAGCTCCTCGATGTTGGATTCTCGCACCCGTTGCACACCAACCCGATGGGATCTAATTCCCTCCCAGGCCGATTGCGCGGTGCGCTTGGTGGAGAGAGACGCCAGCATCTCTGGAGGCACAGACCCGTAATATGGCGGCAAACGCCAGCCGATCCTCCCGGTACTCGATCGTTTCTCCTTCCTTTGGCTCGACCGCGTGCCATACCCTTGCACCTATAGGTTGACTCGCATCAACAAGGCCCACTCATTGTAGTTGCCTCCCTGATCACTCGCCCGACAGACCCGTAATATGGCGGCAAACGCCAGCCGATCCTCCCGGTACTCAATCATTTCTCCTTCCTTTGGCTCGACCGCGTGCCATACCCTTGCACCTGTAGGTTGACTCGCATCAACAAGGCCCACTCATTGTAGTTGCCTCCCTGATCACTCGCCCGACGCCAACTCGATGTCCTCCATCATGGCGTCGGCCTCTTTGTGGCGGTGATGGAGATGCCGGCACTCGGCGGCAGCGTGGAGGGGTGAGCGAGCCTACTCGAGATGGACCCCACACGATGTGTGTATTTTTGCACTTCGCATTTTCTTCTACTTGAACCTGAGACCTATGTGTTATTAGGTCGACACTCTAACCACTTGAGCTATTCAACTTGATGTTAATAAAGTTGGCTCCTCCGGAATGATATACCACCTATGGAATAAACCAGGCTCTGATACCACTTGTTGGCTTCTGGCAATTGGGAGAAGCGTCGACGAAAAAACAACGGCAGAAGAAAAATAAAAAAATAAAGGAGAGAGAGATTTTGCTGAAGACTCGATACGATTTTTTATTTGATTCAGTTGACGGTATTTAAATAACAAATCTATCCTAAAAATGGAAAGAAGTGGAAAGTTAATTTAAAGGCCTTCCACTGGACGTGGACTTCCCACTATTTTCATTGTGTGGGTTGAATAGAAAACACGTTACCTAAAACCTAGGAATGAATTTTTAACCTAGGGATTTACCTAACATAGATGCCCCTTACAATCGTCGTCAACTTCAAGGAAAAGTCGTCTATTAACTCACTCCTTCATGCGGATAGCTACGAACTCACTCTTCAAGGTCTGCACCTTTACTTCATTGACACGTTCCAGACTCATATGCATTATTTGCAGCGTCTCCACGCTGCCTTTGTTGAGTCCACCTCTGCCAACATGAGAAGAACATCCTCCAGAACTACTTGGTAGATGGCAGCAAGAGTCATCCAATCCTTACGCTCCTCAACGTCACCATGCTCGATGGGGTCCCACATGCCTTGTGCCTGTAACTTGACACACATCTTTATCAACCATGCTGAGTAGTTACTCTTTGTGAGTAACGAGTACTGAAGCGTTACACTCCCCTTCTTTCTGCTCTTTATCGTTGTCAGTTCTCCTCCGATGACTTTGTATGGTGATGACATTAGTTTTAGCATCATGGCTCTAATGTTATCTTTGACTAAGCAATTCGCTTAGTGAGAAATACTTGACGAAGAAAAATTGCCGAAGAATTTGTTGGGAGAAGAAAAACAGAAAAGCAGAAGAGAATAATAGAAAGAGGAAGAGTACAGAAGATTTGGGATTTGACTTTGCTGAAAAACACGGTGCAAATGTTTCTCATTTAATTTGGCTATTTAAAACAAATTACATTCTAAAATTGGCCGAAGTCGCCAACAAATCTTGCGCCTAAAGTTGGCCCAAATGGCCAGCTAAAAATACGTTCTTCCTTTATACATGTAGCGTTAATTCAGATAGCCTAAAATAAAAAATAAACTAACTAAGTTTAAGGAAACGTGTGATTAACCTAAATAAAGCAAAACCATAGCTTTTTATCTAACAATCTTCTCCTAAAAGCTATGGTATATCTACCTTATTATTTGAACTCCGATCTTTGAGCGTAGTTCCTCAAATTTTACCCGCGCTAGGGACTTGGTGAAAATGTCTCAAAGCTGTTCCTCTATTCGGATGAAGTCAATCTTGATAAGCCCCCGATCTACACACTCCCAGATGTAATGGAACCTGATCTCTATGTGCTTGCTCCAGTCATGCAAAACTGGATTTTTGATCTGGGAGATCGTAGCTTTGTTGTACACGTATAGCATTGGTGGACTGCCTTCTCTTCTGATGAGTTCTTCCATGAGTCTTGCAAGCTAGACCCCCTGTGTGGCTGTTGTCGAAGTGGCGATGTACTTGGCCTCACAAGAAGACAAAGCAACTACCTTTTGTTTAGTTGATTGCTAGCAGATCGCGCCACCTGAGAGAAAGTAAATCATTCCGCTGGTGCTCTTACGATCATCAACGTCACCGACCATGTCACTATCACTGTAGCCGACCAACTCAAGCTTCTCATTTCCTCTCCCTACATATTATCTCACACCCTAGCCTCTGATTCCAACCACATAGCGCAGGATGTGCTTGACAGCCACAAGATGCTCCTCCCTAGGTGCTTCCATAAACCTACTCACGTATCCAACGGAATAAAAAAGGTTAGGGCGTGTGTTTACCAAATAGCACAGGCTCCCGACAATACTGCGATAATTGGTGGCGCCGACTGCCGTCGTAGTGCCGACCTTTCTTAACTAGAGCCGGGCCTCCATTAGCGTCCTTGTAGGGTTACTATCCGCTAGCTCAGCTGTATCCAGCAGCTTCTTCGCGTACGTACTTTGGCAGATGGTGATCTCGGCAGTACTCTGTTGCACTTCGATGCCGAGGTAGTAGCTGAGCACGCCGAGATCGCTCATCTTGAAGTTCTTTGATATCTCCCTTTTGAATCTTCCAAGAACTTCCATGTCCCCTCCAGTGATTATGAGGTCGTCGACGTACACTCCCACAATCAGCCGCTGCTTGTCGTGGCTGTACGTGTACATGCCATGCTCAGAGGCACAACACTTGAACTTCAGGCACAATAGGGTACTGTCGAGCTTCCGTTTCAGGCTCGTGGTGCTTGCCGAAGCCCGTAGAGTGCCTTGTGTAGGTGCAGTACCTTACCAGAGTTATCGTTGTCCAGGAAGCCAGGTGGTTGTCGGACGTAGACGGTCTCCTTCAGCTCTCTATTAAGGAAAGCGGACTTAACGTCCATGTGATGGACCTCCCAAGTGCAATGTGCCGCGATTGTCAGCAACAAGCGGACGGATTCAAACCTTGCCACCGGTGCGAATACCTGTTCGAGATTCACTCCTTGCTTTTCGACATAGACCTTAGCCACCAGACGGGCCTTGTGCTTCACAACTTATCCCTCTTCGTTCCACTTTAGTTTGAACACCCATTTTAGGCCTATGGCTAAATGTCCTGATGGCATGTCCTTCAGACTCTACGTTTTGTTCTCAGTGATGGACGCCATCTCTTCCTGCATTGCCTTCAGCCAACACGGGTTTCATTCTGCTTCGACGAAGGAGTTCGGTTCATCCGCGCTTATGGCATGAAGTTTGGGTACTTCTTCTTCGAGCTCGCGCGCCGCGAGTCCTGGTGGTTCACCTCCTCCTAATAGGTCTTCAATCCTCTGGTACCTGGCCGCCAGACCATCATCATGATTGACATCCAACGTCGAGTCTGCAGTACGTGGTGTTGCGAACTCCACTGGTTCAGGGGGCATTGCAGGAGTTGTGGTTTGTGTTCACGAAGGCGTGCCTAGTGCAGCTGCGATGATAGTTCCCGATGCTGTGCTCCTCTTTCACCTAGCTCGATGATGAGGTACTCTACCGTAAATTGATTTAGATTTTGGTCTGCCTCGGTCACGTCATTCCACTGCCAGAAGGTGTTCTTGTCGAAGACGATGTCGTACGACACGTGAGCTTGTCCCCCCGCAGGATCATAGAGCATGTATGCCTTGCTCCTGGGTTCATAGCCGATGAAGACAACCTTCAGCCCCTTGGGGATCGAGCTTGGCAAGGTGGGGATGCTTGACCTTCATGTATGCGACGCAGCCGAACACTCGGAGAAGATGTACCGCTGGCTTCTTGTTGTACTAGACCTCGTGTGGCGTCTTCCCGTTGACGCTTCGCGTCGGCGACCGGTTGAGGTGGTAGATGGCCTTCATTACCGCCTCTCCCCATAACCTCCTGGGCATCCCGGCCATCATGAGCAGTGACCTTGTTGTCCCGATGATGGTCTGATTTTGGTGCTCTACCACCCCATTCTTATGGGGGGGAGTAGGGCGCCGTTAGGTGCCGCTACATGTCGAGCTCGTCGCAGTACTTACCGAAGCTTGTTGAGGTGAATTCTCCGCCTCAGTTTGTATGCAGTACTCGCATCTTCTTCTCGCATTCGGCCTTTGCTTGCGCTTGAATGCGCTTAATCGCCTCTGCCACCTCACTTTTTGCTTGCAGCAGAATCAGCCACATGAAGCGGCTTTTGTTATCGACCAATAGGGGGAAGAGGGTCTTGTCGCCTGGGGTCGCCAGCTTGATGGGCCCACAGATATTACCTTGCACGAGCTCCAACGGCTCACTGGCGCGGTAGGATGCCTTAGACGGAAAGGGAGTGCGCCTCTACTTGCCGATGAGACACCTGTCGCACAGCCGGTTCATGCCTTCGATTGCTGGCAAACCGTACACCATCTTCTCCTTGTATATTTTTTGTAGAGCAGAAAAGCTCAGGTGCCCGTACCTTGCGTGCCACCTCCAAGCTACTTCTTCGGTCCTGGTCGAGAGGTTGACCGGCTGCTCTTCCAACTCCAGGTTGTAGAGGCGACTTGTCGTGCGCCGAACTTGCGTGAGCAGCCGTGCCGAGAACCCATCGTCGGTCAGTCGGAGCCTTTGTCACGCCGTCGGTTACTTCCGTGGATTTGGAATCAGAATAGGGGACGTCGGATAAGACCGATGCGCTTACCATGAAAAGAGACGGCTCTGAGCCAGCTCTTCCTCCTTGGATTGGGCCACATGGGCTTTCTTTTTGTTCCTGAGCTTTCTCCAGCAATTCTTACTTAGGTGGCCCCTTCCCGCAGTTCGACATTCTTATTCATCTTCTTCTGCTCGACGTTGCGCAGTCTTCTTGGTCACCTCTTCCACCGTTAGGTCGTTCACGTCAAGTAATGTCTTGATCGAAATCGCGACCTGCAGCATCTTCTTCACGATTTTTGTCTCGCTGATGCTCCCACTGAGAGTGGTGATGCTGCAACATCTTCTTCACGATTTAGGTCGATGTTCTAACCAATTGAGCTATTCAACTTGGCTTTTGATAGACTTGGCTTCTCCACAATGATATATCACTAGTAGATGAACTTGGCTTTGATACCACTTGTTATCTTTGACGGAGCAATTTACCTGGTGAGAAATACTTGACGAAGAAAAATTGCCGAAGAATTTGTTGGGAGAAGAAAAACAGAAAAGCGGAAGAGAATAACAGAAAGAGGAAGAGTACGAAAGATTTGCGATTTGACTTTGCTGAAAAACACGGTGCAAATGTTTCTCATTTAATTTGGTTATTTAAAATAAATTACATTCTAAAATTTGTTGAAGTGGCCAACAAATCTTGCGCCTAAAGTTGGCTCAAATGGCTAGCTAAAAATACACTCTTCCATTATACATGTAGCGTTAATTCAGATAGCCAAAAATAAAAAATCAACTAACTAAGTTTAAGGAAATGTGTGAATAACCTAAATAAAGAAAAATCATAGCTTTTTATCTAACATCTAATGTCAAATGTTGGATATGACCCACGATCGAAATATGTCGAAACAAGTAAAAGAAGCAATGGAACAACTTGAGGGGAGAGATCTTTTGAAGCAAAGTAACTTTAAGCAATTTGTTTTTCAATTCTCTTTGTTGTTGTTGTGAAAAAGCATACATCTCATGAGTATTTATAGCGGAGAAAACACTAACTAGCTTCCTAAACTTTCTCCAACCACTAACGATCTTCCTAATTAAAGCATAAAACTTAGTCCACAAGCACAAAACTTGGTCCACAATTTGGATACTACTAATTCTCCTATAGTTTCTCTATAAGTTAGTAACTTATTCTATGAAGTCTACTAACAATTCTCCTAAAGTTACTCCATAAGTTAGTGATTTATTTTACTAAATCAAGTTTATAAGCTCACATAATTGAGGCACAAACTCATCGATTCGTCTTTCTTAGTCAATAGTACTGGTGCACCCCAAAGAAATATGCTAGGATGAATGAAACCATTATCCAACAAATCTTGCAATTGTACTTTGAATTCTTTTAGTTCTACTATTGCCATGTGATATAGGGTTTTGAAAATAGGACCGGTACTTGATTCGAGCTCTATATAGAAATCTACAACTCGAGAAGGGGTACCCCTTGTAAATCCTCCGAAAATACATTAGGAGAATTCGTCCACCATGGACACCATAGAGAATTTTCTTCCTTTTTTGTGTCCACGACATTGGCTAATATGTTCCAAGCTTTTTACCGGATTAATCTCTTTTCTTTCATCATAGAAACTACCTTGGGGGTAACTCAAGTGCAAGTGCCCTTAAACTTAAAACTAGTTCGCAACGACGAAGAAAACAATGTTTCCTTCCTATGACGATACTAGCACGGTTCTCAACCAACAAGTCCATCTTGTGTATTACATTAAAAGCAGTAATATTAAAAACTATTAGGGTTGCATCTAAGGGTTTTCTCGATACTGATATTTGACCACCTTTCATTGTATCCTTAGCAATCAAGTACCCGTGATAACAGGCTTTTCATATAATGAAGGTTCTAACCGAAATCCTGCCTAGCTAGTAAATGAAGAAAATAAAAAGGAATGCATAACCCTGAATCAAACGAAGTTATAGTTAGATGCCCCATAACAGACGATGTACTTGTCACCACTTTTTCGGAGTTTTTCTAGGTTTTCTTATCGCACTCACCGCAAGGGGGTTTCTCGTCTCCTCTGCCCCCTATTGACCTTATTGCTGACTATGCCTTGGGTTCTTGCGGTATCTGTCTGTATGTTGTGGTTGGTGCGCTTGTGGTTGATGGTGCAATTCCATGTGGTCATATTGCCACTTCTGTCCTACTATGTTTATTGGTGCTATCGACCCTCGGAGTTCTTTGACTCTAACTCCCTCCATTGCCTTAGTTGTTCTCAGTGCGACAACATAAGTGATAGGGGTAATGGTCACAACGGTACGATGGATCCTCTCGTCCAAGCGTAGGACAAACCTTTGAGCCAATTTTATCTTAATGTCAACCAGTTCAGGGAAAAACCACTTCAATCTCATAAACTCCCTCCCATAGCCAGTGATGGAGCATCCATTCTGCGTTAGCATGCTGAATTCTTACTGTTTTCGGAGTCGGGTCACCTTTTGGTAATACTCCACACATAAGATTTCTTTGAATTGTGACCATTGTATCACACCTTCGTCGGGACAAAGAATCTCTCAGGTAGACTCTCACTATATCTCTACTTCATTATGCATAATGAACACAATACCTTTTGTTTATTAGGGCAATTCATCAACCGAAAGATTGTCTCCATCGACGACAACCATAGTTGCACAACCGTCAGATCCTTCGAGGTTTTGTTAAAGATGCGAAGGTTGTACCTCATGATTTCCCATAGGTATCTAGCCTATCGCGTTGTTGACTTGCTAGGTGGCCACCATGGTCTACATCGCCCTGAAATGTCCCATATTAGGGTGGTTGTGGGGTCTAGCCCGTTATAGGCGTCGTTGGGGTGGCGTTGCTACATCTGTGAGTCACGAATCCCTCGCGAATTGAACTCCTATTCTTGCATTTTCCTCTTACCAGGGGTTGTCCTCCTCTCCGACCTTTTCTGCATTCTTTAAGTGACATAATCTATAACATCCACATAATATGCTAAGTCTAGAACCCTCAGCACATAGCCACACCATACATATCATTATATTACACATATAATTTAACCACCAATAACATTCGACATAACCATTTATTATTTTTCATAGGACATACCTAACAACGATGGTGCATAAGCGGTGGGGCTATGGAAACATCATGAGCCTACTTTATAGGCTAATCTACAAAATCAATAAACTTAGAGCTCTGATACCAAAGGTAATGATCCTATTTTTCTATTAAAAATAAGGTCGTCACTACATGTATGTCTGATATATTTATTACATGTGGAAGAATTTGTTTAAAATATTTCACAAACGATACATGAATTTACACGTTTATAGTAAAGTTATTAAATAAAAAAACCCATACAAAAAGTGCTATTTCCTTACTTTTTGTTATTTTATTGTTTCTTCCTCAAATTATTTTTTATCTCAAATTTTCTTTCATTTTTTATTTTTCTTTTATTTTATTTTTTGTTTTTTAAGTATAATGTTTAAATTCTTACCGATTAATTATGTTTATAATTTTTTTTTAATTCTTTTAATTTATTTTCTTTTATCAATCAACAGATTAAAATGACAAAATTTTGAAATAGATGTATTTTACGTTAGAAGAAGTAAAATAAATTAATTATATTTAATTATTGAAATATAACATTTATGATTAATTTTTCAATTCAACTCCTTACTTATTATTTATAATTTTATTAAAATCATTTATTTGAAACTAATTATTAATAGCGATGACAAAATAAACTTAAAAGCTCAAAATTTAAAGCATATTATTCTTAACAATGAATGAAAATTAAATAATAGTTAACATTAGTATAATAATTTAACTTAATAAAAACTTACTAACAACAATATTATTAGAAATAATTACGATAGAATAAAAAAAAATACTATTTATTTATATAAAATTTGGGTAGCATTTCATCTCTTAAATTATTTTATTTTGAATAAAATCAATAATATTTTATTTCAATGCAAATTTAATTTATTTTAACCAAAGTAATTATTAAATAAATGATTTACTTATGTAATAAATTTTAGTCAACAACAATAAATTAATAAATTATGTTAAACAATGTAATGAAACTGTTAGAAAATATTTTATTTGTATGAAATTAGAACATAGATATTAAATTTTGTGGCATCTTATTCTAAGTATCATAAATAAAACTACTTTTTCGTAATTACTGGAACATTATCTTTTCATATGTCAACCATTTATGCCATGTTAATAATTTTGAATGGTGGAATTTATTGTTCAAAATTATATTAAATTATTGTTAATTATTAATTATCATCCCAAAAGTTCTTCCTTTAACTCTTTATGCTAGCTTATAGCTCGTAAACTATGTGTCACGGTCATGCTTGTCCAAAGTGTGTTGTCTATGGCCGCATGTCGGATGTCCCAGTCATGCTTGTCCAGGACGTGTTGTTCCAAACCCCTTTTACATGCTTTCATCTTAGATAGGTCTTTACTATTTCATGTTGTGTCAATATGGGGGTGTACGATCGTTCACCAAAATCATGTCTACACCCGCCAGAGCTAAAATGCCCCAAAATGTACTATAGGGATATGACTAGTTGTCACCTTCTTCCTACCCTAAGTTATATGCTATTTAAGCCGTGATGTTCCTTTATTTACTTCTAGTCATATAACGCTGCTTTCTTCAATTCTTTTAACTCTTTTTCAAATGTATTTTCTTACTCACATTTTCTAAATCGTTTCTCGCACACATGACTCAAGGCTCGAACATATGTCGACGTTGTCTGAAACGTCTGAATTTATTATGGCTGACTTGTTCGCTGGAATATAACAAGTGCCGCACAATCGCTGTTCCACTACTCCAAGAGTGCGATTGTGACAAGTGGTATCAGAGCCAAGTTAGCTCTTTGGAAAGTATTACACAAACATGTCTGCTACAAAACAATTGGCAAGTCCCAGGCTAACCGATTAGTTGAAATTGAAGAACAATTACTCTACATGAGCGAAATTCCTGATGGAATATGGCTTTTGGATGGAATCTTGCATGAATGAGATTTCCGCAAAAGCCGATAGGATCAGTGAGATGACAGAACACCTTGAGGCAATGCCTGTCCGCGAATTACTGACTAGAAGACAAGGTCAGAACTGTTGGTGGCTTCGAGCGTAGGGATAACTCAACGGGCTCGGTTGCCCGAATGAAAGAACGTGTTGAAGCCTTAGACAATGCTCAACGAGAGATCATTCATATGGTCTCAGATTTTTCTAAAGATTTGAGAACAACCCTTGGAGTGTTCAGGGCTGAAGTGGTGAATCTAAGCACTAGATTAAACTTCACCATGAGAGTGATGAGAAACCAAACCCCAACTGAGGTTGTAGCACAGTTTAACAAGATAAAAATCCTGGAGCCCAACTTCTGTGGGTTCGAGATGTCAAGGCTCTAGAGAAATTTATTTTCGACTCCAAACATTACTTCCGAGCCACAAATATCATGGCAGAAGAAGCGAAGGTCACATTGGCAACAATACAATTAACCGACGATGCAAATTTGTGGTGGGGGTCCAAGTAGATGGACATTCAAGATGGTCGATGTACTGTGGAAACTTGGTATAGCTTGAAAGAAGAACTCCGCTCTCAATTCTTCCTAGAGAATGTTGAGACAATCGCAAGAAGGAAGTTAAGAGAGCTGAGTCATATGGGCAGTATCCAAGACCACGTTAAGAAGTTTTCTGAGCTTATGTTAGATATTCGTGATATGTCCGAGATAGGCAAGATCTTCAATTTTATTGAGGGAATAAAGTCGTGGGCGAAAATCAAGCTCTACGAACAAAGAGTTTAGAACCTTTTTACAATCTATGCTACCGCTAAATGATTGTTTGATCTTAGTATCAATGAATCCCATGAGATAGGGCGGAACCAGGCGTCCGCGAGGGGTGAAAATGAAAATTACCGACCAAAATCCCCAGAGATGGGAGAAGTTGTTAAGAATATTTAGTCTTGAATTATGGTTTTACATATGTATCATATTTGACCATTAATTATAGACAAATATCTAGATATTTGCCTTCAATTACGGCTTACTATAGGTATCATATTTGCCCTTTTATTATAGGCAATTATCTTTTATCCATTTATTGTTCTTTCCATATCATTTGTAATTTACCATAGTGCTCTATTATGTAAATGATTATAAATAGAGAACTTTTACCATCATTTAGGTGTGGTGGTTTTAGCAAATATTCTCATGGTACCAGAGCCTCCTCGATTTAACTGTTAAAATAAGACTCACTAATTTGTGAAATAATCTCACACTCACTAACAATCAAACGCTCCGATACCGATTTGCGAAAGTACTACTCGCGTACTTGTGAAGAAGATGTCAAGAAGGGAGAGACGAGTAGACAAAAAATACTCAAAACACCTTTTTCTATTACATTGTATTCTTTTCTCTTGCTCTCTGCTCTTTTGCTCTTTTGCTCTTTTGCTCTTTTGCTCTTTTGCTCTTTTGCTCTTTTGCTCTTTTGCTCTTTTGCTCTTTTGCTCTTTTGCTCTTTTGCTCTTTTGCTCTTTTGCTCTTTTGCTCTTTTGCTCTGACTTTACAGGTAAGGGAGTAGGTATTTATACTTTTCTATTTCTAATAATAGGGGGAGAGAAACTCTGATAAGCATTTCTAATAATAGGGGAGAGAAACTCTGATAAGCCCTACCATCATTTAGTAAAAGAGCTCTCAGCCTCTTTCTTTCAAGCTTTTCCAAATTAGTTTTACTAACGTAACTAATTAACTAAGGTTGACATTAGGTTTATTTAAAACAAAAACTACTCTTCATCATTTAAGTTTATTCCAATATTAACAACTCTGATACTTTGTTCTCTATGACTTCCGAATCCTCTTATCATCTTCTTCCTTTCAATACTCTAATCCATGTGATCATCATCAAACTTTCTTCCTCCAATTAGATGGTGTTCTATAACACGTGCGGAAGCAATTTGGATCTTAGGCACTCTTAGAACATCAATTATAGTAAATAACTAGCATTTTCATAAGTATTAAAACTCAAGGTGTTTTAGTACTAACCTTTTATAGTTCAAAATCATTTTTCCTCACGAACCAGTTTCGAACCACCACTAGTGTCTTCTCCACTATTCTCCGACCTTAGAACGAGATTGTGGAATCCGGTGAGTGACTAAACTTAGGAGGGATTTAGTATATATGAAGAGAGAGTTTGTGAGAGTTTTTCTCAATGTTTTTCAAGGGAGAAGTTTCATGTACCATGATCACTCTATTTATAGAGCCATATTTGCATTTTCATACAAATTTGAGATCACCAAATTTTGACACTCAAAATTCCATCAAATGTTTGGGATGATGTGGCAAGCATGCAAGTTTGAGTTAACCAAATTTTGACACTCAAAATTTCACTCAAATTTGTGGGGTATATTTCGCAAGCATGCAAGTTTGGTTAAACCAAATGTTGACACCTCAAAATTCCACTAACTCAAACATGGATTTTTCCATTAAGTGAAGTCAACATTTTGACTTTCTTCATTTTAATTCCACAATTAATTTGAATAATTAATTTCAAATTAAAGTAATATTAAATAATTAATTAAACTATTTAATTAATATTTAATATTAATTCAAATGCCAATCCCAATCACTTCCGACAAATATTTGATTAAAATATTTAAATCTTATTTAAATATCTTTGATTCTCTCTTTTTGTTTAATTCGTAAATAAAACAAAAATGCGGTTAAATATATCGTATATATGTAGCGCATATTCCTTAATTTGAATTTGAACACTTCGAACTCACTCGTCACACTGTTCTATGGTTTATTCTGATATGAGCTAGCAGAAGGACCTAATGGACCTATAGATCATGGGCTCCATTGATCCAAGATTAACCAGTTAAACTCATTAACCTTGTTAACTAACATTCGTTAACTACTAGGACACTCCACTATAGCCTAGTAGTTGCACTCCCCTCATATAGATATATTTCTGTCCATTTGATACAACCTTGATTAGTAAGTCGATCCTTCACAGGTTGTTCGTAACTAGAGCTGGGTCAATTTACCGTTTTACCCCTAAAGTTACTTCTTGTTCCTTAAGTCCCACCGATCCTCTAATGAACAATTGATTTGTGGTCCAACAACCAAACTGAATCCCTCTCGGGCCAATGAGAGGGTGGAGCCCTTGTTCAAGAGCTGGAGTCAGTACTTAAGGGAACAATCTCTCTACTATCCCTAAAAGCGGGTAGGAGTGAATTCTATCTTGCACTCTATGTCCCCAACTATTCACCCAGTCTTACCCTTGAAATGAGAGGCTTATTGAGTCGGCGAACTCGGGCCACTCTCACCCATGTAAATCTAAGGATAATTCTGAATAAACAGGAGTTCATAGTTAGCTCAGGATTAAGGTCGAGTTACCTAGGTCATCGAGTGAAAAAAAAAAGTCTCAACAGTAAACAATATTATAAAGTGAGTGATTTTCTTCATGGTCTAATCTTATGCAATACTCATTGCATAGGACGCCCCCACTCACATGTCTCCACATTGTTTATATCATTTACAAAAGTGGGCCACATCCATAGTGTCCCTAGGATAAGGCGAGGTGGGCGTGCCGCCAGTCCAGGTGGTTCACCTCTTCCCACTTACTCTAATTGTGTGTGTTGAACAGCTAGGAATGAATTTCAACCTAGGGATTTAGGTAACAATCTCCTCCTCAAGCCCTATGGTATATGTCTACCATATTGTTTTAACTTCGTTTTGAGTCCCTATTGGCTCGGTGCCCAGGGGTTGCAGTTGCTGGCAGGTGTGTTCCCGATGCTGGATGACGTCGCGAGACACTCGAAGATGATGTACCGCTGGCTTCTTGTTGTACCAGGCCTCGTGTGGCGTCGGCGGCATGTCCTCCACAGACTCCACGTCTTGTTCGGCAACCTCTTCTCCGAGGTGGCATGCCGCCCAGTCCCCGTGGTGTTGCAGTTGCTGGCAACGGCGTTGTTCCCGATGCTGGATGACGTCGCGAGACACTCGAAGATGATGTACCGCTGGCTTCTTGTTGTACCAGGCCTCGTGTGGCGTCTTCCCGTCGAGACTTCACGTTGGTGACCGATTGAGGAGATAGGCGGCAGTACAAGATTAGCCTTGAGCCTCAGGATGAAGTAGAACGCTTTCCATACCAATGAGCAGGATGGTGCCGCGCCCTTCAATCTCGACGACGGTTGGTGACCGATTGAGGAGATAGGCGGCAGTACAAGATTAGCCTTGAGCCTCAGGATGAAGTAGAACGCTTTCCATACCAATGAGCAGGATGGTGCCGCGCCCTTCAATCTCGACGACGAAACCGTCGCCGGATTTCACCGTCCCACGAATCCCTGAGTCAAGCTCGGAGAATGCGAATTTAACCCCGATCATGTGGTGCCCTTGTGTCGAGGACCCATGGCCGATGCTCATTCTGTTGATCTCTTTCTTTTCCGCTCGTGAGATTTCCTCATGGCTTCTTACTGCCTTTTCCGTTGGAGGGCACAAACCATAATATTATGGCGGCGAATGCCAGCCGATCCCCCGGTGCACTCTGCGATGGTTGAGGAGTGAGCGAGCCTGCTTGGGATGGACCCCACGATGCGTGTATTTTTACGCTTTGCATTTTCTTCTACTTAAACCTGAGACCTGTGTGTTGTTAGGTCGACGCTCTAACCACTTGAGCTATTCAACTTGATTGTTGATAAAGTTGGCTCCTCCGCAATGATATACTACCCGTAGATTAAACCAGGCTCTGAAACTACTTGTTGACTTCTGGAAATTGGGAGAAGAACGTCGACGAAAAAAACGGCAGAAGGAAAATTTCTTTGAGAAAAAAAATAATGGAAAGTAAAAGGAGAGAGAGATTTACTGAAGACTCGATGGTATTTATTTGATTCAGTTTAACGTATTTAAATAACAAACCTATCCTAAAAATGGAAAGTAGTGGAAAACTAAATCAGTAGGAGTCGTGGACTTCCCACATTGTGTGGGTTGAACAGAAAAGAAAGTTACCTAAAAGCTAGGAATGAATTTCAACATAGGGATTTACCTAACATAGAGGAGGAGAATTCAACTCTGTAGAATTCAACGATTTTTACAAACAACATGGAGTGAAGAGACAAATGACCACAGCCTATACCCCACAGCAAAATGGAGTGGCCGAACGCAAAAATCGCACTGTGATGAAATTGGTAAGAGCTATGCTGACACAGAAGAAAGTGCCTAATTTTTTTTGGCCTGAAGCAGTTAGGTGGACGATTCACATTTTGAATCGATCACACACTCTTGCAGTAAAAGACGTGACACCAGACGAGGCTTGGCGAAGTGAAACCATCAGTAAATTATTTCAGAGTTTTTGGATGTGTAGGACATTGATGGTGTTACTATAACACGTGCGGAAGCAATTTGGGTCTTAGGCACTTTAAGTACATTAATTATAGTAAATTAGCTAGCATGTTCAAAAGCATTAAAACTCAATGAGTTTGAATACTAACCTTTTGTAGTTCAAATTTCTTTTTCCACACGAACCGGTTTCGAACCACCACTAGTATCTTCCCTACTATTCTCCGGCCTTAGAACGAGATTGTGGAATCTGGTGAGTGACAAAACTTGATAGGAATTTAGTATATGTAAAGAGAGAGTTTTGAGAGATTTTCTCAAAGTTTTTCCAAGGATAGTACCTTGATCACTCTATTTATAGAGTCATATTTGCGTGTTCATGCAAATTTGAGATCACAAAATTTTGACACTCAAAATTCCACTCAAATGTTTGGGATTATGTGGCAAGCATACAAGTTTAAGTTAACCAAATTTTGACATTCAAAATTCCACTCAAATTTGTGGGGTTTATTTGGCAAGCATGTAAGTTTGATTAAACAAAATTCCACTAATTCAAACATGGATTTTTCCATTAAGTGAAGTCAACATTTTGACTTTCTTCATTTTAATTCCACAATTAATTTGAATAATTAATTTCAAATTAAAGTAATATTAAATAATTAATTAAACTATTTAATTAATATTTAATATTAACTCAAATGTCAATCCCATTCAATTCCGGCACATATGGATTATGAATCTCTATTCATAATTAAAATATTTAAATCTTATTTAAATAACTCCAATTCTCTCTTTTTGTTTAATTCATAATTAAAACAAAATGCGGTTAAATATATCGTATATATTTAGTGTATATTCCCTAATATGAATTCGAACACTTCGAACTCACTCGTCACAACATTCTAAGGTTTTGTCCGATATGAGCTAGTAGAGGGACCTAATGGACCTACAGATCATGAGCTCCAACGATTCGAGATTAACCGGCTAAACTCATTAACCTTGTTAACCAACATTCGTTAACTACTAGGACACTCCACTATAGCCTAGTAGTTACACTCCCCTCACTATAGATATATTTCTGTCCATTTGATATAACCATGATTAGTAAGTCGATCCTTCACAGGTTGTTCGTAACTAGAGCTGGGTCAATTTACCGTTTTACCCCTAAAGTTAGTTCTTGTTCCTTAAGTCCCACTGATTCTCTAATGAACAATTGGTTTGTGATCCAACCACCAAACCGAATCCCTCGGGCTAATGAGAGGGTGGGGCCCCTTGTTCAAGACCTGGAGTCAGTACTTAAGGGAACAACCTCTCTACTATCCCTAAAAGCGGGCAGAAGTGAATTCCATCTTACACCCTATGTCCCCAACTATTCACCCAGTCTTACCCCTGAAATGGGAGGCTTATTGAGTCGGCGAATTCGGGCCACTCTCACCCATGCAAATCTAAGGATAATTTCGAATAAACAGGAGTTCATAGTTAGCTCAGGATTAAGATCGAGTTACCTAGGTCATCGAATGAAAAAATCAGTCTCAATAGTAAACGACATTATTAAGTGAGAGTGGTTTTCTTCATGGTCCGATCTTATGCAATACTCATTGCAAAGGACGCCCCCACTCACATGTCTCCACATATACAATTTAGTGATCACATTGTTTATATCATATACAAAAGTGGGCCGCATCCATAGTGTCCCCAGGATAAGGTACTCAGCCTTATCCCTGTACTATAGATCATTTTGACTATATACTTGAACTTGATCCACTCTTATGTCTCTACATATAGTTCAAGTAATCATACTATAGCCAGAGTATTCTTAGTTTATTGGATTTAGATTAATGATCGTAAAATTCACTTTATTCAATAACAATCTTTACCGAATAAACATCAATAATAACTTTATTGAAAATAGAATATGTTTTTATTTACAAACTATGAGTTTTAGGACATAAAACCCAACAAACTCCCACTTGGACTAAAACTCTAGTGTGGTTTTATAATGTTGAGTAGAGAGAAAGACATAAATACAATGAACTAGGACATCACATACCCATGCATTTTCTCCCACTTGCCCTAGATTACATAACTCGTAGTCCTAGACTCACTAGGTGCCCTTCAAACACTTTAGCTGTGAGGGACTTTGTAAATGGATCAGCAATGTTGTGCTCTGAAGTTATCTGTGTGACGATCACATCTCCTCGTTGCACAATCTCCCTTATGAGATGATATTTACGCTCAATATGTTTTCTCGCTTATGGCTTCTTTATTCTTTAGAATTTGCAACTGCTCCACTCTTATCACAATAAAGAGTGATGGGCAGATGCATATTTGGAACGACTTCCAAATCAATTAAAAACTTCCTATGCCATACAGATTCTTTCGCTGCTTCAGAAGCAGCAACATACTCAGCTTCCATGGTGGAATCTGCAATGCAACCTTGCTTTATGCTTCTCCATATTATTGCTCCTCCGTTCAGAGTGAAAATAGATCCCGATGTCGATTTCCTTGAATCGATATCAGTCTGAAAATCTGAGTTAGTGTACCCTATAAGGATCAGATCCTTAGCGCCGTACATTAGCATATAGTCCCTCGTTCTTCTAAGATACTTGAGGATATTTTTAACGGCAGTCCAATGAGCATGTCCCGGATTGGACTGATACCTGCTGACAACTCCCACATCATAGTATATGTCGGGTC
Source organism: Cucurbita ficifolia (assembly GCA_033971965.1). NCBI lineage: Eukaryota > Viridiplantae > Streptophyta > Magnoliopsida > Cucurbitales > Cucurbitaceae > Cucurbita > Cucurbita ficifolia. The sequence goes on along the minus strand of CM066975.1, from coordinate 7,666,145 downwards.
GGGTACACAACATGGCATACATCAGACTACCGACTGCTGATGCATAGGGAATATGTCTCATATCCTCAACATGGCATACATCGTACCTTAGTCATATCATCATAGGAACGTATCCTAACGCTATCGTTCTATCAATCTATCACAAACCTATCCCTTTCTTCCCATAACCTAACCGTATTCTTTCATCAATCTGTCATATCCATAGCACTCCGGTATGTAACCTAACCTTAATGTTTCATGAACGTATCTTACTCCTATCGTTACAATTCGTTTTGTGCATCCTTCTCCTATCCTATCTCAAACATATCATTGAGCACATCGTACCGTAATTATTATCATACAATTCAAATATTATAACATATACATAACATATAACAAGCATATCGATCCACAAACAATTCACACATATCAATATATATGACACGTGCAGAACCACAGGGCATGTGTCAACATCAAATATAACCATGCCGATAGTAAGACCACTTACCTGGTTAGCTTAAGTTGTTGTCACGAATATATCCTTAATGAAAGTTCGATTCTGTCCCTTGAAATCCAAGTCAACCTATGTGAGCCCATGACATCCGTTTCAAGTTTGAAGTCTATAAAATTATTTCTCTAATTTACCTTGGTCCATTGTTAAAAGTCTTGAAATGTTATATATCTATAATTATATTTTTATCAAAAATCTTATTTTTTATTGTTACTGTTGTATAAAAGAATTGATAGAGTTATTTAAGTTATTCTGTTTTTTCGTGTGTATTTACTTTTCTCCCTATATTTAGTTTAAGTTTTTTTTTAATTCCGGAATCTTCTTCTTTTGATTTATTTATCTGTATTTACTCTTTTACTTCTCTCCCTATATTTAGTTTAAGTTTTTTTTTTAATTCCTGAATCTTCTTCTTTTTATTTATTTATGTGTATTTACTCTTTAATCTGTTACCTTTTAATTTTTCACATGTATTCCAAATTTCGAGTGGATCCCAGTTTCCAAATCTTTCCTTATCTCCGTGTTTTTTTTGTTCACAAATTTTCTTGGCCATTTTATTTTTAATCTATTCATTTGGTTACTGATATAAATTTTATCTAATATTACTAATCTGACATAATTTACTAGAATTCGTATAAATGATTGACATTTAGTTTCTAACTCAAAGCTAAACTATTGTAATGATTTAAGTAAATAAGAAATAAGAAATAGGATAAAAGAAAATGAAGATTTAATATATACCTTTCCGATCAAATCTATCTTCAAGTAAATCTGACCCTTGTTGTTTTTTTGTTTCTTTTTGCAGTAACCGACTTTATGGCCGTTGAGGAGAGATAGTTGGGGAAGGGATGAGAGGTTAGTGGAGAGAAGTGGGGAAGGTTGTTTCTTTCCGTTGTTTATTTATTTATTTATTTATTATTATTTTAACGTAATCTTTTTTTATTTTTATTATTATTATTTTTATTTGTTTATTTCTTTATTTATCTACCTATTTATGATTTTTTTTTGGGCTATTACACCAGAGACGCAAACTTGAAGACAAAAGTGTAACACGTGTTTTATTGGAGTCAGCAGTGAATCCAAACGCTATAGTTGATCCAACTACAAGTAAAATTATAGTAAGTCGTAATGTAGCTTTCGAGGAAGATCGTGAATGAGATTGGAAATTTTTTGAAGGGGAAACAAAATTGGACCGGGAAAAAGATTGAAATTGATAAGAACACAGCCGAAGGAGGAGAAATCATAAAGGAAACGACTGAACCGGTTGCTGAAACAATTGAACCGATTGCTGAAAACGAAGAAGGGAAAATCACGGAAGAAACGACTGAACCGGTTGTTGAAACAATCGAACTAGTTGCTGAAAACAATTTTCCAGTAACTATTGCACTAGATTTTACAATAAGGGAGGGGAGAAATAGACATCCACATGTACTGTTAGCAGAGTATAATTCCGGTGAAGGCTTATCTGAAGAGGATGAAGAAAATATGGCATTCTTGATGATTTCAAATCCTGTGAATTTTGAGGAAGCTGTCAAAAACCCAAAATGGAGATTGGTTATGGATGAAGAAATCAAATTCATTGAAAAAAATCAAACATGGAATTTAGTGGTTCTACCGGCTGGAGCAAAGAAAATAGGAGTGAAATGGATTTATAAAACCAACCTAAATGAGTCTGGAGAAGTTGATAAATACAAGGCAAGATTAGTTGTAAAAGGCTACACACAAGAGCATGAAATTGATTATACGGAAGTGTACGCACCTGTGGCTAGAATGGATACTGTGAGAATGATTATTGCTTTTGTCACCCAAAAAGGTTGGAAACTCTATCAGTTAGATATCAAATCAGCTTTTTTATATGGCGAGTTAAAAGAAGATATTTTTGTTGAGCAACCAAAAGGCAAAAAGGAAAGTGAGGAGATGGTGTACAAACTTTAAAATACTCTCTACTGATTAAAACAAGCAAATAGAACCTGGTTTAGTCGAATAGAATCCTACTTCATCAAGGAAGGATTCAAAAGCAGCTCCAATGAGCAAACTCTCTTCATCAATAGGAAGGGAGGTAAAATTCTTATTGTAAGCATTTATGTTGATAATCTTTTATTTACTAGAGACGATGAAGAATTATTGGAGGAGTTTAAACGTTCCATGAAGAAAGAGTTTGATATGACTGACTTAGGTCAGATGAGATTTTTTCATGGAATAGAGGTAATACAAAGATTAGAGGATATTTTTATATGTCAAAGAAAGTAGGCTACTGAAGTTTTAAATCGATTTGGCATAGAGAATTACAATTCTGTTTGTAATCCCATTGTTCTAGGATAGAAAATTTGCAAAGATGAAAATAGTGCAAAAGTAGATGTAACTTTGTATAAACAAATAGTGGGAAGTCTGATGTATCTCACAGCTACTCGTCCTGATCTCATGTTTGTTGTAAGTTTGATTAGTCGTCTTATGGCATGTCCAACCCAACAACATTTTGCAACAGTAAAAGGGTTTTAAGGTACTTGAAAGGTACGATAGCTTATGGTGTATTTTATAGAAAGGGGGGAGTTAGTGATTTAATTGGATTTACTAAATAGTGACTATGCCGGAGACATGGAAGATAGCAAGAGTACTTTAGGTTATGTGTTTATGATGAGTGGAGGAGCAGTAGCTTGGTCTTCTCGTAAGCAGCCTATAGTCATCTTATCGACCATAGAAGTTGAGTTTGTTGTTACTAGTGTCTGTGCATGTCAAGCTGTTTGGATGAGGAGGAGACTCAAAGAGATTGGTTACTCTCAAATAGAAGGAACAAAGCTAATGTATGATAATACTTCAACTATTAAGCTATCCGAAAATCCAGTTCTACATGGACGTTCCAAACACATAAGAGTAAGATTTCACTTTCTTAGAGATCTTACAAAAGAAGGAGCTATTAATTTATTATTTTGTGGTACCCAAAATGAACTTGCTAATTTGTTGACAAAACCTCTAAAATTAGAAGCATTTCAGAAGTTACGTGAAGAACTTGGTGTGCAGAGTTTTCCTTACTTGAACTAATTCTTGATGAACAAGAATAAGTTCAAGTGAGGGATTGTCAGAAGAATTTGATTAGGTCAAAAGTTAGAGTATTTTTAGGTATTTAGTTTAAATATTTTCCAAGATTTGTATACAAGATTTGTTTACCAGATTTGTGGTTAGTTTCTATTTATGGTTATTTGTAAGCTACAAAACCAAGTTCGGTATTCAATAATATTATCCGTTCAAACTTCAATTGTTTATGTTTCTAGCTTAGTTATTCTTCCGTCAAAACCTAACATCCGGCTTGTCGCTAACAAATATGTTGATTCTTGTCTAGGCATATGACGTCTTCTCTCACAAGGTTATATCGATGCAGAGGCCAACATTTTTTTTTCTTTTTTTTCTTTTTTTGTTGAAAATGTGTTTCTCAATAGAAATACTCAGAAAAGTTCAAATTCTTATAGTCATATTTTTAGGTAGAAAAGCATAACTCTTGTAAAAATAAAATTTTGATTTTTTTACTTTTTTTATTTTTTTTATTCTTTTGGTGAAGTTACACAAATGACAAATAAATCCATAATATTTTACATAAAAAAATGTTACTTTTTAATATTGTATTTTGAAAGTGTGACTTATGTAAAGTTGACCTAAAAAAAAAAAGAAACATGAATTTAATGCATGAATGGTCGAATTTTAAGCTAAATATAAATATCTAAAAAAAGAAAATTCATCATTCTCAAATCTCATCTTTATAGTTTAAACTCTACATAATTATATTTTTAAGAATTTTACATAAAAATCTATATAATGATTAGAACAATATTTTGAGGTCAATATTTTTAGGATATATATATATATATATATATGAATGTTTACTGAAACCACCACACCTAAATGGTGGTAAGAGTTATCTTATTTATAATCATTTACAGAATACAGAAATATAGCAAATTACAAATAATATGGAAAGAACAATAAAAGGAAAGAATAGTAAATGAATACAATATATTTGCCGGCAAATATGGTAAGCTGTAATGTTGCCTTATAATGAACGGTCAACTATCCTTAACACCCCCCGCAAGCTGAGCGTCGGATTTGAACGAACGTGAAGCTTGGATCTGAAAAATTTAAAGAGAGGTCGAGAAATACTTTTTGTGAAAATGTCAGCAACTTGGAGATGAGAAGGTACATATTATGTGCGAAGTTTGCCAGCGATAACAAGTTCTCGAAGGAAATGATAATCTAGTTCAACATGTTTGGCCCACTTGTGAGAAACGGGATTAGAGCTAAACAAAATAGCACTTTTGTTGTCACATAAGAATAAGGGCTACTATGAAATAGAGACCTTGAGGTCATGCAAAAGATGCGTAACCCAAAGAAGTTCAGCAGCAGTTGTGGCAAGAGCACGATACTCAGATTCACAACTGGAGCGTGAGACAGTAGGTTGCTTTTTGGCACTCCAAGAAACGAGATTGTTACCAAGATAAATAGAATAGTCGGATGTAGAACGACGAGTATCGGGACAACCAGCCCAGTCAGCATCCGAATAAGCGACTAGCGTACTAGGAACAGTGGATGGACGAAAGGTAAGACCAAAGTACAGTGTTCCTTTGACATAGCGAAGAATACGTTTGAAAGCAAGAAAGTGATCTGCAGTAGAGGCATGCAAGAATTGACAGCATAGACAATATCTGGACGCGTAATAGTCAAGTACTAAAGGGTGACAACAAGAGATCTATAAAGAGTAGGATCAGAGAAAAGAGAACCATCAGCAGTCAGGTGTTGAGAAACAACCATGGGAGTGGACTGGTTTGCTATCGAGCAACTGAGCACGAGTAAGAATATCTCGAGCATATTTTAACTAACTAATAAAGAGACCATCAGGAGTGGGTGAAGCTTCAAGACCAAGAAAGTAACTGAGAGAACCCAAATCTTTGGTAGCAAACTCAGAATGAAGCTTGCGAATAAAGCTGTCAATCAGAGATGAGTTGTTGCTGGTAACAATAATGTCATCAACATAAAGAAGCAAATAGATAAGATTAGATTGCTGATGAAAGACAAAAAGGGACGTGTCAGCGCGACTGCAAGAAAAACCAAGTGTGAGAAGAAATTAGCTAAAACGCTGAAACCAGGCGCGAGGAGCTTGCTTTAAGCCATAGAGGACTTTCTTTAATAGACAAACATGAGTGAGAAATCGAGGATCAATATACCCAGGAGGTTGTTCCATATGAACACGTTCAATAAGAGTTCCATTGAGAAAACATTCTTGACATCAAGTTGTCGAAGAGTCATTTATTTGTGACTGCAATAGAAAGCAAAACACGGACAGTGGTAGCTTTGACAACCGGTCTAAAAGTGTCAGTGTAGTCAAGACCAGGAACCTGAGTATAACCTTTGGCAATAAGACGAGCCTTGAAACGCTCGGCGGATCCATCAGGTAAATATTTAATACGAAACACCAATTTAGAGCCCACAATGTTGGTGTTGGCAGGGCGAGGAACCAAAGTCCAAGTATCATTTTGTTGTAAAGCTCGAATTTCTTCATCCATGGCAGCAACCAAAGTAGGATTCTTAGCCGCATATTTGAATCCTTTTGGCTCAGTGGATGCAAGAAGAGTAGAAAGAAGTCCAGATGAGCCCAAAATACCAAGATTTGCTGGATGACGAGTCTTGAATATACCAACTTTGGCTCGTGTGATCATAGGATTTGTGCCCAAAGAAGAGGAATCAACAGTAGGTTCAATAGAGGTCGAATCAGAAGTCGAGGGTGGCAAAGTGGAACCTGCAAGAGAAGTATCAACCTGCACAGACTCATCCACAAGGTCAGAACAATATCACACGGGGATGAACTGGATCGAGGAATGTGCGATGATGAAGTGGTAGGGGGGATGAATCAATATGATAAAGATGTGGTTCCAAGAAATTTGAAAGAGGAAGAGAGGAAAGAGGTTGGGCCTGTGAGCTAGGGATAACAGGAAAGTGAGTTTCATCAAATTGAGCATGGCAGGTGATATATAGCTTAGTGGTGGCGGGATTAAGACAGCAGAACCCTTTATGAGCAGGACTATAACCCAAAAAAATACAAGGAATGCTGCGGGGAGAAAGCTTGTTAGGCATATAATCACGCAAATAAGGATAAACACGACAACCAAAGGGATGAAAATTGTCATAATGTGGAGTGTAGCCATAGAGGAGTTCAAAGCGTGACTTACCTCCAAGAAGTGGAGTAGGGAACCGGTTGATAATATAAGCTGCAGTGCTGAAGGCGTCAACCCAAAAACGAGGAGAAAGATGAGAGTGAAAGAGAAGGGCCAAGCCAGTCTCAGTCACATGACGATGTTTTCTCTCAGCACGACCATTTTGAGCAGGTGTATATGGACAAGAGAGTTGATGGTGGATGCCAGAATTACGTAAATGAGTTTTGAAACAAGTGCTAGTAAATCGGTACCTCCATCACTTTGAAATATCTTGATACGAGAAGAATATTTATTTTCCACAAATTTTTTAAATTGAAAAAAAATATCAAAGAAATCTGATTTAAATCTTAAAGGGTAAATCCAAGTGAATCGAGAATAATCATCAATAAAAATAACATAGTAAAGAAAACCCGAATTTGATTTGACGGGAGAAGTACCCCAAAGATCACAATGAATAAGGTCTAACACATGAGACGACCTACGTTCATTGCGGGAATAAGGCAATCGATGACTTTTCGCAAGCTGACAAGTACTACATTATGATGGAGAAGGCAATAAAGACGTAAGAGAAAGATGACCTTTTCTATTTAAAAAAGAAATAACATAATGATTCACATGACCCAGGCGAACATGCCATAAATCATATGAAGCACGTAAAGATTTGTTTCTAAGGACTGAAATAAAAGCAGGGTTGCCGTGCTCCAGCACATATAGCCCTCCATCTGTTTTACTGGTTGCCACCACCCTTCCTGTTTGACGATTCTAGATTGTAATAAGATTATTAGTAAATGTAACGGAGAGAGGAAAATCAGACGTTAATTTACTGATGGAAATAAGAATTTTTAATGAGATGAGGAACAACCAAGACATCTAATAAGTGAATATTTGGAGCAGGAGAAAGAGTACCGGTGTGGGTAATGGGTAGGGATGCACCGTTTCCTATGATCACAGAGTCCTTAGCCGTGTAATTTTTAGACAGATCCAAAATAGATGGGTCGACAGTCATATGGGCCGAAGCCCCAATGTCCAAAAACCAATCAGCAGCATCGGGTCCAATAGTAGAACATGACGTGTTAAAGGCTTCAGTAAGGTAAGCATGAGAAGAATCAGGTCGAACATACTCTTGGTTGCAACGGTCAGCATAATGGCCCTCTTTGCGGCATATTTGGCAGTGAGGTGGTCGACGACCCTGACTTGAGTGAGTTCGTCCTTGATTGGAAGAGTTGTTTTTATGGGAATAAGAACGACCTCGCTGGTTGCTAGAGGAAGCAGGGTGGCTTCCATGGGTGTGACCACGATTAGTGGCTGTGAATACTGTAGGAGTGGAGTCAGAGGACTCAAGGGAGCGTTGGAACAACTCAAAAAACTTTCAGCTTTAGGACTAAATCTGCAAAACAGGGGATAGGGGTGAGAGCCATCTGAGCAGTAGAAAAAGCTAAAAATTCAGTGCCGAGTCCACGAAGGAACCAATGCACTTTATCAATGTCCTCGATGGGTCTGCCAATGGCATGAAGTTGGTCACAAATTGTTTTGAAGGTACGGGCATACTCAGCAACAGGTTTGGTGCCACGTTTCATCAGCTGCAAGTCATCCTTGAGTCTTAGTTCACGAGCTTTCGAATGATGGCTGAACGTAGTTTCCAATGCAAGCCATACATCACGTGCAGTAGAGAGACCAACAACAACAGCCATGGCTTCCTCGGTGCGAGAGGAGAGTAGAAGACAGAGAAGTCGTTGATCGGCTGCTCTCCGCGCAAAATATTTGGGGTTGAGTGTTGAGGAGTTTTCTGGTTCAAAGCGAGGTGGTGGAACCATAGTTCCATCAACATAGCCCAGCATGTCTTGATTCTCAAGGAGAGTGAGAAGTTGGCTTTTCCAAAGAAGATAATTGGAGGAAGAAAGTTTGATGGTGATCATATAGATTAGAGTGTTGAAAGGAAGAAGATGATAAGAGGATTCAGAAGCCATAAAGAAGAAAGGATCAAGGTTGTTAAATCGATACGGCTCTGGTACCATGTGAATGTTTACTGAAACCACCACACCTAAATGGTGGTGAGAATTTTCTTATTTATAATCATTTACAGAATACAGAAATATGGTAAATTAGAAATAATATGGAAAGAACAATAAAAGGGCAAATATGGTAAGCCATAATGTAAGGCAAATATCTAGATATTTGCCTTATGAACGGTCAACTATCCTTAACAATATATATATATATATAGTTAGTAGTGATGACAATATTTGAGGCCATCAACTCTCTTGTCCATATACACCTGTTCAAAATGGTCGTGTTGAGAGAAAACATAATCAAGTGACTAAGACTGGTTTGACCCTTCCCTTTCACTCCCAACTTTCTCCTCGTTGCTGGGTTGACGCCTTCAACACTGCAGCTTATATTATCAACCGGTTGCCTACTTTACTTCTTGGAGGTAAGTCACCTTTTGAACTCCTCTACGGCTACTCTCCGCATTATGACAATTTTCATCCCTTTGGTTGTCGTATTTATCCTTGCATGCGTAATTATATGTCTAACATGCTTTCTCTCCGCTGCATATCTTGCATTTTTTTGGGTTGTAGTCTCGCTCATAAAGGGTTTTGTTGTCTTGATCCTACCACCACTAAGCTATACATCACCCGCCACGCTCAATTTGATGAAATTCACTTTCCTGCTGTACCTAGCTCCTAGACCCAACCTTTTTCGTCTCTTAATATTTCAAATTTCTTGGAACCGCATCTTTACCATATTGATTCATCCCTTGTAACGCCCCGTTAGGTTTAATATATATATATATATATATATATATATATATATTAAAATAAAAACAACAAAATAAAGAAAAAAAAAAAAAAGTAACTGACAGCCTTCCCTTTCTCTCTACCCCTTCCTTACAGTACCTCTCCCATTTGGTATCATTATTTAGCAAACAAAACAAAAACAGAAAGAAACGATTTTTAGGGAAGAAGAAAGGCCGATGGAGAGATGGTTAGACAGATAACGTAAGAGAGATGTCATTTGAAAATGTTAGTAGTCATATTTATCTTTTCTTTTTTATCAACGACATTAATCTCAATTATTTAGATCTGAGTTAGAAATTATCTGTTGCAATTATTTAGATCTGAGTTAGAAATTATCGATCGTAGCAAAAAAGAGTCTATTAAAATTGTTTAGAATACTCTCACCAAAATCCGACAGAATAGATAGATAAAAAGAGGATGATATGGGAAAGGAAGATCGGGAAAATAGATCCAAATAAAAAAAAACTAAAGATTTGGAAAACCGGATGAAAAGAGGAAAAAAAAATATAGAGAGGAAATTGGGAAAACAAATCAAATAAAAAAAAATACAAGATTTGGAAAACATAATCAGAGGAAAAAAAAACAATACATGAAAAAAGAGGAAGATTAGATTTGGAAATAATAAAGCGTGAATAGAATTAAATTGCTCAGAATTAAACGATTTAGATATGTGAGTAGAATTAAACTCTTAGTAAAACTGGTTAAGAGAATTAGATATGGGAGTAGAATTAAACTGCTTGTATATGTGAAGTAGAATTGAACTGCTCAAAAGAATTAGAATTAAAAGAAAAGGAAAAAAAAAAAAAACAAAAGAGAGAAAGATTTTAGGAAAAGAAAAAAAAATTAGAATCAATTGAAAATAGTTTCGGTTAATTGCATAGACATTCTTAAGAAAAGAAAAGAAAATCAGAGAATGACAAGTACGGTATAAAATGTAGAAGAGGAGAGAAATAAGTGAGAGAAGGAAAATAGAAGATATAAGAAATTATTATATTTACATCTATAGGATATAATATTAAATGTTGAATTATCCAAACCGTTTGAAATATTAACAATATTGACATATTTTTAATTTAGGTTTTAAATTTTATTACCCAATACAATTTAGAAACAATGAAAACATGGAATTCAATTTTTATTGAGGTCGTTTAAAGTCGTATTTCACATTGTTAGTTGGATTATTAATTAAAATGTGAAATAGTAACCAAAGGTGACGAACGGTGCGATAAGAAGCGAACCTTGGCAACATTTGGAGTAGTTCTCGAGGAACGGGAGCTTACGTTAATTAAATTAAGGAGTACTCCGGTTAAGGCCAACCAAGTAAGTGACCTTAGTATAGGATAGGCTAAAGATTGTTTGATTTATGATGATGTATGAGTATGATGTTGTGTTGTGATGTATGTTAAATGTGCGTTATTTATGTTTCGATGCATGACGTACATGTTATACTCCCTAATCTTTAGAAAAAGCTGAGACCATATGAATGATCCCTTGTTCGGCATTGTCTAAGGCTTCGACACGTTCTTCCATTCGGGCAACCGAGCCCGTCGAGTTATCCCTACGCTCGAAGCCACTAGCAGTTTTGGCCTTGTCTTATAGTGCCTTGACCCTAGTCAGAAATTTGTGGACAGGCATTGCCTCAAGGTGGTCTGTAATTGTTAAAGAAAACTCACTAATTTGTGAAATAAATCTCACACACACTAATGATAGGAGACAAAGAACACTATGTTTATCTGGAAAAAAACTTCTTCTATTACTTCTCTATTTCTTTTCTTTGTTTTTCTTTACTCTTCACAGTAGAAAGTACAATGTATTTATAAGCTTTTCTAAAACTAAATATAGCTATTCCACTCTTTCCTAACCTATAAAACCCACTATTCCCTCAAATAAATCTTGGCCTTTCATTTTCAACACTTTGGCCTTTTACGACTGAGTTTTGAATTTAAAACCCACTAAAATTAATTAAAAATTATATTTAACATTTATTCAATAAAACTCCCCCATAAACTTAAATGCTGCAGCCATCTGTCATGCCAATCATTTTTTTGTATTTGTCGAGAAGTACTTTCGGTAGCGGTTTTGTAAAGATGTCTGTAACTTGATCCTGACTTGCCACATGCATCAATTCCGCACTTTTTTTTTTCCAGTTCATCAATCCTACTCTCTACTTCCAACAAGTTTTTCTCAACCAAATCCCTTTCACCAACCAAGATCTCGATACGCCTCTCTCTCTCCTTTGCTACATTCAACGACTCCACCTGCGCTGTTTTCGTTTTCTCGTGCTCAGCCATGGCTTCTTCAATTTCCTCTCCTTATCCTCGAGTAACAAACTAAGCTTATCCCTCTCTAACGAAACTCCATTTAGAGCTTCTCGAAGACAACCTATATGAGACAGCAACTCCTCATTTCTCCCATTCTCAACCTCGCTCGACTAAGTCAAAGACATTATAGCTTCTTTCAGTTTACTCAATTCCCTTCGCAAGTCTACAACGACATTTTCCACTTCTACTTTTGCCTCCTCCAATTCAGCTTTATCATGAGTGATTATCTCAATCGTGAGTCGTAAACTCACTGCCTCCTATTGGACTCGATTTAGATTCACATCAAGTGAATCTGATATGAACCAAGAGACATCAATCATACAATATACTTCATTGAAGATGTGAAGAAATTGTTGTTGAAATTATCAAAAAGATATTCCAATTCATGCCACATTGAAGAAGAAGTTTCATTGTTATAAATTTTGGGTAGGTTACAATTTAGAGTTATTGTATTTCATTAAGACTTTTTATTTACTTTAGGTTACAATTACATAATTGTTAATTATGGTCATAAAGTATGAATGTTACAACTCTTGGAATGCCTTTAATAGTTTCATTTTGAGGCTATATAAAGCCATGTATGTTGTAATTGTATGGAGACTTGGAATATATAGTAAAAGGAGCATTTGTGCTTTTTTTAGCCAATGGCTAAATTTCTTTGCAATTCTATGTAGTTTAGGTTGCATGTAGAATCATTCAAGCTCGACATGATCAATCTTGCTTGTGAAGTGATTCGAATCTCAAACAAGTGTTCTTGCTTTGAGATATTTGATCAACAAGAATCATTCAAGCTAGACATGATCGATCTTGCTTGTGGAGTGATTCGAATCTCAAACAATGTTCTTGCCTTGAGATATTCGATCAACAAGGTAATCCGAATCTTACTCCCCTTGTAGTGATTCCATATCATATCATTTGGTATCAGAGCTTTCCCTTGGGCTGATTTCCATTTCATATCAGAATCTCTCTGTTGAGTTAGCATCTCTACATCTTTCTCCTCCCTCACTAAGTCTTCCACTAAACCATCAACCTCCGTTAATAAGTCATTCTCTTTCTCCATGCCTTCTTCAATTCTCTTCACAAGCTTAGACATTCTTCCTAGAGAATGTCAAGATAATCGCAACAAAGGAAGTTAAGAGAGCTGAGTTATACGGGCAGTATCCAAGACTTCGTTAAGCAGTTTTCTGAGCTTATGTTAGATATTCGTGATATGTCTGAGACAGACAAGATCTTCAATTTTATTGAGGTTTTGAAGTTGTGGGCGAAAACCAAGCTCTACGAACAAAGAGTTCAGAACCTTTCCACGGTCTATGCGATCGCTGAATAATTGTTTGATCTTAGTATCAATAAACCCCAAACTCCCCAGAGGTGGGAGAAGTTGTTAAGGATATTTTGCCTTGAATTATGGTTTATCATATGTATCACATTTGACCGTTTATTTTACGACTTACCATAGGTATAATATTTGCTCTTTTATTATACGCAAATATATTGTATCCATTCATTGTTCATTCCATATCATTTGTAATTTACCATAGTTCTCTATTTTGAAAATGATTATAAATAGAGAACATTCATCACCATTTAGGTGTGGTGGTTTTAGCAAATATTCTCATGGTATCAGAGCCCCTTCGGTTTAACAACCTTGATCCTTTCTTCTCAATGGCTTCCGAATTCTCTTATCATTTTCTTCCTTTCAATACTCTATCCATATGATCGCTATCAAACTTTCTTCCTCCAATTATCTTCTTTGGAAAAGCCAACTTATCCCTCTCCTGATAGTCAAGACATGTTAGGCTATGTTGATCGAACTATGGTTCCACCACCTTCCTTTGAACCAGAAACCTCCTCAACACTTAACACAAAATATTTGGTGAGCGATCTTCGAGAAGAAAATAAAGTCTCTAAGCATATTTTATTTAATCCTATTGAATGCTTTGGAACCCAACAATATGATTAAGTCATGTTTAGCAGCATCAAAGATGCAAACTAGACTGTCAGCATCCAAGATGCAACCTGTACTGTCCAAATGGCAAGTGACCATTTTGAATTCGATGATAGATTCAACTCTGGTCGTTCACTGCAAGTCGAAAGATAACGATCTGGGCGAGCATGTCATCAATGCCGGAGGCAATTACAACTGGAGCTTTAAAGAAAATCTTTTAGCAAACAACATTGTTTTGGTGCAATTTTAGTAGCAAACATGGCCAAGCTACTGGTAATGTTTTCTAGCCAGAGCAACGAAGTTGGCTTAGTGATCAATCTGTTGATCATAACTGCATTTGGACAGGGGGAGACTAAGGCATTTCCTTGCATTATAATCCTACCAACACCAACAAATTAATGTATCCTTGGAAATGATGTAATGATTCTTCAATTGCTTTATCTCGTCAATCCTAAGCTACGAATAAAAATACTCGTTATTTATTTATGGTTCAAGATTCATCTCTTTAATATTTATTGAAATAAAAAGGGTAATAGTGATACTGACGTATAATGCACCACAATTTACAAAGAGCTCTCATTCATCAAAACTTCTCATCTTCGAGTTAATCGCGATAAGGTGTACTTTCTATCCATTATTAAGTAATAATCATGATAACATATGAGGTCACTAATTATTAAGTTGTACTTTCTATCTATCGAAGCGTTCTCATAGATGCTTCAACTCTTATTGTTCAGCAAGTCAAAAAATGATGATCTGGGCGAGCACGTACTTTGCACCCGAGATAATTACAATTGGAGTTTTAAAGAAAATTCTTGGATTTCTACGTTGTTTTGGAGCCATTTTTGCATAAAATATGGACAAGTTAGTGGTGATATTTTTTGGACAACCAAATGGAATTAGCTTAATGATCAATGTGTTCATCATAACTGCACTTGAGCAGGTTGAGACGAAGGTTTTTACTTGTATTTTAGATCAAGGTATTTACTTGTATTTTAGATCTCTCAATGCCTTTTGCTAATGTAGAAATGATGCACTCTAACTTTCATTCAATTTCATAGAAATGATGCACTCTAACTTTCATTCAATTTCAATAAATAATTTTATTAATAAGAATACTCATTATCTTTTCTGAGGTTAAAGGTTCAATTCTAATCAAATTTGATTTTCAAAATTTTAACATTTCAATAATGTCTTCAAACTAATTAGTTCGGATAGGATAGCCCTGACGTCGAGGCACTATCGTGGATGCGTCGATAGAAACTTTTTGTTAATGCTATGTGTATGACGACGGTAAAAGTCACATGCCAATGACTCTAACATGGCGCCAATAGACATGAACAAATCTACGCCAAGCTTACGAGAGTTATTTTTTGTTGGGGGGACCTTATTGATCATAAGTATAGTACAAGGTTATCTTACATGTCAAAGTTCATGAAATTCTTGATTTGGAAAATTTGTCATTCAAACTTTCTACTCGCAGAGAGGTACAACAAAATTTCATCTAAATGCCATATCATATCTTAGATTCAAACTAATAATGCACAAGTAACGGTCCCACTAGGCATATTACGTATACATTTAAATAAACAAGGTAAGTGTAACGACTCAAAATTTTCTACTTAATTTAAGATCACTACTGTATACATGTCATAAACATGAATGCGGAAATACTTCATTTAAACATTCATAAAACATAACCTTCCGCTTAAAACACTTTTAAAAATGACAAAATAAAAGACTAAATAAAATAAATAAACATTTAAATAAAAAACATCCTATTCTAGCCTAAGTCTATGAAAATAATACGACTACCCTATGCATGTGTCATGGTCTCGAGTTGCGATGCCGTCGTCAGCCATACAAGAATGTCTTGTCTTTACCTAAAAAATGCAATAGCACATTACTTGAGTATTTAAAGAAATACTCAGTAAGTAACCCCACTATTGGGGTTAAATGCAAGAACATGTGAATGCAATGATGGGACCTATCATTTCAATCTAATTTCCTATGGTACTGTCCTAACGAGTAACTTGGATGTGTACCATATACTCTACACACAGCCCATACGTGTGAGTATGGACTCACCAGTCAGTTCAAACACCGCTGGGCCACTTTTCTTGTCAGGCGAGCATACTCTGAGAGCTCCTTAGGCCAGACACCCGTTAGAACTAGTAACCGTCACGACAACATTATGTAACAAAATGATCGTACCCCTGCCGGCAGCATTGTGTAAAACATAATGATTGTACCCCTGCCCATCGTGACGAAATAGGGGTATCCCCCAAATGCATGATTACACATAATGCATGAGGTCCCAATATTTTTCCATTTTCGACATTATTAAATATAACCCCGCTATCGTTTTACATTCGTATCATATCTTTTCGCATATCATGCATAATTCAAACGGGGTTATATTTCATTTCATTTATTGTGATATCATGTCATTCATAACATGTTGTATACATACAATTTAGAAAACATAACATAACGCTCCATGCTTTTAACATATCATTTCATAACGTGCAATTCATACAACAATTACCTCAATGGTCACACAAAACAATCTAAACATAACATATCACATCACAATATATCGGATCATAAACATGTCATATCGTAAACACTTCGTGGTCATATCATTTCCTAACTTATCAGAGCCTTAACGTTCTTAAACCTATCACAGACATATCGTTATGTGAACGTACCTTAGTCATATCATCACAGGAACATATCCTAAAGCTATCGTTCTATCAATCAATCAAAAACCTATCCATTTCTACCCATAACATACCCATATTCTTTCATCAATCTCTCATATCCACAGCACTCCGGTATGTAACCTAACCTTAATGTTTCATGAACATATCTTACTCCTATCATTACATTTCGTTTTGTGCATTCTTCTCGTATCCTATCTCAAACATATCATGGAACACATTATACAGTAATTATTATCCTACAATTCACATATTATAACATATACATAACATATAAGAAGCATATCGATCCACAAACAATTCACACATATCAATATATATGACACGTGCAGAACCACAGAGCACGTGTCAACATCAAATATAATCATGCCGATAGTAAGGCCACTTACCTGATTAGCTTAGGCGGGTGTCATTGATTTATCCTTAAGAAAGTTCGATTTTGTCCTTTGTATCCAAGTCAACCTATATGAACCATGACATCAATTTCAATTACAATTCTCTAAATTTTACAATGGTCTATGTGTTAGACTTCATGTGAACATTGGAGACTTTATGATTAGAGTCTTGGATATATATATAATTCTATTTTCATTAAATATTTATTTTTCTATTCTTACTGGTTTACCGAATATATCTAGACAACATTTTAGCTGTTCCAAATCTTTTCCGTTTACCCTCTGTACTTATTTTAATTATGTAAACAAATATTATTGGCCAATTTTGTTAATCCATTCTTCTCTCCAAAATTTTACCTTTCTTTCTATTTTCTTATTTTCTTCTTTTCTTACTTCCAAGTAATCTAATTGTATTTTCTTCTCTTATTTTAATTCCTTGAGAGTGACTGTATTTCCTTATTTTATTTTATTTTAATTCGTTTAATATATTCAAGGCCAATTTTTTTAATTGATGGTTTGACTACTTATTTTAGATTGTGATTTACTAAAACTCGTCACTAAAATCTTATTGATTTTAGAGTGATTTGAACTCATAATTGGACAAGAGGAAAAGATCTAAATTGATTTCATATAACAGATTCGATAAACTAAAAAGGAGGTGTGAAATATAACTTACAGACTAAATCTCTTTCTGGTAGATCTGCATCAACACTTGTAAATCGGCTGATAGCTCTTTTCTCAAATCTGACCTTTTTTGTTTCTGTTTCATTTTGCAGGAATTGAGGTGGGTTGAGGAGAGATCTTTCTAAGGTATATCTCCCATTGCTATAGGCATTTCTTTTTCTCACATGCATTTCGGTTTTCTCAACATTTTTTGTTTCGGTTTCATTTTGTAGGAATTGAGGTGGGTTGAGGAGAGATTATTGGAGAAATGGACAACCGTTTTTATTAATTTTTTTTTTTAACGAAATAATAATTTTTGTTTATAATAATTTTATTTGTTTATTTATTTTTTATTTATGGCTATTACATCATCATATACCTCTCCAAGAAACTTTCGTCCTCGAAACTGTTTTAATCTTGGAATAACTCGGGTCCTTATTGTAAGAGTTTTTGTCAATAAGAGTTTTTTGTTAAGTCTTAAAGTACTACTAAGGAAAAATTCTTAACAAGTACGCCCTCATTCGGATGGATCATAAACATTTCTTTACATGCATAAATCATTCCTAAAGTTTTTCATAAATTCTTAACAAGTACGCCCCTCCATATAGATCATAAAAATCTTGATTTCTTTACATAAGTCTTTCATAAGCATCTAGTTGTTAAGAATAAAAATTATGAAAATGGTGGAAAATTTTTATAGATACTATCCAAAGGGAGGTGTGAAGTGAGCACCACAGCGTACCACTTTCCAAGATCCTTCTGCATCCTTGAATGTTGTCCTATTTCATTGTAACTAGATGCTCCAAATGATATAAAAGAATGTTGCAGGTTAGATAAGTTTACTTCTATTTTGACTATTTTGAAAGGGTTTTACAAAGCAACATATCATCAAGTTTTGACAACTTTGCTTGGAGCCAAACTGACACAAATTTTTGTGAAAAATCTTCCCAAAACCTTTGTAGCAAAGAGATATCTCCATGAAATGTGATCCTTGTCTTCTAACCAACGTCCTTAGCAAGAAACGTACTGTGAGTTTCAGAAACTAAGGATGAAGATCGCTGGACAAAAACCATTGTATTAATTCTCCTCAGGAACCAACTTGCAATAATCTTATGCCAAAATTAGTCTCTAGTAAAGGAAATATCTTAATTAGCATCAACATTCATCGGCTCATTTTGTTAACATTTATTTATTTGAAGTGCATGATAACTCATGCCTTCCATATATGCTGTATTTCCAATTCCATAATATATAAGTTTATTAATGTTCGATTTCGCATTAGAATATCAATGAGAATACTACTATCCTTGTATCTGTTTCCTGATGACATTGGTTGCTATCAATTATCGGAGAGATTACTGCTATCCTAATAACTTTTCCTCTTGATTCATATCCCAAATTTGTCCTAATATCCTTAAGATCTTCCATACTTATCCTTAATATCATATGAGTCTCATATAAATAAATTTCCGTAGTATTGTGAGTCTTTCAAGGTCTTAAAAACATCTTAGAATTCTCATAAGGGTATTTTGGTCATTTACCACCCCAAATTTTGGTTTAATTCCTCAACCTTGTAACTTTGTATAATCCCTTCATAACATAAGACTCCTCATCAACTTTCATGCTATTTAGAGATCACTTTGGTCATAAGCCAGTGGTACATAATTATAGGGGTATTTTAGTCATTTTACACATACCCTTGGTTTAGCCCATTACCATATTCTAATGGTCACCAAAATTTCATATATAAACTTATCGCGTCATATTGATTCTTCTCATAGATTTCATGAGCGAACATAACTCATTTAGTAGGTTTGTGGCTCAGACACTTCATTGAAATCAATGTTCATGTAGACACTAAGGTTGACAAACTTACTCAATTTTAATTTCAAGATCCTCCTATTTTTTTTCTTCTTCATCATGATGATTCCGTTGGATCAATAGTTTTTACCAGTTTCCTACATTACATTGATCTCCAAGTCAAATTCTCTAAATTTTGTTAAAGGTTCAATAATGAACCTTTTTGTCCATACATCCTCAAAGTGTCATTTTAACAGTTGTCCTATATCCATAATGGAAAGGCACCACAACCTTCTTGTTTTTTTTTCAAGCCTTTGTAATATCAAGAAGGGGCTTAACAAAATTCTCTTCTAAAAATTTGTATTATATAAGCATGGTGGATATCCTTAGATGCCATAAAACTTGGGACACTTAAAAATCAAACTTAAAATGACAGTCTTGAAACCTTAACTATGGTAATACCTTTTAACCAGATTGACATTGCTAGGAAAAATTCATCGATAATTTTCTACAACAATTTGTTTATGTTGAGTTTCGTGGAGTGCATTCATGTACCATAAGGAGGATTACCACAAAACTTCTAGTTGATTTAGAGACAATGTCCCACTTTAATGCTCGTGCATCCCCCACCCAAGTCCATCTTAAATCATGGTTTCTTAAATTTAAGGAATCTTGACAATCTCATATGGTAGTCCCTCTTCATATACCTCTAAAATTTTGACCATGATCGTAATGCCTCATCCAAACTGTGGCTCGATACTTTTAAATCACCTCATAACTTCCATAATTGCAGTTGTATGTTTTTTACAAAAAAATTCAACTCCTATTAAGGTAGAAAAGTTTTCTACATCTCACTGCTTCCAAAGCTCAACTTCCATTAAAGGCACGTATGTCATTCACCAATCAATTTAAGTATACACGTTTTAAATTTTTATGGTCTTAACTCAGTTTTTTTTTTTTCATAATATTTTAATTTCATATTTACATACTTCAAAGTTATAAAATTTTCTCTCAGACACTACCACCTTTAATATCTATAGCATACTATAAGATATTGTCATTTATCAAGCTTCCTAGGTCATTTTCATTTCATTTGAAATTACTTACACGTCTGTATACATTGGCAAAATCCTTTTCATCTCTACAGTCATAACACTAAGTAATTTATCTATGTTCGAGACCTCTAAATAAAACATATGACATTCCTTAGTAAAATCATTTTCATTCATGCACTAACTCTTAGTAGCTTACTAAAACTATAGCTACCCATTCACAGTACCAACCTTAGTAAATCTAAACATCATCAATACAACAATTTACATTCACATTCCATACAAGGTAAAACATAACATATTCGACATTATAATAAATATAGAATTAAGATAACAATAACGCAGTCAATTAGGATACAATCAATGGTGTAAAAATTCAATTATGAGTTATATTTTATAATGACCAAGCAATAACAACATACGCAATCAACGACATTTTATTTTCTTATCTTATGCAAGACATACCTGACAGAGACGGGGCATCGACGGTGGGACCATGGAACATGTCAAGCCTACATTGTAGGCTAGTCTACAAGATTTGTAACCTAGAGCTATGATACCAACTGTAACAACCCGAAATTTTCTATTTAATTTAAGGTCGCTACTGTGTAAATGTCATAAACATGAATGCAGAAATACTTCATTTAAACTTTCATAAAGCATAACTTTCCGCTTAAAACGGACTTACGTTTTTTAAAACACTTTTAAAAATGACACAATAAAAGACTAAATAAAAAAAATAAACGTTTAAATAACAAACATCCTATTCTAGCCTAAGTCTAAGAAAATAATACGACTACCCTATGCATGTGCCATGGTCTCAAGTTGCGATATCGTCGTCAGCCGTACAGGAATGCCTTGCCTTAACCTGAAATAAAGGTAGCACGTGGCTTGAGTATTTTAAGAAATACTCAGTAAGTGACCCGAGTATTGGAGGTTAAATGCAAGAACATGTGAATACAATGACGGGACCTATCCTTTCAATCTAATTTCCTACGGTACTGTCCTAATGGGTAACTTGGATGTGTACCATATACTCTACACACAGCACATACGTGCGAGTATGGACTCACCAGACAGTTC
Source organism: Cucurbita ficifolia (assembly GCA_033971965.1). NCBI lineage: Eukaryota > Viridiplantae > Streptophyta > Magnoliopsida > Cucurbitales > Cucurbitaceae > Cucurbita > Cucurbita ficifolia. The sequence goes on along the minus strand of CM066975.1, from coordinate 7,644,681 downwards.
GCACACCGCTAGGCCACTTTTCTTGTCAGGCGAGCATACTCGCCTAACCTTAATATTTCATGAACGTATCTTACTCCTACTGTTACATTTCGTTTTGTGCATCCTTCTCGTATCCTATCTCAAACATATCATTGAACACATCGTACTGTAATTATTATCCTACAATTCACATATTATAACATATACATAACATATAAGAAGCATATCGATCCACAAACAATTCACACATATCAATATATATGACACGTGCAGAACCACAGGGCACGTGTCAACATCAAATATAACCATGTCGATACTAAGGACACTTACCTGATTAGCTTAGGCTGATGTCACTGATTTATCCTTAAGCAAGTTCGATTTTGTCCTTTGTATCCAAGTCAACCTATATGAACCATGACATCAATTTCATTTAAAATTCTCTAAATTTTACAATGGTCTATATGTTAGACTTCACGTGAACCTTGGAGACTTTATGATTAGAGTGTTGAATATATATATAATTCAATTTTCATTAAATATTTATTTTTCTATTCTTACTAGTTTACGAAATATATCTAGACAACGCTGTTCCAAATCTTTCCGTCTTAGTCTCTGTATTTATTTTAATTCTGTAAATAAATATTATTGGCCAATTTTTTTAATTGATTCTTCCTTCCAAAATTTTACCTTTCTTCTTCCTCTTTGTATTTTCTTCAGTAATCTAATTATATTTCCTTCCTTTATTTTATTTTAATTCCTTAAGGTTTAATATATTCCAACCAATTTTTTTAATGGATTGTTTGATTACATTTTAGATTGTGATTTACTAAAATTCGTAACTAAAATCTTATTGATTCTAAAGTGATTTGAACTTAGCAAAAAAACCTAAATAATTGGATAAGGAAAAAGATCTAAATTGATTTGGTATAACAGATTTGATAAACGAAGGTCTGAAATATAACTTATAGACTAAATCTCTTTACAAGGTAGATCTGCAGCATCACTTGTAAATTTGAGGGATTTCTGTTTTCTCATTTTGTTGTTTCTGTTTCATTTTGCAGGAATTGAAGTGGGTTGAGGAGAGATTATTGGGGAAATGGACCAGGGGAGAGAAGTGGGGAAGAATTGTTTTTATTTTTTACTTATTTATTAATTTATTATTATTATTTTTTAAACAAAATAATAATTTTTATTTATTTATTTATTTTTGGACTATTAGAGTAAGAAAGTTATAGTGACTTACATTTGGTAACATCTATTCTTATTATTTCATTCGTAGTAAGTAAAAAATTGTTTACAATTGTGAAATTTCTTTCAATAAATAGAGGATATGTAGTCATAAAAGCGTTTAAAGACTCATTGAATGAGCGGTCTACAATTTTAAAATTTTCATCAATAATTAGAGAATCTGTCGTCACGAAGACCTTAAAATAAAATAAATTTACACCACTCATTCAATTGACACCATGGCTAAAGTTTAAGTGCACACAAGTAATTGTATAGGTACTCAATTTTACTATATATATATATATAATATATATATATATGAGACAAAATAAAAACAAGTTGTGTAAAAAAAAAAAAATGATAAATCTCACGCATATTTTGTTTAATCCTATTGATTGCTTTGGAACCAAACAATATGATTAAGTCATGTTTAGCAGCATCCAAGATGCAAACTAGACTGTCAACATCGAAGATGCAACATGTACTGTCCAACTGGTAAGTGACCATTTTGAATTCGATGACGGATTCAACTCTTGTGGTTCACTGCAAGTCGAAAGATAACGATCTGGACGAGCATGTCATCAATGCCGGAGGCAATTGCAACGGGAGCTTTAAAGAAAATCTTTTGCAAACCACATTGTTTTAGTACAATTTTAGCAACAAACATGGCCAAGCTACTAGTAATGTTTTCTGGCCAAAGCAACGAAGTTGACTTAGTGATCAATGTGTTGATCATAACTGCATTTGGATAGGGGGAGACCAAGGCATTTCGTTGCGTTATAATCCTACCAACACCAACAAATTAATGTATCCTTGGAAATGATGTAATCCATTCTTCAATTGCATTATCTCATCAATCTTAAGCTACGAATAAAAATACTCGTTATTTATTTATGGTTCAAGATTCATCTGTTTAATATTTATTGAAATAAAAATTGTAATAGTGATACTGACCTAAAATGCACCATAATTTACAAAGAGCTCTCATTCATCCAAACTTCTCATCTTCGACTTAATAGCGATAAGTTGTACTTTCTATCCATTATTAAGAAATAATCATGATAACATATGAGGTCACTTTCTATCGAAGTGTTCTCATAGATGCGTCAATAGAGACCTTCGTCGAAGCAAGGTATAAGACGTCGGCAAAAGTTACGTATGACAATGCTTCCGGCATATTGCTAACAAATTTGATCGTTTCTTGTCTAGGTATACGACGTCTTCTCTCACAAGGTTCTACCAATGCAGATGCCAACATTATTTTTTTTGTCGAAAATGTATTTTTCTATAGAAGTATCTCGAAAAGTTCAAATTCTTAGTCATGTTTTTTCTTAGGTAGAAAAGTATAACAATCATACAAATAAAATTTTAATTTTTACTTTTTTTTTTCTTTATTGTTTAAGTTACACAAATGATAAATAAATCCATAATAATTTACCTAAAAAAATGTTACTTTTTAATATTGTATTTTGAAAGTGTGGCTTTATGTAAAGTTGACCTAAAATAATAACTCATAAAATTAATGCAGGAATAGTCGAACTTTAGACTTGAAGCTAAATAAAAATATCTAAAAGAAATTATCATTCTCAAATCTCACCTTTTTAGTTTCAATTCTATATAATCAAATTTTTTAAAATTTTACCTAAAAAACTATATCATGATTAGAACAATATTTTGATGTCAATGTTTAGGGAATATATATACTATAATGACGAAAATATTGGAGGCCAACAACTTCATTTTAAAATATTTAAATGAGTAAGGTGAGATAGATTGGTTACCTTGATAGAAGGTAGGGGTGATAACTAAAATTAGCACACTTTCAACTAATTGTGTTAAAATATAACTATGCATGGCCTCAGTTTGGGTATATATATTTATATAGGTAAGAGATAGAATCCAAATATGTTTGTAAAAATGAAGTCTCTAAGCATAATCTGTTGAATCGTGTTGGTTGCTTTGACATCGAACAATATGATGAAGTTTTGCATTGCAGAATCTAAGCTATAATTACCATTCACCCAATGACAAGTGACTATTTTAAATGAGATGCTTCTACTCTAATTGGTCATTGCAAGTCAAAGGATGATGATCAGGGTGAACATGTACTCCGCACCGGAGATAATTACAACTGGAGTTTTAAAGAAAATTTTTTGGCGTTCTACATTGTTTTGGTGCCATTTTAGCAGTAAATATGGACAAGTTACCGGTGATGTTTCTTGGTCAGAGAAAGTGAACTAGTTTAGTGATCAATGCATTTATCGTAACTACACTTGGACAAGTGGAGACCAAGGTATTCACTTGTATCTTGGATCTCTCAATGCTTTCAAATTAATGTATCATTGGAAATGATGTAACACTAAAAAATCTCAACGCCTTCAAATTAATGTATCATTGGAAATGATGTAAATATGACTTTCATTCAATTCCAATAAATAATTTTATGAATAAAAACGCTCGTTACCTTTTCTGAGATTAAATATTCAATCCTAATCATATTTGATTCTCAAAATTTGAAAATATGAACAATGTCTTCAAACTAATAGGTTGGGATATGATAACCCTTACGTCGAGACATATCATGGATGCGTCAGTAAAAGTTTTCTGGCAATGCTATATATATGGTGTCGGTAAAAGTCACACATGTCAAGGACTCCAACATGGCGCCAACAGATGTGAACAAATCCATGTCAAGCATACGATGGTTAATTTTTGTTGGAGACCTCATCATTTGTAAGTATAGTACGAGGTTATTCTTCATTTCAAAGTTTATGAAATTCTTAGTTTTAAAAATTTGTTATTCAAAATTTCCGCTCCTAGAGAGATACAACAAAATTTCATCTAAATAACATATTATATCTTAGATTCATATTGAGAATGCATGGTCTCACTAGACATATTATATATACATTTAAATAAACCATGCAAGAAAGTTAGGGAAAGTTAGGGTGACGTTACCTTTAATAAGTGTGTTCATATTATTCTATTCATAGTAAATAAAAACTCATTTAAAAATTTGAAATTCTTGTCAATAAATAGAAGATCTGCAGTCATAAAGGGCTTTAAAAACTTATTGGATGAGCTGTTTACAATTTTAAAATTATCATCAATAATTAGATGATTTGCCACCATAAAGGCCTTTAAATAAAATAAAATTTCACAACTTTTTCAATAGGTGCATACAATTACTTGTAATAGGTACTCAATTTGGCTATATATATATATATGAGGCAAAATCGGAACAAGTTGGGGTAAAAAAAAAAAAAAAAAAGAGTGAGAAATCTCCATAAAAAAAAAAATGAAGTCTCTTACCGATTGATTGCTTTGGAACCAAACAATATGATTAAGTCGTGTTTAGCAGCATCCAAGGTGCAAGTTACATTTTCAGTATCCAAGATGCAACCTGTACTCTCCAATTAGAAAGTGACCATTTTAAATATGATGGTGGATTCAACTTTTGTGTTTCACTACAAGTTGAAAGATGATCTGGGCGAGCATATCATCAATGTTGGAGGCACTTACAATTGGAGCTTTAAAGAAAATCTTTTGCAAACCACATTGTTTTGGTGTAATTTTAGTAGCAAACATGACCAAGCTACTGGCAATGTTTTCTGGCTAGAGCAACGAAGCTGGCTTCGTAATCAATGTGTTGATCAAAACTGCATTTGGACTGTCGGAGACCAAGGCATTTCCTTGCACTATAGTCCTACCAACTCCAACAAATTAATGTATCATTTAATCAATTCTTCATTTGCATTATCTCGTCAATCCCAAGCTATAAACAAAAATACTGGTTCTTTATTTTAAGGTCAAAGATTTCTCCCTTTCATGTTTATTGAAATAGAAAAAACATAAATAAAAAACATAAAAGTGATACTAACCTAAAATGCACCACAATTTATAAAGGAATCTTATTCATCAAAACTTCACCTCTTTGACTTAATATTGATAACTTATATTTTTTTATTATTATTATTAAGTAATAATCATGATAACATATGAGGTCACTTTCTATCGAAGCGTTCTCATAGATGCATCAATAGAGACCTTCGTCGAAGCAAGGTATAAGATGTCGGCAAAAGCTACGTATGACAATACTTCCGACATGTTGCTAACAAATATATCGATTCTTGTTTAGGCTTATGATGTCTTCTCTCACAAGGTTCTATCGATGCAAAGGCCAACATTATTTTATTATTATTTTTTTTTTTTATCGAAAATGTGTTTTTCAATGGAAGTATCTAGAAAAGTTCAAATAATATTTTTTTAGGTAGAAAAGCATAACTCTCGTAAAAATAATATTTTAATTTTTTACCTTTTTTTTATTCTTTTGGTTAAGTTACACAAATAACACATAAATCCATAATATTTTACATAAAAAATGTTACTTTTTAATATTGTATTTTAAAAGTGTGACTTAGGTCTAAGTTGACCTAAAAAAAAATAGGAATCAGGAATTTAATGGTCGAATTTTGAGCTAAATATAAATATCTAAAAAAAGAAAAATTTATAATTCTCAAATCCCACCTTTATCGTTTAAACTCTGTATTATTATATTTTTAAGAATTTTACCTAAAAACTCTGTAATGATTAAAACAATATTTTGAGGTCAATATTTAGGGGTATATATATATATATATTAGTAGTGACGACAATATTTGAGGCCATCAACTCTCTTGTCCATATACACCTGTTTCAAAATGGTCGTGCTCAGAGAAAACATCGTCGAGTGACTAAAACTAGTTTGACCCTTCTCTTTCACTACCTACTTTCTCCTCGTTTCTGGGTTGACGCCTTCAGCACTACAGCTTATATTAATAACCGATTGCCTACTTCACTTCTTGGAGGTAAGTCACCCTTTGAACTCCTCTACGGCTACTCTCCGCATTGTGACAATTTTCATCCATTTGGTTGTCGTGCATATCCTTGCTTACGTGATTATATGCCTAACAAGCTTTCTCCCCGCTGCATATCTTGCATTTTTTTAGGTTGTAGTCTCACTCATAAAGAGTTTTGTTGTCTTGATCCCACCACCACTAAGCTATACATCACCTGCCACGCTCAATTTGATGAAATTCACTTTCCTCCTGTACCTAGCTCCCAGACCTAACCTTTTTCGTCTCTTAATATTTCAAATTTCTTGGAACCGCATATTTACCATATTGATTCATCCCCCTTACCACTTCTTCACCGCACATTCCTCGATCCAGATCATCCCCGTGTGATATTTGTTCTGACCTTGTGGATGAGTTTGTGCAGGTTGTTACTTCTCTTGCAGGTTCCTCTTTGCTACCCTCCACTTGTGATTCGGCCTCTATTGAACCTACTACTGATTCCTCTTCTTCTTTGAGCTCTCATCCTATGATCACTCGAGCCAAAGCTTGTATCTTCAAGATTCATTATCCAGCAAATCTTTGTATTTTGGGCTCATCTGGACTTCTTTCTGCTCTTCTTGCATTCACTGAGCCAAAAGGATTCGAATCTGTGGCTAAGAAATCCTGCTTGGGTTGCTGCCATGGACTTTGGTTCCTCACGCTGCCAACACCAACATTGTGGGCTTTAAATGAGTGTTTCACATTAAATATTTACTTGATGAATCCATTGAGCGTTTCAAGACTTCTCTTGTTGCCAAAGATTATACTCAGGTTTCTGGTCTTGACTACACTGACACTTTCAGTCCGATTGTCAAAGCTACCACCGTTCTTGTTGTGCTTTCTATTGCGGTCACAAATAAATGGCCTCTTTGGCAACTTGATGTCAAGAATGCTTTCCTCAGCTGCACTCTTATTGAACTTGTTCATATGAAACAACCTCCTGGGTATATTAATCCTCGATTTCCCACTCATGTTTGTCTATTAAAGAAAGCCTTCTATGGCTTAAATTAGGCTCCTCATGTCTTACACGTCCCTTTTAGTCTTTCATCAGCAATCTAACCTTATCTATCTGCTTCTTTATGTTGATGACATTCTAGCCTGTGCAGTAAACACAAAAGGAAAGGAGAAAACAATAGATACGGTACCCATAGTAAACGAATTCACAGATGTCTTCCCAGAGGACCTCCCGAGAATCCCTCCATCGCGGGCGGTAGACTTTGGAATAGAACTAGAGCCAGGAACGAGACCCATCTCTAAAGCCCCATACCACATGGCCCCAGCAGAACTAAAAGAACTTAAATCACAACTACAAGACCTATTAGATAAAGGCTTCATTCGACCTAGTGTATCCCCTTGGGGTGCACCAGTGTTGTTTGTAAAAAAGAAAGATGGCTCTATGCGTTTATGCATCGACTACAGAGAATTAAATAAGAGGACGGTAAAGAACAAATATCCATTACCCTGCATCGAGAACCTATTTGACCAACTTCGAGAGGCAACAGGGTTTTCCAAAATAGACCTTCGATCAGGATACCATCAAATTAAGATTAAAAATGAAGATATACAAAAAACAGCCTTTCGAACCAGATATGGTTACTATGAGTTTGTGGTAATGTCCTTTGACCTCACCAACGCCCCAATGGTGTTCATGAAATTAATGAACCGAGTATTTAAGGAGTGCTTAGATACGTTTGTGATCGTGTTCATAGACGACATCATGATATACTCGAAAACGAACCTAGAACACCAAGAGCACCTCCGAAAAGCCCTAACTATCTTAAGGGAGAACAAGTTGTATGCCAAATTCTCCAAATGCGAATTTTGGCTACGACAGGTTTCATTTTTGGGACACGTAGTGTCCAAAGATGGAATTTTAGTAGATCCCTCCAAGATAGAAGCCGTCACGAAATGAAAACGCCCAACTACGGTCACCGAGATATGAAGTTTTTTGGGATTGGCGGGTTACTATCAAAGGTTCGTCTAAGACTTTGCTAGAATAGCCTCACCTCTCACCCAATTGACAAAAAAGGGCGTACCTTTCGTATGGAGCGATACTTGTGAGGCCAGCTTTCAGGAACTAAAACAAAGACTAGTGTCCGCCCCAGTGCTCACGGTCCCAGAAAGCTCTGCGGGATACGTGATTTACAGTGATGCATCCAAAAAGGGGTTGGGTTGTGTACTGATGCAACATGGCAAGGTTGTTGCGTATGCATCACGCCAATTAAAAGATTACGAGAAAAGCTATCCTACACATGATTTGGAGTTGGCAGCGGTGGTGTTGGCGTTAAAAATTTGGCGACACTACCTGTATGGCGAAAAAACTCAAATTTACACGGACCATAAAAGTTTAAAATACTTGTTCACACAAAAAAAATTGAACATGAGACAACGTAGATGGTTAGAGCTAGTAAAAGATTATGACATAGATATCCAGTACCACCCTGGAAAAGCAAACGTAGTCGCTGACGCACTAAGTCGAAAAACAGTACACTCGTCGGCCCTCATCACAAGGGAGCCACAAGTGCAAGGTGATTTTGAACGAGTTGACAAAGCGGTGGTAACCAAGGAGGTTATAGCCAAATAGGCCGACTGACAATGCGTCCCACGCTCAGACAGAGGATCATAGACTCACAACGTGAGGACCCAAGCCTAAACAAAATCCTAGACCAGTTGACAATAGGCTCAGTGGACGGTTTTTCTAAGTCAACATATGATGGACTATTATGTCAAGGACGTTTATGTGTCCCAGCTGTGAGCGAAATAAAGAACGCAATCCTAACTGAGGCACACAACTCACCCTTCTCGATACATCCAGGTGGTACAAAGATGTATCAAGACCAGAAACAACACTTCTGGTGGCGAAGTATGAAAAAGGATATCGTGGAATACGTGAGTAAATGTCTGGTGTGCCAACAAGTAAAAGTCCCTAGGCAGAAAACTGCTGGACTACTACAACCTCTAAGTATACCGGAATGGAAATGAGAAAATATTGCTATGGATTTCATAGTAGGCCTACCCAAGACACTAAAGGGTTACACGGTAATTTGGGTAATTGTTGATCGTCTGACAAAGTCGACACACTTCCTATCGGGTAAGGCAATATATACAATAGACAACTGGGCTCAACTGTATGTGAAAGAAATTGTGAGGCTGCATGGAGTCCTGGTGTCAATAGTGTCGAATCGGGACCCACGTTTTACGTCGGCATTTTGCCGCGAACTCCAAAAAGCATTGGGTACCCGCCTCGACTTTAGCACTATCTTCCACCCTCAAACTGATGGCCAAACGGAACGAATAAACTAAATCCTGGAAGACATGCTTCGGGCATGTGTTATGGATTTCACGGGGAGTTGGGACACTAAACTACACTTAATGGAATTCTCGTACAACAACAGTTACCAAGCAACCACCGGGATGGCACCGTTTGAAGCGTTATATGGAAAACGATGTAGATCCCCATTGTGCTGGGATGAAGTAGGAAAACGAGAACTGGTAGGACCCGAGTTGGTCAGCATCACCAACGAGGCGGTACAAAAAATTAGAGCAAGGATGCGCACCGCACAAAGTAGGCAAAAGAGCTACGCCGACGTTAGGCGTAGGAACTTAGAGTTCGAAGAGGGGGACCCCGTGTTCCTAAAAGTAGCTCCTATGAAAGGCGTTCTAAGATTCGGACGTAAGGGGAAGCTAACTAGCCTTACCGCCTTCACTCTCGAGCATACACGATGTATTTCATGTGTCCATGTTAAGGAAATATATTACAGACCCTACGCACGTGATAGACTATAAACCCCTCGAGATCGAGAAAAACTTAAGTTATCAGGAGAAACCGATTAAAATCCTGGCTCGAGAAGTGAAAGCCTTACGTAATAGAAACATAGATTTCGTCAAACTATTGTGGCGAAACCACCAAATCGAAGAAGCGACGTGGGAACGAGAGGATGAAATAAAAGAAAAATATCCCGAATTGATCAAGGAGTTCAAGACTTTCGAGAACGAATGTTCTTTTTAGGAGTAGATAATGTAACGGATCCGGAAAAAAAAAATTGCTGTCGTCTGCAACAATTGGAGTTTTAAAGAAAATTTTTGGATTTCTACATTGTTTTGATTCCATTTTTGCAGAAAATATGGACAAGTTAGTGGTGATGTTTTTTGGACACCCAAATGGAATTAGCTTAATGATCAGTGTGCTCATCATAGCTGCACTTGGGCAGGTTGAGATGAAGGTTTTTACTTGTATTTTGGATCTCTCAATGCCTTCCAGTTAATGTATCATTGGAAATGATGCACTCTAACTTTCATTCAATTTCAATAAATAATTTAATTAATAAAAATGCTCGTTATCTTTTCTGAGGTTAAAGGTTCAATTCTAATCAAATTTGATTTTTAAAATTTTAATATGTCAATAATGTCTTCAAACTAATTAGTTCGGATAGGATAGCCCTGATGTCGAGGCACTATCATGGATGCGTTGATAGAAACTTTCTGTTAGTGCTATGTATATGACGACGGTAAAAGTCACACATGCCAATGACTCTAACATGGCGCCAACAAACATAAACAAATCTACGCCAAGCTTACGAGAGTTCTTTTTGGTTGGGGGGACCTCATCGATCATAAGTATAGTACAAGGTTATTTTGCATGTAAAAGTTCATGAAATTCTTGGTTTGGAAAATTTGTCATTCAAACTTTCTACTCGTAGAGAGGTACAACAAAATTTCATCTAAATGCCATATCATATCTTAGATTCAAACTAATAATGCATAAGTAACAGTCCCACTGGACATATTACGTATACATTTTAATAAACAAGGTAAGAAAGTTATGGTGACTTACCTTTGGTAACATCTATTCTTATTATTTCATTCATAGTAAGTAAAAAATCGTTTACAATTTTGATATTGCTTTCAATAAATAGAGGATATGCAGTCATAAAGGCGTTTAAAAACTCATTGAATGAGTGGTCTACAATTTAGAAATTTCCATAAATAATTAGAGAATGTGACGTCATAAAGACCTTTAAATAAAATAAATTTACACCACTCATTCAATTGACACCATGGTTAAAGTTTAAGTGCACACAAGTAATTGTATACGTCCTCCATTTGACTATATATATATATGAGACAAAATAAGAACAAGTTGTGTCTAAAAATAAAAAAAAATAAAAAATATGCGACCACCTCGTTGTGAAATATGTCGAACGGAGGGCCATTGTGCTGACCGCTGCAACAAACGGTACGTTCGGCCTTTTTGAAGCCTTTTGTAGTACTTGGCAGCTTGCGAAGGCTTCCGCAAGGTGAGCATTTTGTAGTATTTGGAAGCTTGCGAAAAGTCATTGATTGCTTTATTCCCGCAATGAAAGTAGGTCATCTAACGTGTTAGATCTTATTTATCGTGATCATTGGGGTCCTTCCTCCATCAAATCCAATTCGGGTTTTTTTTACTATGTTATTTTTATTGATGATTATTCTCCCTTCACCTTGCTTTACCTTAAAAATTTTAATATGATTTCTTTGATATTTTTCTTCAATTTCAAAATTTTGGGGAAAATTAATATTCTGATTGTATCAAGGTTTTCAAAGCAATGGACGTGCCGAATTAAGAAAGTTTAGGTGACCGTACCTTTTACACCCTGTTATAGAAGATATGGTGTAATAACCAAAATTTACAACACACTTTTAACTAATTGTGGTTAAAATATAACTATGTACAGCCACAGTTTGGCTATATGAATGTATATATATAAGAGATAGAATCAAAATACATTCTTAAAAAAAGGTGAGCGATCTTCGAGAAGAAAATGAAGTCTCTAAGCATATTTTTTTTAATCCTATTGACTGCTTTGGAACCAAACAATATGATTAAGTCATGTTTAGCAGCATCCAAGATGCAAACTAGATTGTCAGACATCCAAGATACAACTTGTACTGTCCAAATGGCAAGTGACCATTTTGAATTCGATGACGGATTCAACTCTGGTCGTTCACTGCAAGTCGAAAGATAACGATCTGGGCGAGCATGTCATCAATGCTGGAGAAAATTACAACTGGAGCTTTAAAGAAAATCTTTTGCAAACAACCTTGTTTTGGTGTAATTTTAGCAACAAACATGGCCAAGCTGCTGGTAATATTTTCTAGCCAGAGCAACGGAGTTGGCTTAGTGATCAATGTGTTGATCATAACTGCATTTTGACAGCGGGAGACCAAGGCATTTCCTTGCATTATAATCCTACCAACACCAAAAATTTAATGTATCCTTGGAAATGATGTAATCCATTCTTCAATTGCATTATCTCGTCAATCCTAAGCTACGAATAAAAATACCCTTATTTATTTATGGTTCAAGATTCATCTCTTTAACATTTATTGAAATAAAAAGGGTAATAGTGATTCTGACGTATAATGCACCACAATTTAGAAAGAGCTCTCATTCATCAAAACTTCTCATCTTCGACTTAATAGCGATAAGTTGTACTTTCTATCCATTATTAAGTAATAATCATGATAACATATGAGGTCACTTTCTATCGAAGTGTTCTCATAGTGCTATGTATATGACGACGGTAAAAGTCACATGCCAATGACTCTAACATGGCGCCAACAGACATGAACAAATCTACGCCAAGCGTACGAGAGTTCTTTTTGGTTGGGGGACCTCATCGATCATAAGTATAGTACAAGGTTATCTTGCATGTAAAAGTTCATGAAATTCGTGGTTTGAAAAATTTGTCATTCAAACTTTCTACTCGTAGAGAGGTACAATAAAATTTCATCTAAATGTCATATCATATCTTAGATTCAAACTAATAATGCATAAGTAATAGTCCCACTGGACAAATTACGTATACATTTAAATAAACAAGGTAAGAAAGTTATGGTGACTTACATTTGGTAACATCTATTCTTATTATTTCATTCATAGTAAGTAAAAAATCGTTTACAATTTTGAAATTGCTTTCAATAAATAGAGGATATGCAGTCATAAAGGCGTTTAAAAACTCATCGAATGAGTGGTCTACAATTTAGAAATTTCCATCAATAATTAGAGAATGTGACGTCATAAAGACCTTTAAATAAAATAAATTTACACCACTCATTCAATTGACACCATGGTTAAAGTTTAAGTGCGCACAAGTAATTGTATACGTCCTCAATTTGACTATATATATATGAGACAAAATAAGAACAAGTTGTGTCAAAAAAAAAAAAAAAAATTTGTGAGAAATCTCCCAAGAAAAAATATGTAGTCTCTAAGCATATTTTGTTTAATTCTATTGATTTCTTTGGAACCAAACAATATGATTAAGTAATGTTTAGCATCCAAGATGCAAACTAGACTGTCAGCATCCACAATGCAACGTGTACTGTCCAATTGGCAAGTGACTATTTTGAATTCGATGACGGATTCAACTCTGGTGGTTCACTGCAAGTCGACAGATAACGATCTGGGCGAGCATGTCATCAATGCCGGAGGCAATTAGAACTGGAGCTTTAAAGAAAATCTTTTGCAAACCACATTGTTTTGGTGCAATTTTAGCATCAAACATGGTCAAGCTACTGGTAATGTTTTCTGGCTAGAGCAACGAAGTTAGCTTAGTGATCAATGTGCTGATCATAACTGCATTTTGACACGGGGAGACCAAGGCATTTCCTTGCATTATAATCCTACCAACACCAACAAATTAATGTATCCTTGGAAATAATGTAATTCATCTTTCAATTGCATTATCTCGTCAATTCTAAGCTAGGAATAAAAATACTCGTTATTTATTTATGGTTCAAGATTCATCTCTTTAATATTTATTGAAATAAAAATGGTAATAGTGATACTGACATAAAATACACTACAATTTACAAAGAGCTCTCATTCATCAAAACTTCTCATACTCGACTTAATAGCCATAAGTTGTACTTTCTGTCCATTATTAAGTAACCCCTCTCCTCTGTTTTATCGATTTAGTCTAAAAAACTGAAAGTTTTGAGTTGTTCTAGAGCTCTCTTGAGTTTTTTGACTCCACTCCTGTGACTCCACTTCTGAAGTTACACAAATGACAAATAAATCCATAATATTTTACATAAAAAAATGTTACTTTATAATATTGTATTTTGAAAGTGTGACTTATGTAAAGTTGACCTCAAAAAAAAAAAAATACGAGCCATGAATTTAATGCATGAATCGTGGAACATAAAGCTAAATAAAAATATCTAAAAAAGAAAAATTCATAATTCTCAAATCTGACCTTTATAGTTTAAACTCTATATAATCAAATTTTTAAAATTTTTACCAAAAAATCTATATAATAATTAGTACAATATTTTGAGTTCAATATTTAGGAAATATATATATATATATATATATATATTATTTTGGTATATATATAGTAGGTTATGATATGATGTAAAGCATGCGAACTTGATGTTTGCCTTGGCTTATGTGGTAGCTATAATTATGCTTTAGGGCGATAAATAAGGAATGTTCACTCTATACATCGATGCTAGATTTGAGTTATTGCGAGGAGGCTAAGAGGGGTCATATTTTAGCTTACTAGCCTTAGGAAGATAGAGAGGTGACGTCGCAGAGTGTGAGACGTCCGAAGATGTACATGAAACTTTCTAAGGCCTAGTACGAGGTGAATTACCTAGAACCCAGCCTCTTGTGACCATAATTCTAGATGTCAAGCATGCCTTCGTGGAGAGCACGTAGTAGGCCTAGATAGTATAGAGTATGCCTTGATGCAAACCACATAGTAGACCCAAGCAATATTGTTCATACAATCAAAGGCGATCACTGTAGGAATTAAGCACCCCTCAAGCAAACCATTACGTCAATTGAGTTTTGGTTAAGTTGGTTGGTCGATGATGGAAATCATGGCTTCAAGGTTTGGTTGGAGTCTTCACGAGCTAAGTTCAAGTTTATGGACTTCCAAAAGTGTGATGTGCGCTTTTATGCCACTAAAGAGATATAGGGGTGTAGGATATTCCTATTGATGGATCACCTAATGGATGACAAGTCGCTTTGGACCTTGGTGTAGAGGACCGAGTCCAATAGCAGCACGTGATTATCAGGATCATATAATCGTGATCTAACCTATTCTTAGGTCAGAACAAGCATGCTTACAAACATGGAAACTGTCAAAGTAGTCCAGTGAACCTTAGGGTCGAGAACAACAGGAAAAAGCGGTCAAGTTATGGCCATACCTTCGTCATCTGGAGGGAGAAAGTCCAGATGGGCGTTGGTAAAAACCAACCCTTGTTCAGGTCATCTGGATTACAGAGAGTAGAACTCTATTTTCACACACAAGTGTAATGCCATACTTGCGAAGCATGCTCAGACAGAGGTAGAGATGCTAGATAATGTGACCCGGGAAACTACCTGAAAAGTAGTGAGATGGTGACTTGTACACAAGTAAGAGAAGCAAAAGACATAATGTGTAATAGAGAAAACCCGGGACATAGAGAAAGTATCCTCAGAGCTTGAGGAAGACTGGTTACCAAACAAGAGTTTTTAGAGAGTTCCATAGGATCCTTTACTCCCTGAGAGGTGCACACGCACGAGCCAGTATGAGGTATCACTACGAAAGAAAATGCGACTTGATCAACCATAAGACACTACAGGAGCTGGCCTAGGTGAACGCAGAGGACTTATGCAAGGAACCTTTGCCTTCAAAAGAGTCGGCATTTAACTCAGATGAGTATTAGTACTCAGGCGAGCTACACGACAAGTTGTCTCGTTGTGAGGAAAGTCCTCTATTGGCCAATTGGGATGTAACTACGAGACCATTCTTGGTGAATTAGTGAGGATTGTAAGGGTCTCGACAAGTTCAGGATACCTCTTATGAGAATCTAGGAGAGAGATACATCGAAGACAACTACTAGGAGCGATCACGAGGAAGGAAACTTTATTGATAAGTCTGTCGACCTGATCAATGTCTTGTAAGGTTTAGGTTTAGACATATCGAACATTCAAGGGATTTTCTTGTTATTGTTGAAGACGACTTCAATGACGATATGTCAATGTACATTAGGATGGAGTTAGTTGACAAGGAACACTCGAGAAAAGTTATGATGGTGTTATGAACACATCAATTGTTCGCTAAGTTCTCCAAGAGCAGGTTTTGGCGTCTGAGGTGACAATTGAGGTTATGTGGGGTCAAGCAAAGGGTTCATAGTGGACCTCGCTAAGATTGATGCAGTTACAAAGCGGCTTAGACCGACCACAGTCACATGGTTTCATTGGGTATTACAAAAGATTCGCACATGCGTTTTTCAGGAATCTTTGCAATGCTTTCACACAGGGAACCAAGAATAGCAAGCCCTTTGTTGGGGCACCAGCATGCGAACAGAGGTTACAGGAACTTAAGAAAAGATTGGACTACATTAACTCTCCAAGTACCAGGTAGGTCAGGCAACCTTGTAGCGTATAGAGATGCCTCGGGTAAGGGTTTAGGGTTCAAGCTCATTCAGAAGGGTAAAGTAATATATATATATATATGTGTGTGTGTGTGTGTGTGTGTGTGTGTGTGTGTGTGTGTGTGTGTGTGTGTGTGTGTACTATACTATATAATTATTAGTAGTGACGACAATATTTGAGGTCATCAACTCATACACCTACTCAAAATGGTCGTGTTGAGAGAAAACATCGTCATGTGACTAAGACTGGTTTGACCCTTCTCTTTCACTCCCAACTTTCTCCTTGTTTCTGGGTTGACGCCTTCAGCACTGCAGCTTATATTATCAATCTTGTTGCCTACTCCACTTCTTGTAGGTAAGTTACCCTTTGAACTCCTCTCCAACTACTCTTTGCATTATGATAATTTTCATCCCTTTGGTTGTCGTGTTTATCCTTGCTTGCATGATTATATGTCTAACAAGCTTTCTCCGCGCAGCATTCCTTACTTATAAAGGGTTTGGTTGTCTTGATCCCACCACCACTAAGCTATACATCACCCATCACGCTCAATTTCATGAAACTCACTTTCTTGTTGTCCTTAGCTCCCAGGCCTAACCTCTTTCCTCTCTTCATATTTCAAATTTCTTGGAACTGCATCTTTACCATATTGATTCATCCCCCCTACCACTTCTTCACCGCACATTCCTCAATTCAGTTCATCCCCCCTACCACTTCTTCACCGCACATTCCTCAATTCAGTTCATCCCCGTGTGACATTTGTTTTGACCTTGTGGATGAGTCTGTGCAGGTTGATGCTTCTCTTGCAGGTTCCTCTTTGCAGCCCTCGACTTCTGATTCGGCCTCTATTAAACCTACTGTTGATTCCTCTTCTTCTTTGGGCTCTCATCCTATGATCACACGAGCCAAAGCTGGTATCTTCAAGACTCTTCTGTTGGGTTTTATGTCCTAAAACTCATAGTTTGTAAACAAAAACATATTCGGTTTTCAATAAAGTTATTATTGATGTTTATTCAGTAAAGATTGTTATTGAATAAAGTGAATGTTACAATCATTAATCTAAATCTAATAAACTAAGAACACTCTTGCTATAGTATGATTACTTGAACTATATGTAGAGACATAAGAGTGGATCAAGTTCAAGTATATAGTCAAAATGATCTATAGTACAAGGATAAGGTTGAGTACCTTATTATGGGGACACAATGGATGCGGCCCACTTTTGTATATAATATAAACAATGTGATCACTAAATTGTATATGTGGAGACATGTGAGTGGGGGCGTCCTATGCAATGAGTATTGCATAAGATCGGACCATGAAGAAAACAACTCTCACTTTATAATGTCGTTTACTATTGAGACTGATTTTTTCATTCGATGATCTAAGTAACTCGATCTTAATCCTGAGCTAACTATGAACTCCTGTTTATTCGGAATTATCCTTAGATTTTCATGGGTGAGAGTGGCCCGAGTTCGCCGACTCAATAAGCCTCCCATTTCAGGGGTAAGACTGGGTGAATAGCTGGGGACATAGGGTGTAAGATGGAGTTCACTCCTACCCACTTTTAAGGATAGTAGAGTTCCCTTAAGTACTGACTCCAAGTCTTGAATAAGGGGCCCCACCCTCTCATTGGCCCGAGAGGGATTCGGTTTGGTGGTTGGACCACAAACCAATTGTTCATTAGAGGATCAAGTGAGACTTAAGGAACAAGAAGTAACTTTAGGGGTAAAACGGTAAATTGACCCAACTCTAGTTACGAACAACCTGTGAAGGATCGACTTACTAATCATGGTCATATCAAATGGACATAAATATATCTATAGTGAGGGGAGTGCAACTACTAGGCTATAATGGAGTGTCCTAGTAGTTAACAAATGTTGGTTAACAAGGTTAATGAGTTTAGCTGGTTAATCTCGGATCGTTGGAGCCCATGATCTTTAGGTCCATTAGGTCCCTCCGCTAGCTCATATCGGACTAAACCTTAGAACAGTGTGACGAGTGAGTTCGAGTGTTCGAATTCAAATTAGGGAATACATGCTAAATATATACGATATATTTAACCGCATTTTGTTTTAATTATGAATTAAACAAAAGGAGAGAATTGAAGATATTTAAATAAGATTTAAATATTTTTAATTATGAATAGGGATTCATGGAATTGATTGGGATTGGTCATTTTATTTAATGTTAAATATTAATTAAATTGTTTAATTAATCCTTTAATATTATTTTGATTTGAAATTAATTGTTGAATTAAAATAAAGAAAGTTAAAATGTTGACTTCACCTAATGGAAAAATCCATGTTTGAGTTATTGGAATATTGAGTGTGGTTTAACCAAACTTGCATGTTTGCCACATAATCCCACAAATTTGAGTGTCAAAATTTGGTTAAGTCAAACTTGCATGCTTGCCATATAATCCCACAAATTTGAGTGGAATTTTGAGTGTCAAAATTTGGTAAACTCAAATTTGCATGAACATTCAAATATGACTCTATAAATAGAGTGATCAAGGTACATGGAATTGCTTATTGAAAGACTTTGAGAAAATCTCTCAAAACTCTCTCTTTACATCTACTAAATTCCTATCAAGTTTCGTCACTCATCGGATTCCACAATCCCGTTCTAAGGCCAAAGAATAGTAGGAAAGACACTAGTGGTGGTTTGAAACCGGTTCGTGAGGAAAAATGAATTTGAACTACAAAAGGTTAGTATCAAATTCATTGAGTTTTAATGCTTTTGAACATGCTAGCTAATTTACTATAATTAATGTACTTAGAGTGCCTAAGATCCAAATTGCTTCTGCAAGTGTTATAGTAAGACCATCATCGTCATCCAGCAAATGTTGGTATTTTGGGCTCATCTGGACTTCTTTCTGCTCTTCTTGCATCCACTGAGCCAAAAGGATTCGAATCTACGGCTAAGAATCCTGCTTCGGTTGCTGTCATGGATGAAGAAATTCGAGTTTTACAACAAAATGACATTTGGACTTTGGTTCCTCGCCTTGCCAACACCAACATCGTTGGCTCTAAATAGATGTTTTGCATTAAATATTTACCTGATGGATCCATCGAGCGTTTCAAGGCTCGTCTTGTTGCCAAAGATTATACTCAGGTTCCTAGTCTCGATGACACTGACACTTTCAGTCCGGTTGTCAAAGCTACCACTGTCTGTGTTGTGCTTTCTAATGCGGTCACAAATAAATGGCCTCTTCGGAAACTTGATGTCAAGAATGTTTTCCTTAATAACACTCTTATTGAACATGTTCATATGGAAAAATCTCCTGGGTATATTGATCCTCGATTTCCCACTCATGTCTGTCTATTAAAGAAAGCCCTCTATGGCTTAAAGCAAGCTCCTCACGCCTAGTTTCAACGTTTTAGCTCGCTTCTTCTCACACTTGATTTTTCTTGCAGTCGCGCTGACACGTCTATTTTTGTCTTTCATCAGCAATCTAATCTTATCTATCTGCTTCTTTATGTTGATGACATTATTGTTTCCAGCAACAACTCATTTCTTATTGACAGCTTTACTCGCAAGCTTCATTCTGAGTTTGCTACCAAGGATTTGGGTTCTCTCAATCACTTTCTTGGTCTTGAATCTTCACCCACTCCTAAAGGTCTCTTTATTAGTAAGTTAAAATATGTTCGAGATATTCTTACTCGTGCTCAGTTGCTCGATAGCAAACTAGTCCACACCCCTATGGTTGTTTCTCAACACTTGACTGCTGATGGTTCTCCTTTCTCTAATCCTACTCTGTATCGATCTCTTGTTGGCGCCCTTCAGTACTTGACCATTACACGTCCAGATATTACCCATGCTGTCAATTTTATCAATCAATTTTTGCATATCCCTACAGCAAATCACTTTCTTGCTGTCAAACGTATTCTTCGGTATGTCAAGGGAACACTCCACTTTGGTCTTACCTTTCGTCCATCCACTATTCCTAGTGCGCTAGTGGCTTATTCGGATGCTGACTAGGCTGGTTGTCCTGATACTCGTCGTTCTACATCCGGCTATTCTATTTATCTTGGTAACAATCTCGTTTCTTGAAGTGCCAAAAAGCAACCTACTGCCTCACTCTCCAACTGTGAATCTGAGTATCGTGCTCTTGCCACGACTGCTGCTGAACTTCTTGGGGTTACGCATCTTTTGCATGACCTCAAGGTCCGTATTTTGCAACAGCCCTTACTCTTATTCAACTACAAGATTGCTATTTTTTTTAGCTCTAATCCTGTTTCTCACAAGCAGACCAAACATGTTGAACTAGATTATCATTTCCTTCAGAAACTTGTTACCGCTGGCAAACTTCGCACACAATATGTACCTTCCAATCTCCAAGTTACTGACATCTTCACAAAAATTCTTTCTCGACATCTCTTTGAATTTTTCAAATCCAAGCTTCACGTTCGGTCAAATCCGACGCTCAGCTTGCGGGAGGGGGTGTTAAGGATATTTAGCCTTGAATTATTGTTTACCATATGCATCATATTTGACCGTTTATTATAGAAAAATATCTAGATATTTGCCTTCCATTATGGCTTACCATAGGTATCATATTTGCCCTTTTATTGTAGTCAAATATCTTGTATCCATTTATTATTCTTTCCATATCATTTGTAATTTACCATAATTCTCTATTCTATAAATGATTATAAATAGAGAAACTTCACCACCATTTAGCTATGGTGGTTTTAGCAAATATTTTCATAAGTGACAAACTCGAAGGTAAAGAGGAGGAATACAAATCCTCCCAACAGAAGGGTAGGACTCCATGAGCCAGAATAGTCAAAGTCAAAACCATGACCCTCTGTCTTGCTTCATATGCAAGGGGGCTCATCAAGTATCTAAATGCCCACATAAGGCAGCACTATGTGCCTTCTAAGAAAAACTCAAAGTGAATTCAGAAGCTGAGTATGAGACAGTAGAAACATAAATACCGTTAGCTAAGAATTTTGGACACCTCCGCGTGGGGGCACTAAAGTACTTGTCTGCTCTCCAAAAGAGAGTGGAATGCAGTCTTATGTATGTCGAAGCCTGGATTAATCATAGAGCGGTTATAAACACTATTGTCGACTTTGG
The DNA here is from genome assembly GCA_033971965.1 of Cucurbita ficifolia. Classification (NCBI taxonomy): domain Eukaryota; kingdom Viridiplantae; phylum Streptophyta; class Magnoliopsida; order Cucurbitales; family Cucurbitaceae; genus Cucurbita; species Cucurbita ficifolia. The sequence goes on along the minus strand of CM066975.1, from coordinate 7,623,108 downwards.
AGCCACCCACAACTTCATGACAGAGACCGAAGTAAAACGCTTGAATATCTTTTGGCATCGAGACGCAAGAAAGATGAGGGTCATCAATTCGACATATTTACCCGTCTTATGAGTTGCGAAGAGAACTCCCATCAACCTGTGAACTTGGACTGGACAAACTAACTTTACGATAATTAAGATGGACAATTTCGACATCGTGTTAGGGATGGACTTCCTACTAGAACACAAAGTCATTCCCATGCCCCTAGCAAAAATCTTAGTAATAACGGGGTTCAACCCGATGATTATCAAGACAAACACACGTCACCCAGGAGGGGGTGAAAATGAAGTCAGCACTACAGTTGAGAAAGGATCTAAGTCATGATTAACCTACGCGCACTGCCATTACTGTATTTGAAGAGGGAAGTCCAAGCGAGTCAACCCCAAACACAAGCCTCACAATCAATTCAGAAACACCACGGTGTGAGACAAGGAAGTCAGACAAAGTATTTATCTCCACCTAGACAAGAACGAGATTGATGTTACGTCGGGGGCAAGATCGCCTGCCATAAAGGAATGTCATATGGCTCAACCCAAGCTAGCTGAATTCTACAAGCAACTAAATGACTTGCTAATAGTCGGGTCCATTAGATCCACAAAACCCGTTGTTAGTGATCACCAAAGAGTTGGAGAAAAACACTAATCCAACGCCTCCATCGAAGGAGGGACATAGAGACAAACCTCTGATCAACACATGTTCACGCAGAAGTACCATCCAGACGGATGAAGAGAAGGGTCGGCCAGAAGCGTCGGCCACAAAATGTTTCAAGATGGAGACAGATTTTTGATCAAGTTGAGGTCAGATTAACTCCGAGATCAAAGCAATAAGAGTCAAAGATTGGTGCGAAAATACTATGGACAAGTCGAAGTTATCCACAAGGTCGGAAAGGCATCATATAGGATCCAATTGCTCCCATGGATGCAAACATATCCCTGTTGTCCTCGTCAGTAACATGAAAAATTACTCTCCCGACCAAGAAGACGTCAAATACAAAGAGGCAACACGATCTCATGGAAAGAAGAAGAATCTCCAAGTGAAGAAAGTATGAGAAACTCCGACAGAGAAGACGCCAAGAGTCAACGAACCAAGAAGTGGTTTTCAACAGTTCCTTGCAGATTGGAATAGACTTCCTCAATGCTGAGATCAGCTGGAAGCGCGTCGAGAGACCTGAAGTCAGCCTCAACCTACATCACTCAGTTTGCGAAGAGTCAATTGACAGAGATGTCAACCAATTGATTGGGGAAGGATGTCTCGATGATGGCTTGTCCAAGGCGTGTTGTCTATGGTTATATGTCGAGTGTCCCAGTCATGCTTGTCCAGGACGTGTTGTCCATGGTCGTATCAACTCAATCTCTTGGTCCATACCCAATGAGGAGGTAATGTTCTTGGGGGACTCACTGGCATTACCCCACGATACTCATCTAGTACCTACTGAATTTCTATGGGGACAAAGTTTGTTGATCCCTCAGCTTCGACCAAAGGGATGGCCATGAACGTTGGTTCGTTGTGTGCAAGCCCTCGTTTCAATTGGAGCGCCGATATCAACCTTATCCCATCAGACTTCTTGATACTTGCCTGGACAATGGTGGGGGCAGATCTTGTTATAACCAAGCATTTGGCCAAGGGCATGGGGATGACTTTATGTTCCAGTAAGAATTCCATTCCAAGTACCACATCGAAATCATCCATCTTGACAATCACAAAGTCTACTTGCCCACTCCACATCCCCAATTTGAGGCGGTCGTCCTTGCTATTCCAAGGATAGGTAGGGCTATAGAGTTGATGGCCTTCATCTTTCTCGAGTCACGATGCCAATTTATGTTCAGCCTATTTGCCTCTATCTCGGTCATAAAGTTATGGGTGGCTCCTGAATCGACCATTGTACTTGGCCAATTTGTGGTTAACCCATGCTTCTACGTACATGAGGCCTCTTTCGATATGCTATTTTGAATCTCCTACCTCCTTTTGTAGAGCGGATAGGAACTTCAAGGCTCCCATACAAGGATTTCTATGTTTTCTAGCGGCAGTTTCCCGGTTTCTCCACCTTCTGACTTCGCCTTTGAGTCCGCGTCCAGAGCTGCTTGGAATGCTTGAAGTGATGCCTTCTTTGAACACTCATATACTCTGTGATTTTCTCTACATAGAAAGCAGAAGGGAAGTGACCGATTGAAATGAATTGAAATGATTCTGATTGTAGGGCCCTCGGCCTAAGACTCCAGATCCTTGTTGGGGTTGTCTTTGTTTTCCCCCTCTGGCTCTCGGTTTGTCACCTCCTCCACTTTTGAGAGGATTGGATACCTAGTTGCGAGTGCCTCCGCTCGAGGCAGTTTAGTTTCGCCTTGCGTCTTAGAATTGTTCGTTGTTCAGGTCAAACAATCGTTCAGATGTACAATAGGTCGTTGATAGGTCTTCTATGTTTTGCTAATATAGTTTGGACTTCGTCGTGACTTCAGTCCTTATGTGAAATGGAAGACCTTGTCTATCTCAAACATGTGTCGGATGTCAAAACATTTGTGCTATGGACTGCTTGACATACTCTCAGATACTCCCCATGTGTTTAAGGTCTCGCAACTTCCGTTCGGCCAAGATTTCGACATTATGTAGGAAAAATTGGGATTGAAGTTCTTGTTTTAGTTTTTCTCAAGTGTCTATTGTGCATTGAACCTCTTGGATATCTATGTACTTCGACTACCACCACAAAATTGCATCTTCAGCTAGATGCATGGTGGCCGAGATGACCTTTGCTTCTTTTTTCTCAGTGTCTGTCGCCTTAAAGTACTGCTCAAGGTCAAAGATGAAATTCTCTAGGGCCTTGGCGTCTTGAGCCCCAAAGAAGGGCTTGGGTTCCAGAACCTTGACCTTGTTGGGCTTAGTCGTTCTCCTTGTAGAGTTTTGATTTTCCACTGCCCTTATGACAAGGTTCACTCTAGCACTTATATCCGCCATTTCTACCCTGACCACGTCGAGGGCAGCCTTCACATGTTCAGATAGCCCAGTAACCATCAAAACAATTGCTTTTTGGGAGCTGTCTAAGCCATTGACTCGCTCCTCAATCAGGCAAGCAGAGCCTGTCGAGTTGTCTCCCCGCTCGAAACCACCCGTCTTTGTGGTTTTTGCTTCTAGGTTGTCCATTTGATACATCAGTTCCTGAATGGGCAACTCATCTAACCAACCCACTACTGTATCTATGGCAAGGGTCTTATCGGCGAGTTCTTTCACCCCGCTTGTCTAAGTACCAAATATTGTCGGGGACTTCCCGCAAGTATTGCATCTGTTCTTCTATGTTGACTAGTCGGTTGACATGAGACTTCTTCAACTATTTGTTCATAGCCATGTCTATCGAATAACTTTGGAGCAAACTCAACTCTGATACCAACGGTCATAATCACACTTTTCTTGACAGCGAATTTGACGATTGTGCAGCACTCACTCTCAACACTAAGTGAACCAAGCCAACTTAGGATCACGTCGACTAAGGACGAGCAACGTATGCTCAAGTCTCTGGTCCCGTTTTGAGAATAAGGTTTTAGAAAACGAGGCAGAGAGATTTTGAAAGAGAGTTTGAAAGCAAGATTGAGAAAGAAAGATTGAAAGTGATGTTTTATGACTACAAGCAAAAGACAAAAAAACGACTTAAATAACATGTAACTTTCAGGTAGGGAGAGTTTGACAACTAGTCGCATCCCCTTATAGTACATTTTGAGGCGATTTATGTATGGCAGGCCTAGACGTGATTTCGCCGAACGATCATACAAAATCTAGGTGGGAGGAGTTGTCGACTGGTTGCATTGCCCTATAGTACCTTTTGGGGCATTTCATGTCTACCCGTGTGGACATGATTCTGCCTAACGATCATACATTTAGAAAATACAATAAAGAAAATATACATCATGAAAGCAGTAAAGGAAAACAATAAGTGATACAAGTCAAGAGTTTTGACATGCAAACATGGACAACATGCCTTAGACAAACATGATGACGGTGACACTGGAAGCCTCTCATATAAACCACTCTTAGTTGTTAGAGCGCTTAGAGTGTTATTATCTTGCCATTACCGTCGCTGATCTTAGGGGTAGCACATGAAAATGTTAGTCTCTGATGCGTGTTGGGAGCGAAAATATGGGGCAGATGACACAAAGGGTTTTTTTCGTGCTGATTTTGAGGTAATGCATTAGTGGGGCAGCTCCAACTTAAAATTCAACAGTGAGCATTAAATTGCTTGAACAAAATATCAGCGAGCATCTGATAAAACGGCATTGAATTGATAAGAAAACCAGCGAAACTGATTATTACATCCACCTACCAGCATTCAAGAGAGATGCAACCAAAAATGAGAAAGGGAAATGGGCAGTGGCCGCTTTGTTCCAATGCCTGGTTCATTGAAGAAGGAAGCGACCAAGTTGTGTGCGTGGTGGGAGCGAAAATATGGGGGCGATTTGGGTGGTTTCAATCGTGCAGACGCTGCTATTTTTGGCTTTCTTCCATTTGGCCGCTTCCTATACTGATTCCCGCGATGGTAACTTTCTACTTAACCTTGTTTCTTCGTTTTCTTAATCTGCCATTTTTCAGTATGAAGCCTTCCATTGCAAAGAAGACAAAGGCAAGATTTCGTTTACTTTACTTCTCCAATCAAATCATTTCTTCCTGGTGGATGAACAAAAAAGGGGCGCTTAAAATGTCTTCGATTCGCACACGCTATCAAATTTTCTTCCCGACTTGCCTTATTTTCAATTAACTCACCACATGAGAGTCATTGAGAACTGTTAAAGTATTGATAGATGAATGATTTTATATTGTTTATGTACAAGAGGTCATGTATTTGAATATTATTTTCTTTGTCTGTAACCATTCATTTAAGCTCTTGGAAGGATGTTTTGAAATTGATTGACGATTTAAGAGCAGCATATTTGACTCTAGAGTTTTTTAGTTCCTATACAATTTGTTAGAATGATCGTTTAGAAACTACTGAGTGTCACAGTGAAGCAGATTTTGAGTACCAATTAACTTTGACATTGTGAAGAGGGTGGATGGGAGCCTTCTAAGCTTCATACTCATGTTGTTGGTGCAGCTACAGTTCTTCGAGCTTTGAAAGATGATTGGCAAAATACACCACCAAGCTGGGGTGCATCAAATGATCCCTGTGGAGCCCCCTGGGAAGGAGTTATTTGCATCAATTCAAGAGTAGTTTCATTGTAAATATCAATTCCTTATGATTTATAACATTTCTTTTCCCTTTAGTTTTACTCCTTATGAATCCTTGGACAAGGTTTCGGTTCTGTTTATTTCTCTTTAATATTTTGGTTAAACCCACTCACTCACTATGTGTGCTAACCTCTTTAGGAGTTTATCGAGTATGGGCCTAAAAGGAAAACTTGGTGGTGACATTGGAGGCCTTACTGAACTTAAATCATTGTGAGTTGCATCAATCTCTTAGTGGTTGAGTTAACAGGAGCAAGATGAAATAATATGAATTCTGACCATACTTGCAAGAAACTTTTCTGTTTTCTAGTAGCAAGCAGTACCAAACTGTTGATTGAGGTCATTGAGTTTCTAAATGTTGTAATTGCAGGGACCTTTCAGCTAATCGAGGCCTCATTGGTTCGATCTCCCGGGCGCTGGGGAATTTGTTGAAATTGGATACCTTGTAAAGAGCGCTGATAAGCAAACAAATTTGATGGCATTTAACTTTTATGCTTTTGTTTTTCTAGAGCTATGATAGTTATTTTCATTTTCAATTTTCAACTTTCAGGATCCTTTCTGCGTGTGGATTTAGTGGTACAATTCCGGAAGAACTAGGCAATCTTGCTGAGCTAACCTTCTTGTGAGATATAATTTATTGATAAGAAAACAAGGATCTTCTTAGTGTTTTTTTTCTAAGTAGAACTTTTATCTATCTCAGGTCTTTATATTCAAACAATTTCTCTGGAACCATACCGGCTACTCTAGGAAAACTCTCCAAACTCTACTGGCTAGACCTGGCAGATAATAAGTTGACTGGTGCTCTTCCAGTTTCCACTTCCGAATCTCCTGGTTTAGATCAACTTTCTGGGGCTAGACATTTGTGAGTATTATTTTCTCCAAGCAACCCAATCAAGTGTGAAGAAATATATGTAGAAATTAGATGTATCTACACCCCAAGAACATCAGAATTAAACCTTGACTTCCTGAATTGCAGTCATTTCAGCAAAAACAAGCTATCAGGAGCCATTCCACCGGAACTTTTTAGCTCTGATACGGCATTATTACACATGTAAGTGGATATCAATTCAACAACTCTGTTCAATCATATTCTCTTGCCAATCTTACTCAATTATTTCCTCAGATTATTTGACGGGAATAATTTTTCTGGGAGTATCCCGCCAACATTGGGACTTGTTCAGTACCTTGAGGTTCTGTGAGTATAAGTTACTTAGCCTTCAATGTACTATATTGTATCTTATTTAATTTTCTCTCCACGACTTATTGAAGTTGTTCAAATATGTTACAGTCGACTTGATCGAAATTCTTTAACAGGCAATGTCCCATCAACTCTGAGCAACCTAATTAAAATCGATACATTGTGAGTACTTATCATATAAAAATTACTTTTTTGGGTAGTTAATCAACTTCCTTTTTGATCTCCTTTACTGCTTGCTTCTTTCAGGCATTTGGCCAACAATAAGCTAACAGGTCCACTACCAAACTTAACTCGAATGAGTTCACTAAATCACGTGTAAGCATACGGCAAGGAGCTAAGATTTCCATTTTGATCTTCATTATATTAGTTCACTAACTTGTGAAGTTTGTCTTTGCAGGGACCTTAGTAACAACTCATTTAACTCATCAGTAGCTCCGGAATGGCTCTCAACTCTACAATCTCTCACCACTCTGTAAGTTCTACATCACCGTTTTTGAAATTTTTGACATTTAATGGTAAATGTCTATGCTAACATGGTTTCAGTATTGTTGAATATGGGTCAATACGAGGAACTCTGCCAGAAGGAATCTTTAGCTTACCACATATACAGCAAGTGTAAGCTTTGTTTAAACAGTAAGATGGAATTCTTAATTTCAATAAATAGTTTAATGTTTTCTAAAAATTTCGCAGAAAACTGAAGAACAATGCATTTAGTGGGACATTAATTATGGGTGACAGCATCAGCCCATCGTTGCAGCAAGTCGATTTGCAAAATAATGATATTTACTCGGTTACCTCTTTTTCGGGATATACTAACACATTGATGTGAGAAAAATGCTTGCCATTTTCTTAATGTTAGATTCCATGTTGTTCTTTGCATTTACTTTTATTCATTCATGAGTATCATGTGTAGGCTGTCGGGAAATCCTGTGTGTAAAGCTAGTGTCCTCTCAAATACGAACTATTGCCACCTTCGACAGCAACAAACAAAACCATATTCTACGAGCCTCGTCAATTGTGGTAGTAAGTCATGTCCTCCTGATGAGAAGCTGAACCCTCAGAGTTGTGAATGTGCCTATCCATATGAAGGGACCTTATACTTTAAAGGATCCTCTTTCCGGGAATTGTCCAATATAACTCTATTTCACTCATTGGAAACGAGCCTTTTGAAAAGTTTCAACAGAACGCCTTTTATTCAAAGCCCTTTAGTTAATATTGATGATTATCTTCAAATACAGCTTGCACTTTTTCCATCCCACGGTGAGTATTTCAGTAGGGAAGACATCCAGATGATTGGGTTTGTTTTGTACCATCATAAATTCCAACCTCCCGATAAGTTTGGGCCATATACTTTCAATGCATCTCCTTATCATTTTCCAGGTAATCTTAATAATCATTTTACCTAAAAAGGTTACTTAGTTATGCTAGCATTAGCCATGATGAACTGATGATAAAAGCATGAATGCCTCAAGCCATCAATGAGAGATCAGCTTCAATGAACACCGGAATGGTAATTGGAATAGCTGTTGGCTGTGCCTTTCTTGTTCTATGCCTCATTGGAGTTGGAACATATGCAATTCAACAAAAGAGACGTGCAGAAAAGGCCCAGCCACATGGTAAATGATGTTAATCATTATTGCTTTTATCACCATGCTGTGAGTTTGTATGGTTGTTGGTCGGTCAGAGATCTTGTATACTGACCAAATTGCTCTAAGCTTATATCTAATCCATCTTTCTGGGTACCAAAAGGAAACGATAGTGGAGATGCGCCACGATTAAAGGGAGCCAGATGGTTTTCTTATGATGAACTTAAACAATGCACAAATAATTTCTCCACGAGTAATGTGATAGGATCCGGAGGATTTGGCATGGTAAATGTACAAATGTTTATTTTGTTCTTGTACAAATTGCTACAGAGTTGTTTTAGCACGGTCGTCATTGGTACAGGTATATAGAGGAACGCTGAAGGATCGAAAAGTAGTTGCAATCAAAAGAGCTCAACGAGGATCAATGCAGGGTGGCCTTGAGTTCAAGACAGAAATTGAGCTTCTTTCACGAGTTCATCACAAGAATCTTCTAGGCCTAGTGGGATTTTGTTCCGAACAAGGAGAACAGATTCTTGTTTATGAATTCATGCCTAATGGGACACTTAGAGAGAGCCTATCTGGTAAGTTTCCTCGACTCTTTTGGGCTGTCTAGCTCATTTATGTCAAAAAAGTGGTGTGAAATTGAAGTTGGAAATATTGGTGCTTTTTTTGTGTTGATGCCCCATTGAATATCTAACTGCAAAGAACACGTGTTTAGGAAAATCGGGTATTTATCTTGATTGGAAGAGAAGACTTCGTATCGCACTTGGGTCGGCCAGAGGACTGACTTACTTACATGAGCTTGCTAATCCTCCCATAATCCATAGAGATATTAAGTCCACCAACATTTTACTAGATGAACTTTTAAATGCAAAAGTTGCAGATTTTGGCTTGTCCAAGCTTGTCTCAGACAGTGGAAAGGGACATGTTTCTACTCAAGTCAAAGGTACAATGGTAAGTAGTTTATGCATCATATTTTTGTTGTGTCAGCATTTCAATCAAGCGTTTTCTAGTAAAAATAATATTTGATTGACAATGTAGCATAGGAATGAGGAAATCACAGTTTACTTAGAAAATTAAGATATCAAGGTTGGTTTAGCATAAACGCAAGTAATTAGCCTCTTGAAAACTGTAATATTTAGTTTCTTCCATTAAAAACAAGGATTGTTTGTATTTGATAAAAGGAAAATGCACTTCCCAATAACATTGGAAAACAAGGCTAGAGATTTTGTGTAACGGCCCAAGCCTACTGCTAGCAAATATTGTCTTCTTTGAGTTTTTCCTTTTGGGCTTCCCCTCAAGGTTTTTTCCACACCCTTATAAAGAATACTTCATTCTCCTCCCCAACTGACGTGGGATCTCACATTTTGAATCGCAAAAACTATAACGACCCTTGCATTTGTTTAGAGTTTTTCATACTGTTGTCCTGTTGTAACGATTTGTCAACGACATTCATGTGCAGGGTTATTTGGATCCTGAATATTACATGAGTGAACAATTGACTGAGAAAAGTGATGTATACAGCTTTGGAATAGTTATGTTGGAATTGATAACTGGTAAGCTGCCAATTGAGAAAGGAAAGCACATAGTTCGTGAGGTGCATACGTTGATGAATAAGAGTGATGAAGAATATTATGGTTTGAAGCATATAATGGATAAATCCATCATCGTTAATACAACAAATCTTATTGGGTTCGGAAGGTTCTTAGCGTTGGCCATGCAATGTGTTGAAGAGGCAGCTGCAGAGCGTCCCACAATGAGTGATGTGGTTAAGGCAATTGAGAGCATCTTGCAGAATGATGGAATCAATACAAGCTCAACCTCAGCATCCTCATCCGCCACAGACTTTGGGGCTTCCAAAGTTGCTTCTAGACATCCTTATAATGATGCTATACTGAAGGAGGGTGTCAACAGCCAATGATTAGTGGATACTCTTCTCATGTAGAAATGGGCAGTAATGTTTGATATGTTACTGAAGAGCAGTAAATACAAGCGTCTAGACTATGAGTTGTGATTTTGTAAGAACCAGTTGATAGCTTTTTAAACTACAGATTTCGACCTGTGCCATAACTAAAGATTTCATGAAAAACATATGAACTTGTTCGATTTTTTTAGGTCTCCAGTATGCTGACCCCACTATTAATCCATCGAAAAAAGGAAAGTAGTAAGTGAATATAAAATACTAAGTATGTAGCGTATTTGTAGGCTCTAATCGATACTTTTCTATGGTTAAATACCACGTATCTTGATCTATGGTTATTTGGAACTAACTCTGAATTCTGTAGCTCTAGACGAGCTTTTATAGGGTACTAAACCCTCTAATTCTCGATCTCTTGTATTTTGACTTTCTATAATATCTTATAGTGTGGCCTAGTCAGACACTTATTGTATCATGATGTCTCATCACTTAGCTTCTCAGAGCACGTATGTACCCATCTAGGTTCACTACGAGGTCGTAGAGTAAATTGGTTAGTCATCTACTAAATTGTTATTGTTTGTGTCATAACCCAATGTCAAGTATTTGTGAGGCGGATCTTTAATTGGTTCAAACTACTAAACTAGTAGGACTATGTAGATCATCACTCGATGTAGGTTCTCTATCAAGGATTAATTGATGACTCCCTAATAGGCCATTAAATGTTGTCATAATCTAGGAGGGAGTCACTCTCATGCCTTACCAAGCTATTATATAGTCATGTGATCCCTTGCTCCTATGGACATGTTCACGATCCAAAAATGGTTGGAGATCCCTTAATCACCGTCACATAAGTTCTATATATGACACATAATCTGATCTCAGGCACGACCCTATGTGTCCCAATTCTTGATTACTGTTGAGTATGACCGCAGACTCTGATCTACTAAGACAAGTTTACTATTAGGAGCGGCCGGCTACAATAATTTCCCCACATCGTCATATAAATCGCAGGGGAGTGACCCCATACACCGGTAATACCGTACATGTTTTCCTCAATTGAGACGAGTTCATGAGTTAAGATATAACAAATCATCCCCACATGGTATAAGAACAGTTCATCCGATACAAAACAATTAATGATCAAGTATACTCAATACATATATAACATCTCTAGCCCTTGCGGCCTTGCAACTTTGTGTAGATAATCATTTGAAGCTCTCTTACACATTCTATCATTGTTGGCCTTTCACTGCTCTCTGTCCGGACGCAACGTGAAGCCAAGTTTGCAAATATGGCTATGGATTCCATTGTATATGAACTTCGACTCATTTCAGGATCTATCACCTTACGTAGCTTTTTCCGATCATTCAATATATGCCTTACCTGTACGACAAGGTTTTGATCATTGGGGCCCTGGTTCAAGTCCACTGCTCGGCGGCCTGTGAGGAGCTCAAGAAGAACCACTCCAAAGGCATATACATCACTCTGCACGCTCAGTTTTCCTGTCTATTATCAAACCAACAACTTCAAAATTGTTTCTTTCAATTTGATTGAGACATTTTATCTGTAATTTGAAAGCAGCTGAAAAGAGAATGATGTTGTTTGTGTTTAAAGGCAATACCGAAGTATACTCAGGGTCGAAGTATCCAAACGTGCCGAGGACTCTTGCGGTCACATGTGATTCTTGTCCTTCTGGCATGAACTTTGCAAGTCCGAAGTCTGATATCTATCAACCAAATATCAACCAAATAATATGAGATTAAGATCATGAACCTAATAATAAACATTAAGAGAGTACATAAAATCACTACTAGACCCTATTTTTTTTTTATCTTTTATTCATAATTATTAGGGTTAGTAATTACTAAGTTACACAAGATATGGTCCGGTTTCTCGAAAAGGCCTCATACCCATAATCATTCCCTTAATTAGCTAATGTGGGACTCCCTCCCAACCGTCCTCAACAATTAGTATGTAGCATATTTTGTCCTGATTGGGCTGGTTTCGGACTTCCCCTCAAGGTTTTTAAAACGTGTTTGTTAGGGAGAGGTTTCCACACCCTTATAAAGGGTGTTTTGTTCTCCTTCCCAATCGATGTGGGATCTCACAATCTACTCCCTTCGGGGCCCAGCGTTCTCGTTGACACTCATTCCTTTCTCCAATCGATGTGGGACCCCCCAATTCACAAGGGGCCAGCGTTCTCATTGACATTCGTTTGACACTCATTCCCTTCTCCCATCGATGTGGGACCCCCCAATTCACCTCCTTTGGGGCCAGTGTTCTTACTGGCACACCGCCTCGTGTACCCTTGTAAAGGGTGTTTTGTTCTCCTCCCCAATTGATGTGGGATCTCACAATCCACCCCCTTCAGGGTCCAGCATCCTCGTTGGCACTCGTTCCCTTCTCCAATCGATGTGGGACCCCCCAATCCACCCCCTTTGGGGGCCAGTGTCCTTGCTAGCACACTACCTCGTGTCCACCCCTTAGCCTCCTCGCTGGCACATCGCCCAGTGTCTGCCTTTGATACCATTTGTAACAACCCAAGTTCATCACTAGCAGATATTATCATCTTTGAGCTTTCTCTTTCGGACTTCTTCTCAAGGTTTTTAAAACGCATCTGTTAAGGAGAGGTTTTCACACCCTTCTAAAGGGTGTTTCGTTCTCCTTCCTAACCAATGTGGGATCTCACATACTACATCATTCCCTTATGTTTGAAAATTGGTTCATAATTGGGAAGAAATGACTTTTTATATTTAATAGTTATTGTTCATACTCTTAAACAAATATGATAATGGGTTTGGTTTACCTTTGCATCCAAGTTGGAGTCAATAAGAATATTTGTGGACTTGAAATCCCTATGGACAATAGGCATCCCAGCAGCCGAGCTCGAATGGAGATACGCCAATCCCTTCGCAGCCCCAAGTGCCACTTTCAGCCTCCCTCCCCACTCCATCTTTGATTCTCCGATCCCTAAACACCAAATGAAAGATTCACTTAGCCAAAAATTCAATCATTATTATCTAAACCGAAGAATTTGGATTCAAATCAAAACAAAAACCAACGACCATTTAAATGATCTTGAAGGTTCCCTTTATGCATGTACTCATAAACTAGAAACCGATGCTTCCCATCCGCACAATAACCAATCAACGAAACAAGATTTGGATGGTCCAATCTGCTCAGAATATCCACTTCCACTCGAAACTCACGCTCCCCTTCTGCTTCCTTAAATGGTGGCAGCTCCATTTTCTTGACCGCTACCACCTTCGCAAAACACCATATTAGTTTCGTGCCAATTTGAACATAGATCAATGTTTAAAGGAGCAAAACAGACCTCTCCAGATCGCAAGGTGGCTCGATAAACGCGACCAAAGCCGCCTTTACCGAGCAAGTTGGCGTCGCTAAAGGAACAGGTAGCCTCTTCCATTTCCCTAAGCGTGAAGACAGTGGAACCATGGTGTCTTTTGGGGGGTGTTTGAAGGGTTTGATCTTCAAGTTGCCACAACTCAGCTGGTCTATAGATCCCTGATGAACACAAGTTGGTGAGGCAAGAAAAGAGACGAGAAAGGGAGAGTTGAAGATGATACATTTGTTGAGGAATGAAGAATAACATACAAGGGTCTTCCGTTTGGTGTTCTAATTGTGATGACTTCTTGCGTCTACGCCTCTTGTTCCATGCAGAAACTAAGCTAAAAGGCATCATTTTTGATGTCCAATGAACATGATCTCTTCTTCACACTTTCTCTTCAAAGGCCTTGATATTGTATCATTTGATTGATACTGAAAAGGGAGTCTGTCAAAAATGTGCAACAAACAACGAAGAAGAAAGCAAAAGGGGAAGCTTTTTTTTTTTGTTTTTTTTGCTGAAAGTTGGTTCGTTCGGATGAAGATATTGTGCTTCAAGGAAAAGAAAAGAGAAAGCAAAATGTTGGTTATGAAAACGAAATGCAAGCTGCAATTCTCCATTCTCTTTATTTTGTAGCTTAAGAGTTTGCTGTTGGGAGGTCCTTATCCGTTTTTGTTGAACCTATTATTTAATTTTTTCCTTGGATTATTACGTTTATTGTATATTTTTCCTAAGTTTTTTTTATTTTTTTATTTTTTTATATGCAATTCTATAGTTTTCCACGAGATGACATGTAAAAACATATTAATATGAATTATCTCATGACACTCGTAAAAAGGGCCCATAATGAAAATGAACTGAGGCCACGTTCCAATGAAAGCAATCTTAAAAAATAGGATGTTTAAGAAAGATTTAAAATAACGAAAAGTTACTATCTTTACACTAACAAGGTATAGCTTCATTTTATGTTGGGTGATCTATTGAGAGTTTTTTTAGAAACCATGTGAGTGATAACAAAATATGCTGAAAGAACTAGGGTTGGTTTACGAGGATAGTCTTCACTTTTAGAAACGAGGAGTAAGTAACATATTCATTTCGTAGGAGATGTCTCTCGGTTGACCTTAATTTGCAAGGAAACTTCGCTTCCATATTTATAAAATTAAATGAAATTTTTTATTAGAATGAAGAATAAAATAGATGGTAGGCCTAAATCAAAATCCCTAATAAAAAACATGAGCGACTAAATTATAACTAAGTTATAGGTTGTCACATTCGGAGTTTTGAGCTATCCAAAATATGGATTGCTAGGTGAGTGAATTGAGCTATCCAAAATATGGATTGCTAGGTGAGTGAATTGAGCTATCCAAAATATGGATTGCTAGGTGAGTGAATTGAGCTATCCAAAATATGGATTGCTAGGTGAGTGGATTGGAGGAAGTAAAAATATAATAAAATCTTTCGCTTTTCTTAAAACAAGAGATTTGAAAAATTTTAAAACGAAAAAACAAAGTTCAAAATACATATCTATATTTATAACATTCAAAATAGAGTTTGAGTTTAAAATAAATTAAGAGAAGTACAAATCAAAATCAGGACATCAATCTCAAAATAGTGGAGGCTCTCAACCCTAGGTTAGCTCTCTATGATACCTATTCCAGAACGGTTCGAGCAGGAAGGATAGGAATAGGAGAAGGAAGAAAGAGACCCTCTTTCTATAGTTATTACTAGCAAAATATACAAAAACTAGAGTGAGTATAAAACTCAATAGGTAGACTATTAGTAGGCTTTTGATCATGTTCATAATTGATGCTAGGGTACCATACTCTAAACCTAGCATGAGTTTTATTTCGAGGACCTTGGTAGGTCCTCAGGTTCTAAGTCCTTAAAACTTGGTTAGTCTAATGCCTAATCCTGGCTTGTGCACTTGCATGATTCCAAATTCTTCGACAGGTTTAAGGAGAGTGGAATTCTATCAGAATATCCACTTCCACTTCACAGATAATGCACAACCCTAGTCTTAGTCCTAAAACATTATCCTCGAAAGATCTACTTCGTAACGACCTTATTTTTTTTTATTATTAAAAACAAGGTCGTCCCTCCATGCATGACATGATTGTTGCAAGTGGAAACCTTCATTTAAAATATTTCATAAATGATATCATAGACTTAAACATTCATAATAAAATCTTTAAAACAACATAGCGAAAAATAAATAACATGAAATTTAAATAAAATAAAGTAAGAATAAAACAATGCCCTAATCTAACTAAGGGCTACAAATAACATGGATGAATCTACACTAGCTTCAATCCTATGACTGTCACCTGCAACATCGTCATTCGAGCAGAGGTGTTTTACCTTTACCTCAAAAATAAGAGTAACACGTGACTTGAGTATGTAACGACCCTAAATTTTCCTATTTAACCTAAGACTGCTACTATACTGTTAACCTGACATTTAATGTGAAATTATTATAATGAACTCTTATCATAAATGCAATATTAATTTCATACCTCATTTATTACTTTGAGAATACAAATACAGAGAAAAGAAGGAAAAACATTACTGAATTAAATGTCCTATCCTAACTTATGACCTATTAAATATAAATATGGCTCAATCTATACTAACCTATATTTTATTAAATGCAAATACAACTCAATCTATACTGATCTATACTATTATTAAATGCAAATACAACTCAACCTATACTAACTTATACTATTAAATTTGAAATGTGAACCTATTATATGCATGTGCCACAGTCTTAGGGTTGCAATCTTCCGTCAGCCTTACAGGCACCTTGCCTTTATCTGAAAAATGTAGTAGCACGAGCCTTGAGTATTTTAAGAATACTCAGTAAGCAACTCCCTATCGGGGTTCTGATACAAGAACATGCGAATACAATGACAGGACCTATGATAACAGTCTATTTTCCTACGGTACTATCCTAACGGGCAGCTTGGATGTGTACTTTATACTCTACATACACATGGCTCATACGTGCGAATATGGACCCACCAGCCAGTTCGCACACCACTGGGCCCCTTTCCTTGTTGGGCGAGCATTCTCTAGTAGCTCTCTATGCCAGACACCCATTAGGAGTAGTAGCAGTCACGACAACATTATGTAAAATGTAATGGTCGTTCTTCTACCTAGTGGTGTACGTGTCCGTACCCTCGTGATGGAATAGGGGTATCCCCAATGCATGAGCACACATTAGTGCATGAGATCCCAATATTTTTTTTTTCATTTTCAACATTATTAAATATAATCCCGCTATCATTTTATTCATATCATATCATTTTTCATATCAGTTATCATATCGTTCATGCTTGTACCAAGGTTATATTTAATGTTATTTATTGTTCTTCATGTCATTCATATCATGCTATATATGCAATTCACAAGACGTAATATTTTCATGCTTCCAACATGACAGTTCATAACGTGCAAATCATACAATACATATTATCACGGTCATATAAATGCAATATGAGCGTAACATAATGCATGCATTATAATCATATCAGTTCATTAAAGACTGCATAACGTTCATGTTGCATAATATTTAAGTATTAAATCATAACGGTCAAAACACACAATTTATGACACTTGCGAAACCACGGGCACGTGCCAACATGCAACATCATTCATAACCTACAACGGTAGGGCCACTTACTTGGTTGGTCTTAGCCGACGTTCTATCCTATTTTTTGGCTTGACTTGACGACCTTGTAATGGGGTGGGGTGAATCGTTGGGTAAACCACTTTCAAATCAGGTTCAAAGAGCTCTATCATATTTGCAGAAAAGTGCTTCTCTGAAAGAAATGGGGATTAGAGAGCATTGCTCCGTTGAATGCACTTTAAATTTCGAAAATGAAGTCCAACATTTGAAATCTTTCTCGTCCAAGCTCGAATTCTCTCAAACATACGGTGGGCAAGGGAGTGAAGATCAATCTAGCTCTGGGAATCCTCTGTTCTGTGATTCATCAGCAGAATTCATGAAAATTGAAAGTGAAAGAAAAACTTAACGAGGAGAGATTTTGAAAGTTTAAATGGGCAGATAGGTCCATTATCAAGCGATCTAACATGCGAAACCACGATTGATCTCAAATCGGTTCCTTCTAAATTCAAAATCAAGGCAAGAATCAGAAATGAGAGATCAATTGAGGGGGACAAAGATGGGGGCATACAAAAAGAATGGTAAAAAGTGGAAACGTGTTTGGAAGTGGGACTATTGATTTAGAGTGGAGGAGGGGGGTTTTTAAGGGTAGAAATATAACGCCGGTACAAGCATGAACGATATGATATGAATAAAATGATAGCGGAGGCTATATTTAATAATGTTGAAAATGGAAAAATATTGGGACCTCATGCATGGGGAGATACCCCTATTTCATTACGAGGATACGGACGTGTACACCACTAGGTAGGAGAATGACCATTACGTTTTACATAATGCTGCCATGATGGCTACTACTTCTAACAGGTGTCTAGCATAGAGAGCTATCAGAGAATATTTGCTTGACAAAGAAAGGGCCCAGGGGTGTGCGAACTGACTGGTAGGTCCATACTCGCCCATATGAGCCGTGTGTAGAGTATAAAGTACACATCCAAGCTGTCCGTTAGGATAGCACGACTGTTATGCTAGGTCTCGTCATTGCATTCACATGTTCTTGCATTATAACCCCGATAGAAGATCGCTTACTTAAAACAAGGTATGTTAAATGTCGATACTAACTAAGTTTATTTTTTTTGTTTCAGCTATAAGTTAGTGGTACAAATGAAAAACAAAACTAAAAAAAGAGTAGTCCCAAGAAATGTATTTGCATTATTGTAGATTTCTTGCTCTCTCATTACAGTAAAATTTTCAATTATAAAAGAAACAAAGCAGGCAAGAATCAAGTAGTAATTAGTAAGGAGTTTCATTTTTTAAGTTTCAAAATGTTTGAATCTACCAATTTAAAGACAAAGAAATTGACAATTCATCTTAGAACTCAAATAACACACCTCACTGAGTATTTGATGCAGTGATATGATTACTGCTATGAATGCAAGAAGTCCCCTATTCAATTCTCAAAACATTATTTTTCAAAACCAGGGCCTAATGTCTTCAATTCTATACATTTAATTCTCTTTCTACTGCTTCAGAATTATCATATAGTATAATAGCTAACGACTAAATGGGCTAAACTTGTTAAATCCCGTAAACTTACTCACCTCATTCATAATCATTTGATTCTACATTTATTTAAAAATTAAGCTTATACATACTACTTCCACCTAATACCTAATACCTAATGTTTCCATGTTTTGTCGCAGTGTTTTGAAAAAAAAAAAACAAAAAAAAACAAAATTCAAAAATTCAATTCGTTGTGAAATTTTGCTTAAAGTTCGAATATATTTTAAAAAACGATAAAACATAAAATAGAGAAAATGAAAAGAAACAAGCATAATTATAAAAAAAAAAACAAAAAACAAAATAGTTATCAAATGGACTTAACTTATCAACTTATCTATATCCCAAAGGTATGCATGTGCTTTAGTGGCAATGCAGCTTCAACCAAAATAATAATTTGAGTGGGTCATTCTTAAAGGTTCTACGGAATCTCATAGGTACAAAATAGGAATTGTAGGATATGAACTTTGTTTATGTCAATATTTCTCAATAATATTAATGGAAGTACATCCCATTGATTTGAAGAACAAATTCTATGGAGAGATGGACAATGTGAAATTAATATGACAATAATAATAGGTTCTAAAGCACAAAAAAAATACGTGGATAAATTTCAAATCTTGAGACGTAGAAAACACATGGGCTAGTAACTAAAAATAATAGATCCACTATAAAGGCATTTGGTCTAGTGGTATGATTCTTGCTTTCAGTGCGAGAGGTCTCGAGTTTGATTCTCTAAATGCCTCCATAGCTGTGCGACGGGTGCCTCATCGGAAAACAGAGGCGCACCCCCTTTCCGTCTCAGGCATCCTACCACGCCGGTGAGCCATTGGAGCTCGTGCATGGCGATATCTACGGGCCCATCAAGCCGGCGACCCCAGGCGGCAAGACCCTCTTCCTCCTGCTGGTCGATGACAAAAGCCGCTTCATATGGCTGATCGTACTGCAAGCGAAAAGTGAGGTGGCAGAGGTAGTTAAGCGCATTCAAGGTCGAATGCAGGAAGAAGATGCGAGTGCTGCGTACGGACGAATTTACCTCAGCGAGTTTCGGTAAGTACTGTGACGAGCTCGACATGCAGCGACAACTAACGATGCCCTACTCCCCCCAGCAGAACGGGGTGGTAGAACGCCAAAATCAGACCATCGTCGAGACAGCGAGGTCATTGCTGACGACGGTCGGGATGTGCCTCATCGGCAAACAGAGGCGCACCCCCTTTCCGTCTCAGGCATCCTACCGCGCCGGTAAGCCATTGGAGCTCGTATACGGCGATATCTACAGGCCCATCAAGTCGGTGACCCCAGGCGGAAAGACCCTCTTCCTCCTGCTGGTCGATGACAAAAGCCGCTTCATATGGCTGATTGTACTGCAAGCGAAAAGTGAGGCGGTAGAGGCAGTTAAGCGCATTCAAGCACGAGCGGAGGTCAAATGCGGGAAGAAGATGCGAGTGCTGCGCACGGACAGAGACAGAGAATTTGCCTCAGCGAGTTTCGGTAAAGTACTGTGACGAGCTCGACATGCAGCGACAACTAACGGCGCCCTACTCCCCCAGCAGAACGGGGTGGTAGAACGCCAAAATCAGACCATCGTCGAGACAGCGAGGTCATTGCTGACGACGGCCGGGATGCTTGGGAGATTCTGGGGAGAGGCAGTGATGACGGTAGTCTACCTCCTCAATCGTTCACCAATGCGAAGCCTCGACGGGGAGACGCCACACGAGGCCTTGTACAACAAGAAGCCAGCGGTACATCATCTCCGAGTGTTCGGCTGCATTGCATACATGAAGGTAGCGCATCCCCACCTCGCCAAGCTCGATCCCAGGGGGCTGGAAGTCATCTTCATAGGCTACGAACCCGGGAGAAAGGCGTACAGACTCTATGATCCTGCAAGGGGGCGAGCTCACATGTCTCGCGACGTCATCTTCGACGAAAGCACCTTCTGGCAGTTGAACGGCGTGATCATGGCAGATCACAACCAAAATCAATTCACGGTGGAGTACCTCGTCACTGAGCTAGAAGAAGGAGGAGCCCAGCATCAGGAACCGTCACCGCCGCCAGCAGCTGCACCCCCTGAACCAGTGGAATTCACAACACCACAGACTGTGGATTCGACGCTGGATGCCGATCACGATGATGATCTAGTGGGCCAGGTACCGAAGGATGGACGACCTAGTGGGAGGAGGTGAACCACCTGGACTAACGGCACGCGAACTCGAACAAGAGATGGCTGAACTACATGCCATCAGCACAGATGAACCGAACACCTTCGTCGAAGTAGAAAGGAACCCGTGTTGGCTGAAGGCAATGCAGGAGGAGATGACATCCATCATCAAGAATCAATTGTGGAGTCTGGAGGTATGCCGCCAGGATACTGAGCCATAGGGCTCAAATGGGTCTTCAAACTGAAGCGCAACAAAAAGGGAGAAGTTGTGAAGCACAAGGCCCGTCTGGTGGCGAAGAGCTACTTCCAGAAGCAAGGAGTGGACTTCAAAGAGATATTTGCGCAAGTGGCAAGGTTAGAATCCGTCCGCCTTTTGCTGGCAATCGCGGCACATTGCTCTTGGGAGGTCCACCACATGGACGTGAAGTCCGCTTTCCTTAACGGAGAGCTGAAGGAGACCGTCTACATCCGACAACCACCTGGCTTCCTGGACAACGACAACCCGGGTAAGGTACTGCGCCTGCACAAGGCACTCTACGGGCTTCGGCAAGCACCACGAGCCTGGAAAGCGAAACTCGACAGTACCCTACTGTCACTGAAGTTCAAGCATTGTGCCTCTGAGCATGGCATGTACACGCACGACCACGGTGAGCAGCGACTGATTGTGGGAGTGTACGTCGACGACCTCATAATCACTAGAGGCGACATGGACGTCCTCGGAAGGTTCAAGAGGGAGATGTCAAAGAACTTCAAGATGAGCGATCCCGGCGTACTCAGCTACTACCTCGGCATCGAAGTGCAACAGAGTGCTACCGACATCACCATCTGCCAAAGTGCGTACGCGAAAAAGTTGCTGGACACAACTGGGCTTGCGGAGAGTAACCCTATAAGGACGCCAATGGAGGCTCGGCTCTAGCTAAGGAAAGTCGGCACTACGACGAAAGTCAACGCCATCAATTACCGCAGCATTATCGGGAGCCTACGCTATCTGGTAAATACACGCCCTAACCTTGCTTACTCAGTTGGATATGTGAGTAGATTCATGGAAGCACCTCGGGAGGAGCATCTTGTGGACTGTCAAGCGCATCCTGCGCTATGTGGCTGGAACCAGAGGCTGGGGTGTGAGATACAGTGCAGGGAAAGGAAAGACAAAGCTTGAGCTAGTCGGCTACAGTGATAGTGACATGGCCGGTGACGTTGATGATCGTAAGAGCACTAGCGGGATGATCTACTTTCTCTCAGGTGGCGCGGTCTGCTGGCAATCAACAAAATAAAAGGTAATTGCTTTGTCTTCCTGCGAAGCAGAATACATTGCCGCTTCGACGGCGGCAACATAGGGGGTCTGGCTTGCGCGACTGATGGAAGAACTCATCGGAAGAGAAAGCGATCCACCAATGCTATACGTGGACAACAAAGCTACGATCTACCTGATCAAAAATTCAGTTTTGCATGACCGGAGCAAGCACATAGAAATCAGATTACACTGTGCAGATCGAGGGCGCATCAAGATTGATTCCATCCGAATAGAGGAACAGCTTGGAGACATTTTCACCAAGTCCCTAGGGCGGGTAAAATTTGAAGAACTACGCTCAAAGATCAGAGTTCAAATAATAAGGTAGATAGACACAACTTTTAGGAGAAGATTGTTAAATAAAAGTTATGGTTTCCTTAGATTTCGTTAGTTGTTTTTGACTTTTGAAAAATCTGAATTAACGCTACCCGTTGAATGGAAGAGCATAATTTTGGCTGGCCATTTTGGCCAACTTTGGGCGCAAGTTTTTGCCCACTACTTTCCATTTTTAGAATTAAAGTTGTTATTTAAAGTATTCAACTGAATGAGAAAAACAAATCGGGTCTTCAGTAAATCTCTCTCTCCTTTTACTTTCAGTTATTTTTCTTGTCAAAGAAATTTTCCTTCGGCCGTTTTTTTCGTCGACGTTCTTCCCCAATTGCCAGAAGTCAACAAAATGACTAGAATTTGTTTTTTAATTGGAAGTGGTGCATATTGTTGTTGTTTCGGTACTTCTGTAAGCCTTGCACCTCTATTGAGTAATGCCTGAGTCGCTGCATCAAGGTCTGACCCAAATTGAGCAAAGGCGGCCACTTCGCGATATTGTGCCAATTCCAGTTTTGAACTACCGCAGACTTGTTTCATAGCTTTCAACTGAGCGAACAGACCCGATGCGACTGACAGATTAGTCAAAGTTAATAGTGGGTCTAATTCTGCGATAAAAGAGCTCTGTTTCCAAACAGATTTGTCCATCAGTAATAGGGATCACATTGGTGGGAACATGGTGCAGGGCATCCCACTTAAAAGAGGAATTCTTGGGCCTCATAAAGCACCGCTTGGTGGGAGGTCATGGGCCACTTTGGACCTGACTAGAGTATTACCTAACATTCTTGAGTTTCTGAGTTTGGGGACCTTGGTCCTTCATCCTTGAGTGGTACCTAACATTCTTCTTACTTGGGTAGTTGAGTTGTAATGCTTTGTTGTTGTTCTTGGTTCTTAATCTTGTAAGTTTCTAAGGTTCTTAATTCCTTGAGGCATAAGTTGTAACTTGTATTTGTAACCATATGAACCCATCTTAGCGTGAGTTGTTCTAGAAGATCATAGATTCCTAGGGAGTTTTTTAGAGGGTTCTAGAAAAGTCTTGATTCTCGTGGTGTTTCCTTTAGGCGTTTTTTAGGTCCTAACTTGGTTTAGGTTCTAAAATTGCTCCAATCAACTTGAAACCTCAAACATGTCTTCATGTCCTTCATAATAGACCAAAGAAGTACCAAATCATTTGGAGCACTTATAGACCTTGAATTTTCATAAGTAGTCCTAGGGGCATTTTGGTCATTTTACGCCATTTCTTGGTTTTCCTACTTATCCTTGTCCAATGACCATAAAATTTCATATATAACCTCAATATACTATAATATGCTGAACATTAAAATTTCATAGGCAGCGGAGTTCATATAATAGGTTATTTTAATCTTACCTAATTCCTGAGCAATTTGATCAGTTTAGGACCTTAACTCACAGTTCTTTGATTTTTTCTTTCATATATTCTAAATTCATACTTGGTTTAGGGTTCATATGGAAATCCAAGTGATTTCTATAAGTATTTCTTAACAAAAAGTCTAAGGTGGTTACTTACCTCGTTGTCGACGTTTGGGACCTCCGTTCTTGAGTTTTCGGTACCAGAATTACCTCAACTTTCCTTCCACAAGACTCCTTATTGTGTCTAGTTTCTAGAACCATAGAGGTTTTCATGAGAATCGGTCTAGAAGGGGGTTAAAATTAAGAAAAACTGAGGGAATGTCGAGTTTTGGGTTGACATGGCGGGTTCAACTGAACTGGCCACGTCATCGTCTTCTTCCTCCAGACGGGAAGAAGACGCGCGCGTTGTGTAGCGCCACCGTCTGAAACTCGCCCTCCCCAGCTCCGATCATGCCATTTCTCCCCTCGATTTCTTCATGAACCTTAAAGATGGTGTTACAGGGAAGAGCTAGGGATTGATTTCATACCTTCTCGTGGATTGTAGCCTAAGATATTTGCTTCCAAAGTTATTTTCAATCTCTTGGGTATCTTGTTCTACGACGTTTCAACTCTCGATTCCTTCAGTAAAGTTACTCAACTTCTTCCTCTGAAGCTAAAGGAATCCTTAATTTGAAGGAAAAGAGGTCGTAGATAGGAATTTGACACTTACCCCCAATTTGAACCCGAAACAGATTTTCTTCAATTGGGAACGTTCCTGAGGTTATTTCTTTTTGTGGTCTTCTATTGAAACATTCCTTGGAAGTGCAGAAACCTATTGGGATCGTTCTTGCTCGACGAATACTTGTGTATCCTCGGATTGAAATTTGAGTTTTCCTTGAAGCTCTTTAATGGCGGATTGGATTGGGAGAATGGTTTCTAGGAACTTTCAACACTCTATTCCTTCTTAAAACTTGTGGGTAATCTTGTTTAAAAACTATATGAACAAGTTTGAAAGGAAATGGTGGATAATTACTCTCGAATTTGGAAGAAATCCTGAGAGTAGGAGACCCAAAATCTAAACGCTTATTGCCAACGACTAGGAGCTCGACCTTGCTCGATTCTTGTTCCAAACTATTGCCCCAGCTTCAGAATTTATAGGGAAAACTTAAACCGACATTGAGGGCTCCAGAATCGTCGTGAATTGGCGGTTGAATTTTTTGGAAAATTCGTCGAAAATATCTACTTCGATCAGAGTCTCACCGACTTTCGTTTTGAATCCTAGTCGTTGGATGTGATGATCCGTGAGGCTTCTAGAACATATCCAAGTTTGGAGGAGATCCAACGGCTGAGAGTCGAGATTCGAAGGATTTTGTGCAGAAGGCACTGTGAAGGTTCTGATTTTTGCGCAGAATGGCAAATTCGTAATTATCCTTAACTTTAGGGGTATTTTGGTAATTTGCCACTTTTCGAATATTTTATTAATATTTTCATGAAAAATCCATAATTTTCCTAAAACTTCTCCATTCCTTGTTGGTCATTTTCCCCTTCTTTATCATCTTAAAATTCATTCTAGATAAGGAACTAAAAATCTGGAAAGATCCTTGATAATTGGAAAAATGACCATTTCGTCCTTCTCGCTTACACTTTTATTCCCCATCCTTCTCCAAAGGCCTTAAGTTCTTAATATTACTTCTTAGGGTATAGAAATGACTTACTTAATACCCTTTTCCTTGCTTAATCCTCCTAATTTTCTTCTTTGAATCCTGTGAGTCTTACCTGGGTTGCTTTCCTTCATTTTTGGGGTGTTTCCTCCCCTTAAGAACTTTCGTCCTCGAAAGTTCATTGTCCTTAATTCCTTGTGTTCTTATCATTGGGATGTCTATACTCAACCTTTTTTTTTCATAGTGGTTCTCTTTTGGCTTACCCTTCTCCGGCTTGTCCTTGTCCTTGTGGCCTTAGTCCTTAACTTATATCTTGAGGCCAAGTACTTATTCCGACTTGTTCTTCTTAATTGTCTTCTCAACGTCCTTGTTGAGATGACTAATCTTCCTTGCATTTTCTTATATCTTAGGACTTATCTTCTTTCAACATCAAGCCTTAACATGATAATCTTGTTCCGAGATGTACGGGGATTAATACCGTGCATCTCCAAAGGAAAACTATCGATTATTAAATATATTATTTCATTTCAATTTTTTCTTATTTATGACATAATGAGCAAAGATAGTTTTTCATTTTCACTATTATTGATGACGAGACATTTAAGGTTTTGTGATGTAAGAATCATGGGGATGTGGCTCATATGGTAGAGCACTCACTTAGCATGCGAGAAAACGAAACTCGCATTCGTTATTAATATTTAATATTTATTTATGACATAATGAGTAGAGATATTTTTCATTTTCACTATTATTAATGACGGGACGTTTAGGGTTTTGATACATAAGAATCGTGGGGATATTGCTCAGGTGTGGGGGGGATCGATACCCCGCATCTCCAAAGGAAGATTATCGATTATTAAATGTATTATCTTTTTTTCTTATTTATGACATAATGAGCAAATATAGTTTTTCATTTTCACTATTTCTAATGGAGACGTTTAGGGTTTTGTGATGGAAGAATTATGGTTAATAGAACCTTAGGAGCATTGCTAGGCTATTATTTTCCTTTTGAAATTTTTTATCAATTTAATCCACATACGCCTTTTGATTTGCTTCCTATTCCTTCTAATATTTTTGTTTATTACTTCTCTTGATTTGCTTCCTATTCCTTATAATATTTTTGTGAGTGAAGCAGCACAAGTAAAGCAGATTTGATTAAAACATTGCACAAAAAGGCGAAGGAGAGAATTGAGAAACAAAATTTCAAAGTTGCTTTGAGAATTAAGGAAGGAAGGAAATCATTTTTCAACCTGGTAACTGGGTCTGGATACATTTTCGTAAGGAGCGATTCTCATCTCAAAGGAAGACAAAGTTACATCCAAGAGGGGATGACCCTTATTAAGTCCTTGAAAGAATTAATAACAATGCATATAAAATGATCTTCTCGGAGAATTTTCAACACATTATACTATTCATGTTGCTAACTTGAGTCCTTTTGATGTAGGTGATTATTTTTCTGATTCGTGAACGAATCCTTTTGAAGAGGGGGAAGATGATAAGGATCATGGTGTTCCAAATGTTCCAACTGGACCTATTACATGATCCAAGGTCAAGAAGATTCAACAAACATTCATTCTTCATCTACAAAATTGGATAGGCTCGGTTCAACCATTATTGCATGTATTACAAGCTGATTCGATTGAGCAAGGACCTTTTGGAGCTTAAGAAGTGAATATTTACACGGTTGAAGTAGCGGATGTAGTTGCAAGCATAATTACCTGAGTTGTTAGAAAAATTTATTTATTTTTAATTTCATAATGTTTGTAATGGTCAAATGGTCAAATTGACTTTGTCTTTTGTGGAGATTTAACGGGATTGAGATTAAATCCCGGCCACTAAGTTCTTTTGTGAGGAGACTATAAATACCCACAAATTATTATGTAGAAATCAGATTTGTGAGGTGTCACGACCCGATATTTTACTATAAGCCGTGACTCAAAAGATAATGTGTATGCAAAGAAAAAGATGAGAAATTGTAAAGGCGAAATCATTTATTCCTATAACCGAAAGTTTCAATACAAAGATTCAAACAAAATGAAAGTTCCAAAAAACAAAAATGTGAAAATCTAAATACAAAAGAAAAGACTGGACTGACGCCCCGGGACATGCATTCATCTGTGACAATCCGCCCCTCGGATCACGCCCTACCTTGACCTAACGCCTCACGTACCTAAAAAAAGAGATAGTAGGAATGAGTATAAAATTATACCAAGTAGGCCACCTACTTGTTGGCTGTCATCATATTCTAAGCTTAACAGTCAATCACGAGTTTCTCATTGGCTCTAGGACGTCTGGTTCTAATCTTAGACCGTTGGGGGTTGCCCCTTTGGACCTCTATTGTTCTCCATCCTCTCATTTAGTACCTCAGAGTTCTTTATGCTAAGCTGGACTGACCGGTATCTCTCTACGAGGCGCTACCTCTACTTGGTTAACTGAGACTACAAAATCGGCTATGTTCTTCTTCATTCCCGACCATCAGTAACATCCTTTCAGATCCTGATACATCTTCCTACTTCTAGGGTGGAATGTATAAGATGTATCATGGGCTTCAGTCATGATATCCTTTAGGATTCTCTCGTCTCAGGGAACGCATAGGCGGTCTTGCCATCGCAGGCCCTAGGCTGAGGAAAAAGAATATCCAGTTGGTCTTTCTGCTTCAGTCTGACTCCACACTTTGTTGAGGTGTTCATCAGACCTCTGAGCATCGATGACTCATTTTTTTGAAGATGGGTTGCATGGTCATCTGTGCTACCTGAGCGGTACCACCTTTAACCACTATATTTATCCCCTCTCTTCATCTCATCATGTAATTTCTCTTGCTAGGCGATCATCGCAGAGGTATGAATGGCCTTCCTGCTCAATGCATCATCTACAACATTGGCTTTGCCTGGATGGTACAGGATTTTTATGTCATAATCATTTACCAGTTCGAACCATCACCTTTGTCTCATATTGAGCTCCCTCTCCATGAACAAGTATTTGAGGCTCTTGTGATCAGTAAAGACTTGGACTTTTTTCCCATACAGGTAATGTGTAACGGATCAGATAAAAAAAAAAAAAAAAAAAAAAACACGGAAGTCGTCGGCAGGATCGAAAACTCCAGCGAACGCTGGAGTTTTCGTTCGCACACGACCCACAAAGGGCGGTCGACGTCTGGGTCACCACGGAAACCAAACCCGACCTTCAGCCATCCCGAAGGTACCTGTAGAGAAGAAAAAAGAAAAGTAAAAAACTAGAAAGACAGAGAAAATCCGACGAAGCTCCGGCAAAGCCAAACCCTACAAAATCGACGTCAAAACCTCTGTTTTACGCAACGAAAGTAATCCTAGAGACTTTTACACACACTAGGGGTAAATTTAGATGAGTCCTACACGTTGTACACCGTTGGACAAGGGAGACAGAGCATCGGATTTTCAAACTCTCTCAGATCCGGGAGTATTAGGCCTTTACGAACCAAACAAATACCAAAAACCGAATTAGGGGGAGAAGGAGACTCAGAAATGAAGAAAAAAACGAGGGAAAAAGGACGTCGAAACGACGTTACCGAGGTGAGAGAGAGGTCGTCGAAAAATCGCTGTGTAAACGAGCGAAGAAGACGAAGTCTGACCCGAAGGCTGGACTCCCGCGACCTGAACCGAGCCCAATCCACTTTTGTCCAAACCGCGACCGACGACACTCCCGCGGCCCAGTCGCCTCAGCCCAAACCAGAAAGCCCAGTTATGGCCTAACCCACCAGCCACGACTCGAGAGCAAAAACCCCACCGACCTGAGATCAGTAAGCCTAGTCTGAAACCCGACGCTTACAACCCAGCCCACCTACACGTTTTTCGTCAGCCTAGGCCGGCCCATCACTTGCGATCAACCGAACCCGTGCGCTCGACCCGAAAACCCACACCTCGACCCGAGATCGCTGCACACGCGTTGCCCTCTGGTTGTGCCACGAGGCACGTTTGCAGCGCAACACTCCTCGGCTCCGGCGGCTTAATCGGCACGGCGCTGGCTTCTCGGCTCCAACGGCTTATTCGACTCGAGAAACTTGTTTCCGACCCGTTTGTCACCGTTCTGACCCTCTCGAACTTAGTTTCGGCTCCGTTTAAGGTAAAATAGATCATTTTAAGGTCGTATTTCACAAGTTCAAGTTGGAAATTAATTATGTTTGTGAAATACTAACGAAGGTGTCGAATGATCCAATAGGAACCAACCACCAACAGAAGCGTAGAATGTTTACGAGGAGCTAGGAGCTTACGTAAATATTTTAGGGAGTACTTCGGCTAAGGCCTACCAGGTAAGTGGCTCACCCGTTGTTGTGTGTTGGCACGTGCCCGTGGATTCGCACGTGTCATTAAATTGTATGCTAAAATTGTTGTGCTTATGTACGTAATCATGTGAACGTGAATGTATGCTATGTATGCGGGTTAGTCCGATGTGATATATAATGCGTATGACGTTTATGTTATTCTTGACTAATTATGGCATAATTGTATGAAATATTTGAAGGTAAACAACATGAATTGTATGACATGAAATAGGGTAAACTGTCTGGAAATATAACCCCAACAGTAATATGTATGGTACGTAAATGAAAAATGGGAAATGACATGTAAGCACGAAATGTGACAGTGGGATTATGTTCATTAATGACAAATATAGAAGTAATGGGGACCTCATGCATTTTTGTGTGTTCATGCATTTGGGGGGATACCCCTATCCCATCACGAGGGTACGGACGCGTACATTCAATGGCAGGACAACGATCGCTATGCTTTGCATAGCGCTGCCGTGACGGTTACTAGTTCTAGCGGGTGTCCGGCATAAGGGGCTCCCAGAGTATGCCCACCAGATGAGGAAAGTGGCCCAGTGGTATGCGAACTAGCTGGTGAGCCCATACTCGCACGTATGAGCTGTGTGTAGAGTATATGGTACACGTCCAAAGCTACCCGTTAGGACAGCACCATAGGGAAAATGGAATGAAAGATAGGTCCCATCATCTCATTGCATGTGATTGTTGCATAACCCTGATAGGGGGTCACTTACTGAGTATTCTAGAAATACTCAAGCCTCGTACTACTTTACTTTTTCAGATAAAGGCAAGGCATCCATGTGAGATCGACGGTGGCATCGTACACACTGGGACCGTGACACATGCATAGGGTAGTTGTTTTCCATTTCCTAGTATAGGTTAGTATAGGTTGAATTCGGTTTGCATCTCTAGTATAACTTAGTATAGGTTGAATTGTAATCGCATAATAAACCTTAGGGTAGTTTAAGTCAATTATTTCAGTATTGTTCTTTTTCCTTTCTTTCCCTTGTATTCGTTTTCTTTTTCACGAGGTAATAAAAGGCGAGTGTAAGTCGAATTTATGATAAGAGCCAATTTAATGTAAATTCCACATTTCAAGATATAGTAATGACCTTAGATTAAATAGGTAAAATTTTAGGGTCGTTACAGTTGGTATCAGAGCCCTAGGTTACCGATCTTGTAGACTAGCCTACAAAGTAGGCTTGGCATGTTCCAAGGTCCAATTACCGATGCCCCGTCGTTGTCAGATACACCTTGCGTAGTATGAGGGTGTATAATTTTTATGATATATTTAATGTGATTGGCTTTAAATGTTGAATGACATGATACTGTATGATTTTGTCGTGATGTGATCTGGTGTCAATGCATGTCTTTACGTTACGATATTTATGTTTTCTTTTATCGGAATTTTATGGTAGAATGTAGGAAATGTTATAAGTAAATTATAAACTTAGTTAGAATCATTTTCTTGGTTTCAAGAACCATGCCGCACAGAGGACGTAGGAGAGGTAGGAGAGGGAGTGGACGACCTCCCATTAGGAGAGGGGGAAGAAGAGAAGCCGAAAGAAACTCTTCCCAAGAAGGGTCGACTACTGGACCCTATGCGTTTGTACCACCTCCTGAACATGCACCTCCCCCACAAACTGTACCACCTCCTGAATACGCACCTCCCCCACAAGCTGTACCCCCTCTTGAAAACGCACCTCCCCCACAAGCTGTACCCCCGTCAAAGTTAGGCAGTTTGTGCCTCTTGAAATCCATCCGGTAACGGGACTCCACAGTCATAGTCCCTGGGTGTTTTCGTTCTTGCACTGTTGTCTGATTAGCCATCATCGCCTGCATCATTTAAGTCATTATATTCTGGTTTTGGGTCATTATGTTCTGTTTCTCCATTGAGGTGATCATGAAGGTTTGTAGCATATCTAGTGAGCGTGGATGACGGCTGGCCGTGTGTGATTTTTGTATTAGTGACAGGCATAGGCGGGTCTTCCACGATGTGAAGGTCTGTAGGGTTCGCATCAGATAAGTCTTGAGAAGTAGGCTCTATGTCAGACAACTCTTCAACAGTAGGGTCTAAATCAAATGAGTCTTGAGCTATAAGGTCCGCACCATGCAAGTCTAGGGCCATCATTTCCTCTCGGCTCGTTACGGTTCTTGGGGCCCGTGGTACAATCCTCTCGTTAACTCGGGGCATGTCTCTAACCTCTTCTTGAGGTTTGGTTTGTTCCACTTCAGGTGTTGGAACAGGGGCGCCCTAAGCGACTTTTCTTCTTCCTCTTCTGAGTCCGAGCCCAGTATAAGATCCATGTCTTTTTGGTGCCATTATCTATCACAACAGAAAACAACTGCGATTATACTTCAATCCTAGCACGCCTTAAGGTTTTTCATTTTCACTATTATTGATGACGAGACGTTTAAGGTTTTGTGATGTAAGAATCATGGGGATGTAGCTCAGATGGTAGAGCGCTCGCTTAGCGTGCGAGAGGTACGGGGTTGGATACCCTGTATTTCCAAAATAAACCTATCTATTATTAAAAGTATTATTTCTTTTCAATTAAATTTAGGGTTTTGTGACATAAGAATTGTGGGGATGTAGCTCAGATGGTAGAGCGGATACCTGCATCTCCAAAAGAAACTATTTGTTATTAATATTTTATTTCTATTCTATCTTTTCTTATTTATGACATAATGTGTAGCTCAGATGGTAGAGCGGATACCCACATCTCCAAAAGAAACTATTTGTTATTAATATTTTATTTCTATTCTATCTTTACTTATTTATGACATAATGAGCATAGATATTTTTTCATTTTCACTATAATTGGTGAAGGAAGGTTTATAGTTTTGTGATGTAAGAATCGTGGGGATGTAGCTCACATTGGCAAAGTCTGGCTTTGCATGTGAGATGTACGGGGATTGATACCCTGCATCTCCAAAGGAAAACTATTGATTATTAAATATATTATTTCATTTCAATTTTTTCTTATTTATGACATAATGAGCAGAGATAGTTTTTCATTTTCACTATTATTGATGACGAGATGTTTAGGGTTTTGTGATGTAAGAATCATGTGGATGTAGCTCAGATGGTAGAGCACTAGCTTAGCATGTGAGAGGTATGGGGATCGATACCTTGAATCTCCAAAATAAACTTATTTATTATTAAATATATTATTTCTTTTCAATTTTTTCTTATTCATAACATGTTGAGTAGCGCTATTTCTTCATTTTTACTATTATTGATGACGGTAAGTTTATGGTAGAATGTTGTCTTTGTATGCGAGAGGTACGGGGATCGGATGACCCTTATCAAGTCCTTTCAGCACATTCTCGGAGAATTAATAACAATGCATATAAAATGATCTTCTTGGAGAATTTTCCGCACATTCTACTTTCAATGTTGCTAACTTGAGTTCTTTTGATGTAGATGATGATTTGTCTGATTCGAGGATGAATCCTTTTGAAGAGGGAGAAGATGATAAGGATCACGGTGTTCCAAATGTTCCAACTGGACCTATTACACAATCCAAGGTCAAGAAGATTCAACAAACATTCATTCTTCATCAACAAAATTGGCTAGGCTCGGTTCAACCATCATTACATGTGTTACAAGCTGATTCGATTGAGGAAGAACCATTTGAAGCGTCAGAAGTGAATATTTACACAATTGAAGTAGCGGATGAAGTTGCAAGCATAGTTACTGAGTTGATAAAAAACTTTATTTATTTTTAATTTCATAATGTTTGTAATGGTCAAATTGACTTCGTCTTTTGTGGAGATTTTAGGGAATCGGGATTAAATCCCGGCCACTAACTTCTTTTCTGGTGAGACTATAAGTACCCACAAATTATTACGTAGAACTTAGATTTGTGAGGAATGAAATTGATCTCTCAAGTTGAGAAGTTTCTCTTAGAAATTCGAGCATCATCTTTTCCATTTCTATGTTTCAAGTAATTCTTGTGGTAGAATTTCATCTGAGCCATTCAATCAAGCCTTGATCAAGTTCGATTGTGGAGTGACTCAATTTAGAACAAAGTTCCAAATCTTGCTTCTAGATCTTTGATCGTACGAGGTAATCTAATTCTAGTCTTATCTCTTGGTTGATCCGAATTTTGTATAAGAAGATGTTAATTTTTTTAATTCAAGAGTTCTTGTTTCATTAAAAGCTTCGATCGTTGGGCTTAGAATTAGGGTTGCCTTATCACCCTATATAAAGAATCTGAGAATAATCAAACTTTCGAGCTTTCATTAACGTCTTATTTCAATAAATGATTAATGGTGAATAAGTACAATTGATTATATTAACAATTTATATAAAGATCAAATAAAGTAAATGAAATAATGGTGATATGTTCAATGCACCATTGAATATGAAGTCCACAACAAGAACATTTGGTCTAGT
Organism: Cucurbita ficifolia; assembly: GCA_033971965.1. Taxonomy (NCBI): domain Eukaryota; kingdom Viridiplantae; phylum Streptophyta; class Magnoliopsida; order Cucurbitales; family Cucurbitaceae; genus Cucurbita; species Cucurbita ficifolia. Next base: position 7,589,153 of record CM066975.1, on the reverse strand, counting down.
GGTACGATTCTTGCTGTGGCTGTGAAAGGTCTTGAGTTCTGAGATTCCCCGTTAATATAAAAGACCTAAATAATGTATCAATCCAACACATTTAATTTGTTAGGTTGTTAGTTTATATTTGATCTAACTCGTAGTTAGAATAATTCAATATTACATGCCTTAATCTGTGCATGCAAGAATCTTGTTAAGGGCATTGGGTAATTATTTTTTAATTAGGAATTCCATGTATTGAAAAAAGTTGATGATTTTCTTTCCGTTAAATATTGAACTTCTACCTGATAAAATTGGAAGCTTTGAAATTAACCTGCTTTCGACCTTTTTTATTTTTTTTATATTTTATTTTGTAACACAATATTTTTGCCCTTCAAATAGTTTGTCGATGATTACTCAATAAAATGTTTTTAAGCCCCAACCTTAGAAAAGATAGATTTCAAATATGAGAGAAAAAACATATCGAGTGAGAGCTAAAAAAAAATCTTGATATTTGTTCAAGAAAGGGAATTTGGTCTATTGGTATTATTCTTACAAGCCTTGTATCTTAATTCTAGACACAATATTCTCTTATTATTGGGTTAACATGATAATAGTAAGCTTGGAAAAGTGATTTGTTTTTTTTTTTAGCACAATTGCAAACTACCACCAAAATGATTATAATTTGAAATTCTAGGTAATGTATTGTCATATCAGATTTTAGTACTACAAAATTTGACTATAACAACTTGATATCAACTTGATATCGTATACATTTTTGCTTAGAATGTATAACCATTCAATGGTATGATTCTTGCTTTGGGTGTGAGAGATCTTGATTTTGATTCTGGGAATGCCCTTCCAAGGGATTATAGACTATTCAATGTGTGAAACTGAGTAAAATTGTGATGTGGTTATTGTTTGTTCTTATGTTCTTATTCTATAATTTCTAGAGTTCCTAATTTCTTCAAGCATAACATGCATGCATGAATTATTCAATGAAGGGCATTTGGATTTCATTAACAAAGAAAATAAATGAAATAATGATGATACATTTAATAAACAACTTAATATAAAGCCCATAACAAGGGTATTTGGTCTAGTGGTATGATTCTCGCTTTTGGTGTGACGGAATACCCCTTCAAAAGATTGTAGAACATTTCAATGTGTGAAATTGAGTAAAATTGTGAAAAACTACAAAAGAAAAAAAAAAAAAACTTAGTATTTTTTCATTGGTTCTCATCCAATAAAAAAAAAGTTATTTTTTTATTGTTCAATGGGTTGGTTTCTTGATTTATTGTGAGATAATTAAAATCTTTCTTATCAATTTTTTTAATTAGTTCAAAATTATTATCCCGAGATTTAGTATTTTGATTAGAGATTCCTCTTTCTTATTCTTAATCAAATCCTCGATAAGGCTTGACTTAGTTGATACATGATTTATGTTTCGTCTTTCGTTTTTTTCGTTTGTTCAAGAAATATATGAATCAATTTCGATTCTTTTTTTTTCTATTGATTGTTTTACGATCGAGATGTATGGATCCATGTGCCTATGTGTCTACATAGAACTTGTTCATTAATTAACGAAAATGTGTAAAAGCTATATTTGTCTCTGCCATTCTATGAGTCTCTGTGTTTTTAATATGACATCACCACTCCTCTTCGCAGCATCCTAAAATGAATTTTCAATTATGGATGCATATGGATTCTATCAGAAATCCTAATTCAGTATCAAGACATATATCAAGCAAGAATCAATAATTGTATCTCCATTAAACAGCATTTCAAGACAATTTAGCCAGATCAGATATTACAACTTAAACAAACTTAACATGATAGGATATGGACTTTATTTATGTCAATATTTCTTAACAATATTAATTGAAGTACATCCAAATGATTTGAAGAACAAATTGTACGGTGTGATGGACAATGTGAAATTAACATGACAATAATAGTAGGTTCTAAAGAACAAAATACGTCGATAAATTTAAAATTTTGAGATGCATAAACACATGGGCTAGCAACTAAAAATAATAGATCCACTATAAGGGCATTTGGTCTAGTGGTATGATTCTCGCTTCGGGTGCGAGAGGTCTCGAGTTTGATTCTGAAAATGCCCCCATAGTTGAATCAAATTCAAGGAAGCAAGATAATATGATTTGAAAACATAGGTCATTTGTCGTCACAATCCTTTTAAGTAAGATGCGTTCCAAATAATTGGTGAACAATAGTTTGAACAAAAGAAGTGTCCGAGAGCGAGAAGAGGCGGAACTAGTAGGTTCAATTGTGCGTCCGTTTGAACAAAAATTTAAGCCACACTAGTCATGAGGCTGACTTTATGTCTCTCGACGCGCTTCTAGCTAATCTCAGTATTGAGGACTCTCTTCCAATCTACTAGGAGCGATTGAAAATCACTTCTCGGGTTCGTTGACTCAAATGAAACTATCAAACTAAAACTTACACTAGGAAATAACTTCAATTGTTTTTTCTCCTCTCTGCCGTAATTACCGCAAATCATGTGAAAATAATTTAAAAATAATCAAACTTTGCAGCTGTCTAGATCTAAAAGATATAATAATAATAGTTGCATATGGATTTCATTAACAAAGAAAATAAATGAAATAATGATGATACATTCAATAAACAACTTAATATAAAGCCCATAACAAGGCCATTTGGCCAAAGCGAGAGGTCTCGAGTTCGATTCTCGGAATGCCCCTTAAAGAGATTGTAGAATGAAAGACATTAAGCAAGTAAATAAATACATTAAAATGAAAAAAGTTAAATACATACATTCCCATAACCAATATAACACTCAAAGACATTCAATGTGCGAAACGGAGTAAAACTGTGAATAATCTCGCATCCAGGACTTCATGTGTTTCCTGCAATACGACTTTAATACCTATGTTCAAGACTTCATACATATGTTTCAAGTGGCATAACAAGGGAATTTGGTCTAGTGGTATGATTCTCGCTTTGGATGTAAGAGATCTCGAGTTCGATTCTCGAAATGCCCCTTAAGAGATTGTAGGAATGAAAAGAACATTCAAGGGGTGTGAAACTGGGCAAAATTGTGAAAGCTCTTTTTGTTCTTGTTTTCTTCTCCAAGACACATTTGGTCTAGTGGTATGATTCTCGCTTTGGATGCGAGAGGTTTTGAGTTCGATTCTTGGGATGTAGGAATGAAAAGTAAAATTGTGAAAGCTGTTGTCTTCTCTAAGACACATTCTGCATCTAGGATTTCCTTTGTTTCCTGCAATACAACCTTAATACCTATGCCCAAAGCTTCATACATACGTTTCAAGCCGCATAACAAGGGGATATAGTCTAGTGATATGATTCTTGCTTTGGATTTGTAGAACAAGTGGAATACGCCGTGAAAATTGACATACGTTCATCAATACGTTTCAAGCCGCATAACAAGGGGATATAGTCTAGTGATATGATTCTTGCTTTGGATTTGTAGAACAAGTGGAATACGCCGTGAAAATTGAGAGAAACCTTCAAATAACATGATGCTGTTACGAGGCAAAGAAAAGAAATACTCCATAGTTACCACAAACCTTTATTTCTTTAATCATTAATGATCAATAAGTACAATTGATTATATTAAAAATTTCTATGAAGTTCAAATGAAATAATGACCACTGAACACGAAGTCCACAACTAGGACATTTTGTCTAGTGGTATGATTCTTGATTTGGGTGTAAGAGGTCTTTAATTCAATTCTTGAAATTGCTCCTTTTTCATAAAAAGCCTAAATAATGTATCGATCCAACCCGTCACTTATTTGTTTAACTTTGTTAGGTGGTTGGTTTATATTTCATCACCCTTGTATTTAGAATAATTTAATATTGCATGCTTTACTATGCATGCAAGAATCTTGTTAAGGGCATTGGGTAATTATTTAATTTAGAATTCCATGTATCGATTGAAAAGGGTGGATGATTTTCTTTCCATTAAATCCTTAAACTTCCTCTTATCCAACAAGACCTACCTCACTTAAAGAGTATTCTAATTGAATGCATAAAGTTGGAAGGTGTGTAATTATCCTTCAAAATAGTTCATGGTCTAAAAGCTCAATAAATTGTTTTTAGCCTCTCAACTCCCGGAAAATATAAATTTCACTTGAGAGAAAAAATCATATTGGGTGGGAGCTAAAAATGATAAGTGTTCATTAAAGGCCATTTAATTTAGTGGTATGATTCTCGCTTAGGGTGTGGGAGGAGATCCCTAGTTCAATTCTCGTAATGCCGCTCTTAACTTTAGTCACAAACACTAGCCCATTAAATAAAATAAAAAAATTGTTTTCTATCTAACCCAAAGGAATGCATCTGCTTTAGTGGACATGCAGCTTCAACTGTGAGGTTCTAAAGTACAAAAACACAAGGATAAATTTCAAATATTGAGGTGCAACTAAAAATACAAGAGTATTTGATCTAGAGTGGTAAGATTCTTGTTTTGGGTGTGAGAGGTTACTTTGGAGACTTGGACCATCATTCTTTGAAAAAGTCTCATAATTTCTCTATTGCACTATCTCCCAATCCTAGTTTTATATAGGTCATCGCTGAGCGATGAGAGGCGAGGCGAACGAAAAATAGGAGTGAGAAGGACACTAAAATTTTCATTGAGCCATGTGAGGAATAAAAATTGAGACTCACTAGGCCAAAATCCATATGTGGTAAAAAAAAACTTTTCGTGGGCCAACCCTCATTCGCAGCCCGCATCTAACCATTTTCTTTTCAACCTACACACATGCTCCAAGCCCAGCTCACGTAACCAGTCAGAAGATGCGGCCTACAACTAGACGGAAGGCAAGTGTCACAATCGCACTCTTGAAGCAGTGGGACAACGATTATGCGACATTTGTTCTAATCCGACGAACAAGTAAACCGTGTGAAATTTAGACTGAACGAACAATAGTGGTATATGCTCGAGTCACGTTTGGAATACATGTTTTAGAAAACGTGAGCTAGGAAGTACGTTCAAAATAATTTCAAATAAAGCTATGTTATAAGCTAAAAGCGAATAAGCAACAACTAGTCATGTTCTCGTATAGTACATTTTGGGACATTTTCGTCCTGGTGGATGTAGATATAATTTTGATGACTAATGATACACCCCCGTATTGGCACAACATTAATAGTAAAGACTTATCTAACATGAAAGCAAGTAAAAGGGTTTGGAATGAGCATGCGGCCATGTACCACAAATCGTTTACAAGAATGGCTGAGACATCGAACATGTAGCCACAGGCAACACGTCTTGGGCAATTATGACCGTGACATCTACCCTTACACAAGTTATTGATATCTCTATCAACTGACTCTTCATAAACTCAGCATTGTAGGATGAGGCTGACTTTAGGTCTCTCGACGCACTTCTAGCTGATCTCAGTATTGAGAAATCTCTTCCAATCTACTAGGAGCTGTTGAAAATCACTTCACGGTTCGTTGACTCTTCATGTCTTCTCTGTTTGTGTCTTTCCTACTTTTTTCGCTTGAAACTTCTTCTTCTTTGCATGACGTCATACCTCCTACTTCTGCTTGATGTCTTCTTGGTAAGAATAATAACATTTCAAGTTACTGACGTGGACAACAGGGTTAGTCCGCATCCATATGAGCAATTGGATCCTATATGATATCTTCCTAATCTTGTGGATAACTTTGAGTCCATAGTATTTTCGCATCAGTCTTTGGTTCTTGTTGCATTGATCTGACCTTAACTTATCAAAACTCTCTATTTGCCTTGAAATTATCGTGGTCGATGCTTTCGGCCGACCCTTCTCTTCATCCGTCTCGATGATATTTCTGCGTGAACATGTGTTGCTTCGGTGGTTTGTTTTTGTCTCCCTTCTTTGTAGAGGTGTTGGCTTGGTGTCTTCGCCCAACATTTGAGTGATCACTGACAACAGCCTTTGCGGATCTAATAAACCCGACTGTCAACAAGTCATTTAGCTGTTTGTAGAATTCAGGTAGCTCAGGCTCAGCCGCATGACATCTGTTTGTGACAGGCAATCTCGACTGCAGTATAAAACTTATCTTGTGATTTATCTCTCTGGGTGGGGATAAACCCATTATCTGACCTTATTTTGCGTCGTTGTGTTCATGTAGTGGCAACAAGGTTTCTGTTGAGGTTGGCTCACTCGAGCTCCCCTTTTCAAATATAACAATGGCAGCAAGGGAAGATTCATCATAGCTAAGATTCTTTCTCAATTTTTCTATCCTCATCATTTTCACCCCTCTTGGTTGATGGATGTTCTTCTGAATGATCTTCGTATTAGACTCCGTTACTACTAGTCATTTTCCTAGGGACATGTAAATGACTTTATGTCCCAATAAGATATCCATCTCTAACACGATGTTGAAGTCATCCATTTCAACTATCACAAACACAGTTTACTTAGTCCAAGTCTGTAGCTTTATTAGAGTTCTCCTTGTGACTCTTAAGATAGGTAAAGCTTCCAATTTGACGGCGTTCATCTTTCCTGTATCTCGATGCCAACATCGGTCTCTATCATGAGTTGTGGGTGGCTCTAGAGTCGACAATGGTGTTCCTTGCTACCCTGTGCTTTACCCAAGCCTCGACATACATAATAATATATATATATACTCTTTTAACTACAACACATACGGTTAATTGAAGAATTATAACTCTTATGTTCATTAATATTATAATGGCTACTACCTAAATTATAACCTAAACTTAAGAATTGATGTCCAATTAGTCCAGCCTAAATTTGTAATCATGGTAGAGTGATTGAAATTACAATTGAAGTAGTTTGAACTCCTAGTACCTTAAATGAAGTTGGTCTCCTCTGATAAAACGTGAATTTCTCTTTAATATCATTAATACAATTATGCTTCATCTTGAACATGCCAAACAAGAAACTAAAGTGAGTTTAATGTAACAACATTTTATTGGCATCTTGAATGATGTGTAGGGTATATTTTTGATTTACCTTAAAGTTCTTGTGACATGATAGTTTATATTAGTTAAGATTTTTGCAAAATCACAATTAGAAGTCAACAACGATGAAGTTGGGTCCATTCATTATTTCAAAGACAATTTTGTGTTAATTCACACTATAACAACCACTATCTAAATTATGACCTAAAAATTTTAAAACATAAGTTGTAGTTGAAAATTACATAAAAGTTCTCATAAATTCAAGAACTCATGTCCAATTAGTCCATCCTAAAGATTGTGACCAACATCGAGTAATTGAAGCCCCACATGAAGTAATTTAAAGTTCCAGTTATTTAACTAAAGTTTATCTCGTCTTTAATGAAGTATGAGTTGTACTTAAGTTCATGAAATACTTATATACTCCAACTCTCAGCACTACTAATGAAACTATATTTCATATGAGTTTATCATAAATAAAACAAAGGTGCATTCAATACAACTTTATTTTCTTGTCATACGAGGCAAAAATAGAAGAATTAAATCAAACAAGCCGATGAATTGAACTGAATCAATCCAACTCAAACTGATTAGTTTGTTTCCTTTGTTGGGACGTTGTTTATTTGATAACCCTTGTATAGTAGAACAATTCAATATTACATGCCTTACTTACAAGTAAAATACTAGACCATCAACTTTTCATTTTATAGTCCCACAACCCCTCACGAAAGTATATTTCAAACTTGAGAGAAAAAAAACATATCGAGTAGGAGCTAAATTTTTTTGGTGTTTTAGAAAGGGCATTTGGTCTAGTGGTATGATTCTCGTTTAGGGTGCGAGAGGTCTCAAATGCCCCTATGTCTAAATCTTTTCTTACAGAAAGATTTCATATTAATATAAATTTCTCTCCACTTTTCAAACATACCTAACTTCTCTCAAAAGTTGTAGGGCAATAAAGTGACACAAAGAATTTTATAGTCCGATTCAATCTTAAAAAATTTGGTACAACTACTAAAAATTTTATGAAAATTGATAGGCTCCTCCAGAAAATGTTTGCAATTGAATCTTCAAAGACTTTGTGCAACTACTAAAAATTTCGAAAAATGTTCGCAATGACTTAGCAATTCAGTAGCAACCTAGTGCTTTAAATACTCTGTCTTGTCTTATCAATTATAATGACATACTAATGGTTAAGAAGTCTTTCTTTACTTCCCAAAGCTTTATACTTACCATTTTTGGAAACAAAGAAAACAGAAGAAAAACAAAAGTTAAAGCGATTAAAACTATAATGATAATGTTCTTAATATCATTTTATGTTTCCCACTTTCAAAAGATATGTCTATCCAAATCTTAACTTTCGATATTTGCTTTACTTGTGAACTCCACGATGTGTGTCTCAAATGAAACTAAAACTTACACTGGGGAATAACTTTAATTGTTTTTTCTCCTCTCCTCAGTAATTACTGCAAACCCTATGTAAATAATTTAAGAACAATCAAACTTTGCAGCTATCTAGATCTAAAAGATATAATACTAGTACTTGCCCATGGATTTCATTAGTGTCTTATTTCTTTAATGATTAATGATCAATAAGTACAATTGATTATTTAAAACAATTTTTATGAAGATAAAATAAAATAATTGAAAGAATGATGACACATTCAATACAGAATTGAATATAAAGTCCACCACAAGGACATTTGGCATAGTGGTATGCTTCTTGATTTGGGTGTGAGAGGTCCTTAGTTCTCAATTCTTAGAATTCCCCTTTTTTCATAATGTATCAATCTAACCCAACACGTATTTGTTTAACTTTGTTAGGTTGTTGGTTTATATTTCAACACTTGTTCTTGTAGTTAGAGCAAATTAATGTATTGATTGAAAAGGGTTAATGATTTTCTTTTCGTTAAATTCTTGAACTTCCTCTTATACAACAAAACTTATCTCATTTGAATAGAAGTTCTAATTGAGTGCATAAAGTTGGAAGCAAAAATGATAGAGGGCATTTGGTTTAGTGGTATCATTCTCAAAATGCCCCAACAATATTATATCAAATTGAATTATGCAAAAGATAATAAGATTTGAAATGTGATTTTTAAATTTTGTGAACCATGAAGATATCATTCACATGGATCTTTGAAAAACAAAGTAAATGAGACAAGCTTAAATAAAAAAGTAAATGAGAGAGGCTGTATTTAATTTAATTATAATTTAGTAACAAAGAACAAGGGACCATCTACTCCTACTCTCCCTCTCTCAAAGAAATGTCTATTTTAGAATTTCGATTCGAATAGACATTGAACAATATTCTTAGAAGATGCGATAGAGCCTCGATCTTGACTTCAAAAGGCACTACACAAATTGTTCTATGATCTTCTTTCTAGGAACTCTTCGTTTTGTTGTCCGCAGAAGGTTTTACGAAGGGGGTACAAATTTTCTATTGCACTGATCTCCCAATAGTAGTTTTACATAGGTCATGTTTCGTCACAATCCTTTTAAGAAAGATACGCCCAAATAACCAGCTCAGATGGTAGAGCACTTCACATGTGAGAAGTAGGGATCTAAAAAATCTCAATCCACTAACTTCTTTTGTGGGGAGACTATAAATACCCACAAATTGATCACTCAAGCTTGGATAGCTGGGCTTAGAATAGGGTTGCCTTATCACCTTATATAAAGAATCTGAGAATAATCAAACTTTTGAGTTGTCATCAACGTCTCATTTCAATAATGATTAATGATCAATAAGGACATTTGATCTAGTGGTATGATTCTTGCTTTGGGTGTGAAAGGTCTTGATTTCAATGCACAATTTATATTTGATCTTACTTGTCAGAACAATTCAATATTACATGCCTTACTGCCTTACTCTATGCATGTTGTTAACTTCTTCTTATACAAAAAGACCTACCTCATCTGAATAATTAATTGATAAAGTTGGAAGCTTTGAAATTAACATGCTTTAAATTTTTTTATGTTGTTAACTTCTTCTTATACAAAAAGACCTACCTCATCTGAATAATTAATTGATAAAGTTGGAAGCTTTGAAATTAACATGCTTTAAATTTTTTTATTTTATTTTGTAACACAATACTTTCCCCTTCAAATAGTTCATGATATGAAAGCTCAATAAAATGTTTTTAAGCCCCAACCCTAGAAAAGATAGATTTCAAATTTGAGAAAAAAAATATATCGGGCAAACTACCACCAAAATAGTTCTAATATGAGATTTTAGATAGTGTATTATTCAAGAAACCCACGGAAACATATGAGATTTTAGTACTACAAAATTTGACCATAACAACTTGATATCGTATATGTTTTTGTTTAAAATGTATAACCGGTGAAATTCCTTAGAATGTGTGGTTGAGTAAAATTCTCAACCTTCTACTTATTTGGAGGATTTCTTCTCTACCTGTTCATTGTAATTTATCTTAGGGAATGTATTAAGCACCTGGGTTTATTAATTATTAATGAAGTAAATACAAATGGAGTAAGTACACAAAAAGAATTATGTTTACTCGCACATTTTTTTTACTTGAGATAGAAATAAACGTAGTAATAAAAATAAACTACACAATGTGCGAAACTGAGTAAAATTGTGAAAAGGTTGAGTAAAAAGCAATGATAGTCATTCCCACTTGGAAAGCAAAAACGGTAGGGACGAACCATTGACATTTCAAATTTTCTCTTTTTTTTTTTTGCTATAAGTTAATGATATAAATGAAAAGCTTCTACCTATGGAACAATATTTTGTCACCTACTTTTTACCTACGTTTTAAGAAATCAAGCTAAGTTTTGAAAACTAAAATAAATATAAAATAGAAGTCGTTTTCAAAAATTTAGTTTGTGGTGAAATTTTACTTATAATTCAAATGTATTGTTTCAGCCAAAGGGATGCATATTCTTTAGTGACCAAAATAATTTGAGACTTGAGGTCGGTCATTCATAAAGGTCTATAGAATCTCAAAGGTACAAAATAGAAAATATTTCTTAATAATATTAATTGAAGTACATCCAAATGATTTGAAGAACAAATTCTACTATGTGATGGACAATGTGAAATTAACATGACAATAATAGTAGGTTCTAAAACACAAAAAAATACGTGGATAAATTTCAAATCTTGAGGCACACAAAACACATGGTCTAGCAACTAAAAATGATAGATTCACTACAAGGGCATTTAGTCTAGTGGTATGATTCTCACTTCGGGTGCGAGAGGCCTCGAGTTTGATTCCTGAAAAAATGCCCCCAACAATTATAACAATTATATCAAATTAAGGTTGTTGGTTTATTTGATAACCCTTATATATTAAAACAATTCAATATTACATGTCTTACTTACAAGTAGAATACTAGACCATTAACTTTTCATTTTATAGTCCCAACCCCTCACAAAAGATAGCTTTCAAATTTGAGAGAAAAATGTATGAGTAGAAGCTAAAAATATTGGATGTTCAAAAAAGGACATTTGATCTAGTAGTATGATTCTTACTTAGGGTCCAAGAGGTCTCAAGTTCGGTTCTTAAAATGCCCATATGTCTAAATCTTTCCTTATTGAAGGATGTCATATTAATATAAACTTCTCATACCTATTATAAAACTTCTCTTTACTTGTCAAACATACCTTTTAACTTCTCTACACCAATTGTTGGGCAACAAAGTCGACATAAAGAAATTAGAAAAGAGATGTAATAGCCCAAAAATAAAAAAATAAGTCAATAAACAAACTAAAAAAATAAGTAAATAAACAAACGAATTAAGGAGAGAGAGCGGTTTCATCTCTCTCAGATCTCAACAGATCTCAACCAATCTTCTCAAGAAACGGTTTTAGAATCTTCTCAAACCCTCATTAGCTCCTGCAACAACAATTTACACTAGAAAATAACTTTAATTGTTTTTTCTCCTCTCTACAGTTATTACCGTAAACCCTATGTAAATAATTTAAGAATAATCAAACTTTGCAGTTATCTAGATCTAAAAGATATAATAATAATAATAATTGCACATAGATTTCATTAATAAAGAAAATAAATGAAATAATGATGATACATTCAATAACAGCTTAATATAAAGTCTATAACAAGGGCATTTGATCTAGTGGTATGATTCTTTGCTCTGGGTGCGAGCGGTCTTGAGTTCAATTCTTGAAGTTGCCCTTCAAGAGATTGTACAATGATGAAAAACAGGTCTAGTAGAATACTCTTTATTCTTATTATGTTCTTGTTTTGTTTGAAGCGATGTAGTCCAATCCCACATACGACCTTAATACCTATGCCTAAGGTTTCATACATACGTTTCAAGTGGCATAACAAGGGCATTTAGTCTAGTGGTGTGATTCTCGCTTTGGGTGTGAGAGGTCTTGAGTTCGATTCTTGAAATGCCCCTTTAAGAAATTGTAGAATTTAAGACAATCAACAAGAGTAAATAAATAAATTAAGATGACATAACATTCAAGTTGGTACCTCTAACATAACTTACACTAACACCCACGAGCTGTTTGCTACTTTTATCTAAAACTTCATTCTGATGCTGGTTGCGGCTCGAAATCAATACCACAAACCCTATATAAAGAATTTTGAGTACACTAGGGAATAATTTCTGTCTAGATCTAAAGATATAATAATAATATTTGCACATAAATTTCATTAGCCTCTTATTTCTTGAATGATTAATGATCAATAAGTACAATTGATTATATTAACAATTTTTATGAAGATCAAATAAAATAAATAAAATAATGATGATACATTCAATGCAAAATTGAATATAAAGTCCAAACAAGAACATTTGATATAGGGGTATACTTCTTGATTTGGGTGTGGGAGGTCCTTAATTTAATTCTTAGAATTGCCCCTTTTTCATAATGTATCAATCAAACCCAACACGTGTTTGTTTAACTTTGTTAGGTTGTTGGTTTATATTTCATCACTTGTTCGTGTAGTTAGAACAATTTAATGGTTGAGCTTTGTAATTATCTTTCAAAATAGTTCAGGGTCTAAAAGCTCGTTAAAATGTTTTTAGCTCCTAACTCTCAGGCTAAAAATGAAATGCCCCTTTAAGAAATTGTAGAATTTAAGACAATCAACAAGAGTAAATAAATAAATTAAGATGACATAACATTCAAGTTGGTACCTCCAACATAACTTACACTAACACCCACGAGATGTTTGCTACTTTTATCTAAAACTTCATTCTGATGCTGGTGACCAGATCTAAAGCAAAACTTGCTGCTCGAAATCAATACCACAAACCCTATATAAAGAATTTGAGTACACTAGGGAATAATTTCAACTGGTTTTTTTCCTCTCTGCCCTAATTACCACAAACCCTATATAAAGAATTTGAGAATAATCAAACTTTACAGCTGTCTAGATCTAAAGATATAATAATAATATTTACACATAAATTTCATTAGCCTCTTATTTCTTGAATGATTAATGATCAATAAGTACAATTGATTATATTAACAATTTTTATGAAGATCAAATAAAATAAATAAAATAATGATGATACATTCAATGCAAAATTGAATATAAAGTCCAAACAAGAACATTTGATATAGTGGTATACTTCTTGATTTGGGTGTGGGAGGTCCTTAATTTAATTCTTAAATTGCCCCTTTTTCATAATGTATCAATCAAACCCAACACGTGTTTGTTTAACTTTGTTAGGTTGTTGGTTTATATTTCATCACTTGTTCGTGTAGTTAGAACAATTTAATGGTTGAGCTTTGTAATTATCTTTCAAAATAGTTCAAGATCTAAAAGCTCGTTAAAATGTTTTTAGCTCCTAACTCTCAGGCTAAAAATGATAGGTGTCTTTTGGTCGAGTGGTATGATTCTCTCTTAGGATGAGAGGTCCACCACCCCACTAAAATGACAAATGATTGTATGATTGTAATTCAAATACATGTGATTGTAGGAAAAAACCAAACTATGTTTTGAAAACTATATAAAACACGTGGCAGAGAAATAGAAAGAAAACAAGCCGCAAGCCGAAGTTAATATGACAATAATAGTAGGTTCTAAAGTACAAAAACACGTGGATAAAGGTCTAGTGGTATGATTCTTGCTTTGGGTGCAAGAGGTCTCGACTTCGATTCTTGAAATACCCTCAACAATATTATGTCAAATTGAATCATGCAAGATAATAAGATTTGAAATGTGGTTTGTAAACCTTGTGAAACCAAGAAGAAATCATTCACGTGGATATTTAGTTTAATTATAATTTACATATGTTTACATATGTCTTTAAACAAGGATCTCGACCCTCATTCTTTGAAAGTCATCTACTCCGTTTCCTCTCTCTAAGAATCAACATACAAAAGGGCTTGAAGTAGTCTTATAAAAGAAGATGAGGATATGATGAATAGAGTCCTCTTTCTATTTTAGAATTACTATGTGAATAGAGAATGAACCCCATACTCTTAGAATATAAGATAGAGTCTCGAGCCTAACTTCAAAGGCATTACCCAAATTGTTCTACGATATTCTTTCTAGGAACTCTTCGTTATGTTGTCCGCTGAAGGTTTTACGAAAGTGGCACATATTTTCTATTGCACTGATCTCCCAAAAGTAGTTTTATGTAGGTCATCTTTTGTTACAATCCTTCTAAGAAAGAAGCGCCCAAATTACCAATGACTTGAGGTAGTCTTATAAAAGAAGATGGGGGTACCACTTTCTATTTAAGAATTTTTATGTGAATAGAGAATGAACAATTATCTTGGAAGATAAGATAGAGCCTCGAGCTTGACTTCAAAGGCATTACACAAATTGTTCTATGATATTCTTTCTAGGAACTTTTCGTTATGTTGTCCGCTCAAGGTTTCAGAAAAGGGGCAACTGATCTCCCAATAGTAGTTTTACATAGGTCATCCGTCATCACCATCCTTTTAAGGAAGATGCGCCCAAATAACTGGTGAACAATAGCCTTTAAAGAAGTTCAGAGAGAGAGAAGAGGCGGAACGAAAAAATAGAAGTGAGAAGGGCAACAAAATTTTCAATGACCATGTGAGGAAGAAGGAACTATAGGTTCAATTTTGGGTCCGTTTGAACTAAAATTTGAGACTCACTAGTCCAAAATCCATGTGTGGTAAAAAGAAACCTTCCGTAGGCCAATCCTCATTCGCAACCGAGCTCACGTAACTAGTCAGAAGATGCCGTACACAACTGGATGGAAGGAAAATGTCACAATCGCACTCTTGAAGCAGTGGGACAACGATTATGCAACATTTGTTCTAATCCGACGAACAAGTCAACCTTTTAAAATTTAGACTGAACGAACAATAGTAGTGTATGCTCGAGTCACGCTTGGAATATATATTTTAGAAAACATGAGCAAGGAAGTACGTTAAAAATAATTTCAAATAAAGCAATGTTACAAGCTAAAAGAGAATAAGCAACAACTAGTCATGTTCTCCTATAATACATTTTCGGACATTTTAGTCCTAGTGGGTGTAGATATAATTTTGATCACTAGTGATACACCCCATATTGGCATAACAATAATAATAAAGGCCTATCTAACATGAAAGCAAGTAAAAATTATTTGGAATGAGCATGCGGCCATGGACCACAAATCGTTTACAAGAATGGCTGAGACATTGAACATGTAGCCACAGGCAACACGCCTTGGGCAATCATGACCGTGACATCTGCCCTTACATAATTTATTGATATCTCTATCAATTGACTCTTCATAAACTCAGCGTTGTAGTATGAGGCTGACTTTAGGTTTCTCGACGCGCTTCTAGCTAATCTCAGTATTGAGGAGTCTCTTCCAATCTACTAGGAGCTGTTGAAAATCACTTCTCGGTTCATTATCTCTTCATGTCTTCTCTGTTCGTGTCTTTGCTACTTTCTTCGCTTAAAACTTCTTCTTCTTTGCATGATGCCATACCACCTACTTCTGCTTGATGTCTTCTTGGTCAGAATAATAACGTTTCAAGTTACTGACGTGGACAATAGGGTTAGTCTGCATCCATAGGAGCAATTGGATCCTATATGATGTCTTCCTAATCTTGAGGATAGCTTCAACTAATCCATAGTATTTTCGCATCAGTCTTTGGTTATTGTTGCATTTATCTCACCTTAACTTATTAGAACTCTCTATTTGCCTTGAAATTATCGTGATCGATGCTTCCGACCGACCCTTTTCTTCATCCGTCTGGATGATATTTGTGCGTGAACATGTGTTGCTTCGGTGGTTTGCTTTTGTCTCCCTTGTTTAGAAGAGGTGTTGCCTTGGTGTCTTTGCCCAACATTTGAGTGATCACTGATAAGAGCCTTTGCGGATCTAATAAACTCGACTGTTAACAAGTCATTTAGCTATTTGTAGAATTCAGGTAGCTCAGGCTCAGCCGCATGACATCTGTTTGTGGCAGGCGATCTCGACTGTGACATAAAACTAATCCTGTAATTTATCTCTCCTAGTAGGGATAAACCCATTATCTGACCTTGTTTTGCGTCGTGGTGTTTATGTAGTGGCAACAAGTTTTCTGTTGAGGTTTGCTCACTCGAGCTCCCCTTTTCAAATACAACAATGGCAGCAAGCGGAGATTCATCATGGCTAAGATTCTTTCTCAACTGTACTATCCTCATCATTTTCAACCCTCTTGGTTGATGGATGTTTTTCTGAATGATCTTCGGGTAGACTCCGTTACTACTAGGCAGTTTGCTAAGGGCATGTAAATGACTTTATGTCCCAGCAGGATGTCCATCCCTGACACGATGTTGAAGTCATCCATTTCAACTATCACAAAGATAGTCTGCCTAGTCCAAATCTCTAGCTTTATCAGATTTCTCTTTATGACTCTTAATACATGTAAAGCTTCCAATTTGACGGCGTTCATCTTTCTGTATCTCGATGCCAACATCGGTCTTCGTCATGAGTTGTGGGTGGCTCTAGAGTCGACAATGGTGTTCCTTGCTACTCTGTGCTTTACCCAAGCCTCAACATACATAATAATAATAATGTATATATATATATATATTCTTTTAACTACAACACATCTGGTCAATTGATGAATTGTAACTCTTATGCTCATTAATATTATAATGGCTACTTGAAAATTGATGTCCAATTAGCCAACCCTAAATTTGTAATCATGGTAGAGTGATTGAAATTACCATTGAAGTAGTTTGAACAACTAATTCCTTAAATTAAATTGGTCTCATCTAATAAAACATGAATTTCTCTTTAATATCATTAATACAATTATGCTTCATCTTGAACATGCCAAATATGAAACTAAAGTTTCAACGTAACAACATTTTATTGCCATCTTGAATGATGTGTAGGGTATCTTCTTGATTTACCTTAAAGTTGTTGTCACATGATAGTTCATATTAGTTAAGCTTTTTGTAAAATCACAATTAGAAGACAACAACGATGAAGTTGGGTCGGTTCATTATTTCAAAGACAATCTGGTGTTAATCCATACTATAATAACCACTACCTAAATTATGTCCTAAAAATTTGAAAACATAAGTTGTAGTTTAAAATTACATAAAAATTTCCATAAATTCAAGAACTCGTGTCCAATTAGTTAATCCTAAAGATTGTAACCAGCATAGAGTAATTGAAGCCCCACATGAAGTAGTTTAAAGTTTCAGTTACATAACTAAAGTTTATCTCGTCATTAATGAAGTATGAGTTGCACTTATAGACTCCAACTCTTAGCACTATTAATGAAACTATATTTCATATGAGTTTATCATAAATAAAACAAAGGTGCATTCAATACAACTTTATTTTCTTGTCATACGAGGTAAAATGGAAGAACTAAATCAAAAAAACTGATGAACTAAATCGAATTAATCTAACACAAACTGATTAGTTTGTTTCCTTTGTTGGGTTGGTTTTTTTTAGAACCTTTGTATATTAGAACAATTCAATATTACATGTCTTACTTACAAGTAAAATACTTTTCATTTTATATCGAGTAGAAGCTAAAAATATTGGGTATTCAAGAAAGGGCATTTGGTCTAGTGGTTTGATTCTCCCTTAGGGCGCAAGAGGTCTCAAGTTCAGTTTAGTTTAAATTAGCTAGATTGAATCTTCAAAGACTTGGTGCTCCTTCAAAGCATGTTTGCAATGGCTTAGCCATTCAACAGCAACCTAATGTCTTAAATACTCTTCCTTATGATTACATACTAATGGTGGGTCTGTTAGAAGTCTTTCTTTACTTCCCAAAGCTTTATAAGCGATTAAAACTATAATGATAATGCTCTTAACAATAATAATAGTTGCACATGTAATTCATTAAAAAAGAAAAAAATAAATGAAATAATGATAATACATTCAATAAATAACTTAATATAAATCCCATAATAAATAACTTAATATAAATCCCAAACAATAGCATTTGGTCTAGTGGTATGTATTGATAATGCTCTTAACAATAATAATAGTTGCACATGTAATTCATTAAAAAAGAAAAAATTAAATGAAATAATAATAATACATACAATAAATAACTTAATATAAATCCCATAACAATGACATTTGGTCTAGTGGTATGTATCTCGCTTTGGGTGCGAGAGGTCTCGAGTTTGATTTTCGGAATGCCCTTTGAAGAGATGGTCGTATGAAAGACATTATGCAAGTAAATAAATACATTAAAATGACACGTTAAATACATACATTCCCATAACCAATATAACACCCAAGAACATTCAATGTGCGAAACGGAGTAAACCTGTGAAAGGTCTAGTAGGAAAGCACACTCCCGCATCCAGGACTTCATGTGTTTCCTGCAATACGACCTTAATACCTATGTCCAAGGATTCATCATACGTTTCAAGTGATGTAACAAGGACATTTGGTCTAGTGGTATGATTCTCGCTTTGGGTGCTTGATTTTTGGAATGCCCCTTCAATAGATTGTAGAATGAAAGACATTTAGCAAGTAAAATAAGTACATTAAAATGCTGAGTAAAACTGTGAAATGGTTTATTGAAAGAAACTAAGCTCTCCCATCATACTCATCTCAAACTCATTAGGCATACATTAAGAACAACTCATTATGCATACATTAAGAACATTTTTTATATAAGGAAAGATTAGAGATATTTTTTCATTTTCACAATTATTGATGACGGGACATTTAGGGTTTTGTGATATAAGAATTGTAGGGAGGTAGCTCAGATTGTAGAACGCTTGCTTAGCATGCGAGAGGTATGGGGATCGTTACCCCGTCGCTCCGATGGTAGAGCGCTCGCTTTGCATTCGAAAGGTACGGGGATTGATACCTTACATCTCCAAAATTAATGTAATAATCTATTATTAAATATATTATTTCTTTTCAATTTTTCCTTATTCATGACAGGTTTTGTAGCGATATTTCTTCATTTTTACTATTATTGATGACAAGACGTTTAGGGTTTTGTGATGTAAGAATCGTGGGGATGCTAGAGCGCTCGCTTTGCATGCAAGAGGTACGGGGATTGATACCACGCATCTCCAAAATTATTATTGATAAATCTAGGGTTTTGCGATGTAAGAATTGTGGGGATGTATCTCAGAATGTCTTTGTACTAGAGGTGCGGGGATGCCTCCCATCTCCAAAAGAAACTAATTATTATTAATATTTGATTTATATTTAATCTTTCCTTATTTAGGACATCATGTCTAGAGATATTTTTTCATTTTAACTATTTTTAATGGCGATAGGTTTAGGGTTTTTTGATGTAAGAATTGTAGGGATTTAACTCACATGGTAGAGCATTGTGTGAGAGTTGTGTGAGAGTTGTGTGAGAGGTGTGGTTATCGAAACCCCGCATCTCCAAAGGAAGACTATCGATTATTAAATGTATTCTCTTTTTTCTTATTTATGACATAATGAGAAAGATAGTTTTCATTTTTACTTTTACGGATGACGAGACGTTTAGGGTTTTGTGATGTAAGAATTATGTTTAATAGAACATTAGCATTGCTTAGGGCTATTATTTTCCTTTTGAAGTTGCTTATGGATTTAATCCATTCACGCCTCTCTATTTGCTTCATATTCTTTCTAAAATTTTTGTTCCTATTCCTTCTAATATTTTTGTGAGTGAAGCAGCCACAAGTAAAGAAGATTTGATCAAAACATTGCACAAAAAGGTGAAGGAGAGAATTGAGAAACAAAATTTCAAAGTTGCTTCAAGAATTAACAAAAGAAGGAAGGAAAATCATTTTTCAACCCGGTAACTGGGTTTAGATACATTTTCGTAAGGAGCGATTCCCATCTCAAAGGAAGACAAAGTTACATCCAAGAGGGGATGACCCTTGTCAAGTCCTTGAAATAATTAATAACAATGCATATAAAATCATCTTCTCGGAGAATTTTCAGCACATTCTACTTTCAATGTTGCTGGCTTAAGTCCTTTTGATGTAGGTGATGATTTTTCTGATTTTTCTGATTCGATGACGAATCCTTTTGAAGAGGGGGAAGATGATAAGGATCACGGTGTTCCAAATGTTCCAACTGAACCTATTACACGATCCAAGGTCAAGAAGATTCAACAAGCATTCATTCTTCATCTACAAAATTGGATAGGCTCGGTTCAACCATCATTACATGTGTTACAAGCTGATTAGATTGAGGAAGAACCATTTGGAACTTCAGAAGTGAATATTTACACAGTTGAAGTAGCGAATGAAGTTGCAAGCATAATTACCTGAGTTGTTAGAAAACTTTATTTATTTTTAATTTCATAATGTTTGTAATGGTCAAATGGTCAAATTGACTCCGTCTTTTGTGGAGATTTAATGGGATCGGGATTAAATCCCGACCACTAACTTCTTTTGTGGGGAGACTATAAGTACCAACAAATTATTATGTAAAAATCAGATTTGTGAGGAATGAAATTGATCTTTCAGATTGAGAAGTTTGTCCTAGAAATCCGAGCATCATCTTTGTCATTTCTATGTTTCAAGCAATTCTTGTGGTAGAATTGTATCTGAGCCATTCAATCAAGTATTGATCAAGTTCGATTGTGAAGTGACTCAATTTAGAACTAAGGTTTCAAATCTTGCTTCTAGATCTTTGATCGTAGGAGGTAATCTAATTCTAGCCTTATCTATTGGTTGATCTGAATTTTGTATAAGGATGTGTTAATTTCTTTGATTCAAGTGTTCCTGCTCTATTAAAAACTTCAATAGTTTGGCTTAGAATTAAATTTGCCTTATCACCCTATATAAAGAATCAGAGAATAATCAAATTTTGGAGCTGTCATTAACGTCTTATTTCAATAATAATTAATGATTCATAGGTACAATTGATTATATAAATTATATTAACAATTTATAGGGAGATCAAATAAAGTAAATGAAATTTGAATAGGAAGTCAACAAAGACATTTGATCTAGTGGTAGGTGTGAGAGGTCTTGATTTCAAATGCACAATTTATATTTGATCTTACTTGTAGTTAGAACAACTCAATATCACATGCCTTACTCTATGCATGCAAGAATCTTGTTAACTTCTCCTTATACAAAATGACCTACCTCATCTGAATAATTAATTGATAAAGTTGGAAGCTTTGAAATTAACCTGCTTTCAATTTTTTTCTTTATAGTTTATTTTGTAACATAATACTTTCACCCTTCAAATAGTTCATGATATGAAAACTCAATAAAATGTTTTTAAACTCCAACTCTAGAAAAGATAGATTTTAAATTTGAGAGAAAAACATGAGTGACAAATAAAAATGATAGGTGTCCAAAAAAGGGAATTTGGTCTATTGATATTATTCCAAATTTAGGTGTGAGAGGTTCTGAGTTCAATTTTTATAATGCCCTTTTGTCTTAATCCTAGACACATTATTCTCTTATTATTGGGTTAACATGATAAAATAGTAAGCTTGGAAAAGTGATTTGTTTTTTTTAGCACAAGGAATTGCAAACTACCACCAAAATGATTCTAATTTGAAATTCTAGGTAGTATATTGTTCAAGAAATCCGCTTTTAGTACTACTAAATTTGACTATAACAACTTGATATCGTATATATTTTTGCTTAGAATGTATAATCAGTAAAAATTTTTTAGAATGTGTGGTTGAGTGAAATTCTTAACCATCTACTTATTTTGGGGATTTCTTCTCTGATGGTTTATTGTAACTTATCTTAGGGAATATTAAGCAGATGAATTTATTAATTATTAATGAAGTAAATACAAACGGAGTAAGTACACATAACAATAAAAGAGGAATTATGTTTACCAGCACGTTTTTTTTAATATGAGATAAAAGTAAACGTAGTAATAAAAATAAACTATTCAATGTGCAAAACTGAGTAAAATTGTGAAAGGTCCAGTAGAAAGCAATGATAGTCATTGCTACTTGAAAAGCAAAAAATGTAGGAACGAAGTAAACTATTGGCATTTCAAATTTCCTCTATTTTGTTTTTGCTCTAAGTTAATGGTACAAATGAAAAGCTTCCCCTATTGAAACAATATTTTGTCACCTACTTTTTAATTAAGAAATCAAGCTAGGTTTTGAAAACTAAAACAAATATAAAATAAAAGCCATTTTCAAAAATTTAGTTTGGGTGAAATTTTACTTAAAATTCAAATGTATTGTTTCAATATCTTTCCCAAAGGATGTCATATGCTTTAGTGACCAAAATAATTTGAGATTTGAGGTTGGTCATTCATAAACGTCTACAGAATCTCAAAGGTACAAAATAGGAATTATAGGATATGAACTTTATTATTGTCGATATTTCTTAATAATATTAATTGAAGTACATCTAAATGATTTGAAGAACAAATTCTACTATGTGATGGACAATGTGAAATTAACATGACAATAATAGTAGGTTCTAAAGCACAAAAAAATAAGTAGATTAAATTTCAGATCTTGAGGCACACAAAACACATAGACTAGCAACTAAAAATGATAGATCCACTACAAGAGCATTTGGTCTAGTGGTATGATTCTCACTTCTGGTGCGAGAGGTCTCGGAGTTTGATTCCTGAAATGCCTCCAACAATTATATCAAATTAAATAGTTTGTTGTTGGTTTACTTGATAACCCTTGTATATTAGAACAATTCAATATTACATGCCTTACTTACCCGTAGAATACTAGCCATTAACTTTTCATTTTATAGCCCCCAACTCCTCACAAAAGATAGCTTTCAAATTTGAGAGAAAAATGTATTGAGTAGAAGCTAAAAATATTGGGTGTTTAAGAAAGGGCATTTGGTTTAGTGGTATGATTCTCTCTTAAGGTGCAAGAGGTCTTAATATCGGGCAAATGCCCCTTTATCTTAAATCTTTCCTTAATGAATGATGTCATTATTATTAAACTTTTCTTAACTTGTCAAACATACCTCTTTAACTTTTACTTTTTTTTTTTTTTTTTTTTTTTTTTTTTTTTTTTTTTTTTTTTTTTTTTGTCAAACATACCTCTTTTAACTTCTACTTTTATTTACTTGTCAAACATACCTCTTAACTTTTCTGCACCAATTGTTGGACAACAAAGTCGATATAAAGAAATTAGAAAAGAGATACCTGAAATTAGAAAAGAGATACCAAAATTTAAGTAGTGAAAATTGGCTTGTGCAAGAAATTAGAAAAGAGATACCAGAACTTAAGCAATGAAATTAGAAAAAGAGATATCAGAACTTAGTGCAAGAAATTAGAAAAGAGATACCAAAACTTAATCACTGAAAATTGGTTTGGTGCTCCTTCCGAGCATGTAATAGCCCAAAAAAATAAAATAATAATAATAATAATTCATAAATAAATAACTAATAAGGATTACTTAAAAATAAAAAGTAAACCTAAAATAAAGTTTATCTAGCTCTCTCCACTAACCTTTCATCCCAACCCAAAATGGATTTTCAACAGAAACAAGTGCAGATTTACTGAGAGATTTTGGTCTGTTATTAAAGTAAAATAATATCTCATATTTCTTTTTTTCGTTTATAGTTATGTTATAAGAAATTAATTTAGGATCCGATCTTCTTTCCTTTATACTATATTTTATCTTGTAATAATCTCATCTCCCCCTATCCAATTAATTAGATTTTTGTTACCATTTTAAGTTATAAGAAATAGGGTTAAATCAATAAAATTTTAGTTGGCAAATCTATAAATCTGTAAGATCAATCGATTAAAATTGGCCAATAATAACCGTTAAAAAATAAAATAATAATAATAATAATTCATAAACAAATAACTAATTAGGATTACTTAAAAATAAAAAATAAACCTAAAATAAAGTTTACCCACCTCTCTCCACTAACCTCTCATCCCAACCCAAAATGGCTTTTCAACGGGTAGAGTGCAGATTGACGGAGAGATTTTGGTCTGTTATTACGGTAAAATCCTATCTCAGATTTCCTTTTTTTCGTTCTCAGATTTCCTTTTTTCGTTTATAGTTATGTTATAAGAAATTAATTTAGGATCGGATCCTCTTTCCTTTATACTATATTTTATCTTGTAATAATCTCATCCCCTATCCAATTAATTAGATTTTTGTTACCATTTTAAGTTATAAGAAATAGGGTTAGAATCGATAAAATTGTAGTTGGCAGATCTATAAATCTGTAAGATCAATCGATTAAAATTAGCCAATAATAACTTTTAAAAAATATAATAATAATAATAATAATAATTCATAAACAAATAACTAATAAGGATTACTTAAAAATAAAAAATAAACCTAAAATAAAGTTTACCCACCTCTCTCCACTAACCTCTCATCCCAACCCAAATAAAAAATAAACCTAAAATAAAGTTTACCCACCTCTCTCCACTAACCTCTCATCCCAACCCAAAAGGGCTTTTCAACGGAAGCAGAATGGCAGATTTAGAGAGAGATTTTGGCCTCTTATTAAGGTAAAATCCTATCTCAGATTTCTTTTTTCGTTTATATAGTTATGTTATAAGAAATTAATTTAGGATAGATCTTTCCTTTATACGATATTTTATCCGGTAATAATCTCATCTTCCCTATCCAATTAATTAGATTTTTGTTACCATTTTAAGATATAGGAAATAAGGTTAGAATCAATAACATTTTAGTTGACAGATTACCATTTTAAGTTATAGGAAATAAGGTTAGAATCAATCAAATTTTAGTTGACAGATCTATGAATCGGTAAGATCAATCGATTAAAATTGGCCAATAATAACGGTTTACCGAATGAAAATAAATATAGAGTAAGAGTAATCTCTGTTTACAGAATTGAAAATAGAGAGGAAAATAATTACAGAGAGGGAGGAGGGAAGATTGGGGTTGAAAATAACGTTATATATATATACAACATTTCAAGACTTTTAACCATGACCAATGTAAATTGGAGAAATAATGTTATAGAGTTCAAACTTGAAACTGATATCATGAACTCACATAGGTTGACTTGGATTTCAAAGGACAGAATTGAACTTTCATTAAGGATATATTTGTGACAACGACTTAAGCTAACTAGGTAAGTGGCCTTACTATTGGCATGGTTATATTTGATGTTGACACGTGCCTGTGGTTCTGCATGTGTCATATGATGTGATATGTGTGAATTATCTGTGAATCGTTATGCTTATATTATGTTTATGTTATGTTATAATATGTGAATTGTATGATAATAATTGTAGTACGATGTGTTCAAGGATATGTTTGAATAGGATACGAGAAGGATGCACAAAACGAAATGTAACGATAGGAGTAAGATACGTTCATGAAACATTAAGGTTAAGTTACATATCGGAGTGCTATGGATAGGAGAGATTGATGAAAGAATATGGTTAGGATATGGGTAGAAAGGGATAGGTTTGTGATAGACTGATAGAACGATAGCGTTAGAATACGTTCCTGTGATGATATGACTAAGGTATGTTCACGTAACGATATGACTGTGATAGGTATAAGAACGTTAAGACTATGATAAGTTAGGGAACGATTTGACCACGAAGTGTTTACAATATGACATGTTTATGATACGATATATTGTGATGTGATATGTTATGTTTAAACTGTTTGGTGTGACCATTGAGGTAATTGTTGTATGAATTGCACATTATGAAATGACATGTTAAAAGCATGGATCGTTTTGTTATGTTTTCTAAATTGTATGTATACAGTATGTTATGAATGATATGATATCACGATAAATGAAATGAAATGTAACCCTGATATGAATGATAAACGATATGTGAAATAATATGAGAAAGGATATGATACGAATGAAAGATGATAGCAGGGTTATATTCATTAATGATAAAAGTAGAAATATTGGGGACTTCATGCATTATGTGTGTTCATGCATTTGGGGGATACCCATATTCCATCACGAGGGTACGAACGCGTACATCCAATGGCAGGACAACGATCGTTATGTTTTGCATAGCGCTGCCATGACGGTTACTAGTTCTAACGGGTGTCCGGCCTAGGGAGCGTCCCAATGTATGCTCGCCCGACAAGTAAGGTGGCCCAGCGGTGTGCGAACTAACTGGTGAGTCCATACTCGCACGTATGGGCTGTGTAGAGTATATGGTACACGTCCAAATTTACCCGTTAGAACAACACCGTAGGAAGACAGATTGAAAGATAGGTCCCATCATCTCATTTGCATGTGATTGTTTCATAACCCCGATAGGGGTCACTTACTGAGTATTTCTTTAAATACTCAAGTCATGTTCTACTACATTTTCTAGGTTAAGGCAAGGCATTCCTGTACGGCTGACGACGGCGTTGCAACTCGAGACCATGGCACATGCATAGGGTAGTTGTATTTATTTTATTAGAATTAGGCTAGAATAAGATGTCTTTAATTTAAATATTTATTTATTTATTTACCCTTTTGTTGTGTCGTTTTTTAAAGGTTTTCGAAACACGTAAGTCCATGGTTGTGTTTTAAGATAAAGGTTATGTTTTATGGAATTTAAATGGAGTCTTCCGCATTCAATTTTTACGATATGTATACAGTAGCGACCTTAAATTGAGTAGAAAATTTCGGATCGTTACAGAGCATCTTTTACAAAAGAGATACCAAAACTTAAGCTATACTTACCATCTTTGGAAACAAAGAAAAACAAAAATTAAGGCGATTAAAACTATAATAATGCTCTTAGGCTCTTAATATCATTTTGTGTTTCCTACTTTTAGTAGGCATGCCTATCCAAATCTTAACTTTCGATATTTGCTTTACTCGTGTCCTCCACCATATGTGTCTCAAATGAAACTATCAAACTAAAACTTACACAAGAGATACTAAAACTTATGAAGTGAAAATTAGCTAGCTAGATTGGATTTTCAAAGACTTGGTGCTCCTTCCGAGTATCTTTTACAAAAGAGATACCAAAACATAAGCAGTGAAACATCTTTATACTTACCATTTTTGGAAACAAAGAAAAACAAAATTTAAGGCGATTAAAACTATAATAATGCTCTTAATATCATTTTATGTTTCCCACTTTTAGTAGGCATGTCTATCCAAATCTTAACTTTCGATATTTTTTTACTTGTGTACTCCACCATATGTGTCTCAAATGAAACTATCAAACTAAAACTTACCCTAGAAAATAACTTTAATTGTTTTTCTCCTCTCTTTGGTTATTACCGCAAACCCTATGTAAATAATTTAAGAATAATCAAACTTTGCACCTGTCTAGATCTAAAAAGATATAATAACCATAATTGCACATGAATTCCATTAACAAATAAAGTAAATGAAATAAGGATGATACATTTAATAAACAACTTAATATAAATTCCATAACAAAGACATTTGATCTAGTAGTATGATTCTCATTTTGGGTGCGAGAAGTCTGGAACAAATAATGAAAAGGTACGAATGCAAGAAGTCCCCAAATACATTAAGCAAGTACACAGATACATTAAAGGGCCTTAGTATTGTTTTGGGATAGTCTTGATTACTTTCTATGTTCTTGTTTTGTTCTCCAAACTCATAATAAGGGCATTTGGTCTAGTGGTATGATTCTTTCTTTAGGTGCGAGAGGTCTGGTAGAACATTTGATGTTGAAATTTTGGAAATCTAGTGGGGTGGGCCTTAGCTCCAAGTTTGGCGGAATGCCCCTTTAAGAGATTGTAGAAAACATTTTGATGTGTGAAACATATTGTGAAACGGGTAGAAATGAAAAACAAACCAAAAGGTCTGGATTTTGGGATCTTGGGTAAGAGTTCAGAACAACTGTTCTTGGTGGTTCATATAGAAATCGTTCTAGGTGCTTTTCTTTCATATTTCCTTAATTTATATTGGTTCATATAGAAATAGTCGTGTTGTTGCCTTTTTGTTTGCATCACATATAACAACAATTTCAATCTCTCAAATCTTACTTTCAAAACTCTCTTTCGAAATCTCTCTACTCCTGTTTTCTAAAACTTTCTTCTTGAACCGGGGCCAGAGACTCGAGCTTACGTCGCTTGGCCGTAGGCGATGCAAGAACGAATTGACTTAACTCACTTGTTGTTGGGAAGTGAGTGCTTCACAATCGCAAGTCGGCTGCCATCAAAAGTGTGATTGACATTTTGATGTGTAAAACTGAGTAAAACTTGAAAGGGGTAGAAATGAAAAACAAAACAAAAGGTCTGGAGTTCGGGATCTTGGGTAAGAGTTCAGAACAACCGTTCTTTGTGCTTTTCTTTCATATTTCCTTAATTTATACTGGTTCATATAGAAATCTAAGCCGTTCCTACAAGTATTTCTTAAAGAAATGTCTAAAATGGCTACTTACCTCATCGTTGAAGTTTGGGACCTCTGTTCTCGAGCTTCCACTATCTAAATTTCTACAAATTTTCTTGAACAGAATCTGAGAACGTCTAGTTTTTGGAACCATAAAGTTTTTTATGAGAACGGATCTTGAAGTGGGTTAAAATTCAAAAAAAAAAAAAAAAAACAAAACAAAACAAAAAGAAAAAAACTGAGGAAGGGTCGAGTTTCAGTTTGACATGGTCGGTTCAATTGAACGGCCACATCATTGTCTTCTTCCTCTGGAAGGAGAAGACGTGCGCGGCCGTTTGCACCATTGTCTAAAAACTCGATCCTCCAGCTCCGTTTTAAGACATTTTTCCCCTCGATTTTTTCATGAAATTTAAAGATGGGGTTACAAGGAAGAGCTAGTGATTGATTTCATACTTCTCGTGGATCGTAGCCTAAGTTAGTTACCTCAAAATTTTGTTAGAAATTGTTTTCCTCGCCAGATCACAACAGAGAAAAGTCTTATTGGGCAACACTTTCTGGAGGTTTTCACGGCTCGATTTCTACATGAAACCTCTTCCTTATCCTTCCCTCTAGTTAAAGAATTGTTTTAGAGGAACGTCTTTAAGTGTATGGCCATAATTTTTGAAATTCCTCAATCTGCAACTCACCGGAAAAACCAACGGATTGACTTCTTGGGCAGCTTGATCTAGAATGTTTTAGCTCTAGATTTTTTCATAAGAGTTACTCATCTCAATCCTCTCAAGCTAAAGGAATGCTCAATTTTAAGAAAAATGGAATGTAGATGGGAATTCAATCCTTACCCCCAATTTAAATATGAAAATGTCATTTTTCAATTGGCCACGCTCCAGGACTTGTTAGCCTTCATGGTCTTATATGGAATTAGTCCTTAGTAGTGAAGAAATCAAATGGGATTGATTTCCCTCGGTGAATTTTCTTATAGGCTTTTCAAGTTTACAAGCTTGTTCTTTAATGGTGGCCACTATTGAAGGAATAGGTTTGAGACTCTTTCAACACTCATTCCTTTATAAAATGTAAATGTGGGTGGTGACAAATTTTTTTTTTTTTTATAGAAAATGTATTAATAAGTTGAAAATGATCATATTTTACAACGGATATAAAAAATAAACAACATTTTATTGTCTAGCAATTTTATATAAAAATAGAGAAAATACAAATAATTTGTGTAACAATGTTTTTTTCTTTTTACAAATGAGGTGGAATGAAAAAACAAATGAGGTGGAATGAAAAAAAAAAAAAAAAAAAAATTAAATGGAATGCAGACATAATAAGACCCTTAGAAGAAAAGAAAAAGACAAAAGAAAAATAATAAATAACAATAGTTAAAATACATTTTCAATTAGTGGAGTTGGTCTAAAATACATTTTCAACTAGTGCATTTAGTCTAGTGGAATTATAGCCAATATACGAAAAATGTAGTATTAACGAATTTTTAATTGTGGATACATATGGATCCTTAAATGACTAGTATTATTGGTATCAAACCAATAACGATTCATACAAGCTAAATCTTCTAATCGATAATTGAACCACAGAGAGAAGTTGAATTTATTTTTATATCATCAAATGTTTGTTACTTTTATCTAAAACTTGATCATGAATTTTTCATATTACAATCATGTATTTATATGGATATCATTTCTATTTTTAGAATTGAAACAAATTAGAATTTTGAACTCTCACCACCTCGGGAGATATAATATCATTTCTAATCCTAGTTTTTCATAATGATTACTAGTTCTATTTTTATTCATCTTTTTTTTATGTATTACAATAGATTCACCCAAGGGTATTCTTTTTTTTAATATCTTTGATTAATTTGATACTTATTCTTATGAACTAATAAAATACCTATGATTTGAGACATAATAAATTGTCCATTATTTTATACAAACGAACAGGTTCAATAATAAATATTTTCTTTTTTAATAATTCTTTATTAAATCAAAACTCCTTAGGTGCTATCAAAATCTTCTTTTCTTTGAGTAGTGAATATAGTAATTTTTATGAGATTTATCCGTTTAAGCAGGAGACAATATACATTGATATTATTCATGACTTTGCTAATTAAGAAATTATCCCATCTCAATTGAAAATGAAAATATTTGGTTAGAAAGAAATAAAGCTCGGCTAAGTGTTTTTCATGTATTGTTTTTCTTTCTACTGTTTTTCACATCTGCCTTCTTGGCTGGCTGGTATTATAGGAGATCTTTTTTTTTTCTTTTCAATTAGTTTTTTATTTTTTTTATTAATAATAGAATTTTCATTTTCATTCAAATTTAAAAAGAAATGATTTGATTGGTATCATCCACGGATTACTCAGAACCAAAGTTCGAGAATTCCATATGGAACGACTTAGTATGTTTTCTTTCGTTCTCATCCAATTAAAAAAGATTATTTTTTTTTATTGTTCAATGGATTGATTTATTGATTTATTGTGAGATAATTAAAATCTTTCTTATCAATTTTTTCAATTAGTTCGAAACTATTACCGAGGTTTAGTATTTTGATTAGAGATTCCTCTTTCGTATTCTTATGTAAATCCTCGAGACCATTTCGCTTAGTTGATACAAGATTTATGTTTCGTCTTTTGTTTTCTTTTCGTTTGTTTCAAGAAATATATGATCAATTTCGATTCTTTCTTTTTTTATTGATTCTTTTCGGATCCAAATGTATGAATCCATGGGCCTATGTGTCTACATAGAACCTATTCATGGATTAACGAAAATGTGCAAAAGCTACATTTGCCTCTGCCATTCAATAAGTCTCTTCCTTTTTACGCATTACATCACCACTCCCTTTGGCAGCATCCTTTTCAATTGTGGATGTATATGTATCCTATCACAAATCCTTTTATTTTTAAGGAAAATCCTAATTTAGTATCAAGACATATATCAAGCAAGAACCAACAATTGTATCTCCATTAAACGGCATTTCATGACAATTTAAGGTTTAGGGTGATCATATATTACAACTTAAATAAACTTAATATGATAGGATATGGACTTTATTTATGTTAATATATCTTAACAATATTAATTGAAGTACATCCAAATGATTTGAAGAACAAATTCAATCGTGTAATGGACCATGTGAAATTAACATGACAATAATCCTAAGTTCTAAAGCAGAAAATACGTTGATAAATTTCAAACCTTGAGGTGCATGAAGAAAATGGACTAGCAACGAAAAACGATAGACAAGCAAGAAGGAGATTTGTTTTAGTGGTATGATTTTTACTTCGGGTATAAGAGCTCTCGAATTCAATTCTCAGAATGCCCCACAATTATATCAAATGGTTTTGTGTGTTGTAAAAACAACTGTAAGGGCAACAAAGTCGCCACAAAGAAACTTGAGCCGTGAAAAGCGTAAATTGGAAAGAATCTTGGTGGCCGAGGACAATGTAGTATTATGAAAACTAGCTAGATTGAATCTTCAAAGACTAATGTAAATTTTGTGAAAATTGAGAGAAACCTTCGAAGCATGTTTGCAATGGCTTAGTCATGCAGCGACAGCGTGATGCTTCAAATACTCTTTACACATTAATGGTCCGTGAGGTAAGAATTCTTTCTTTACATCCTCAAGACTTTACACTGACCATGTTAGGAGGCAAAGAAAAAAGGAATGAAAAACAAAAATGTAAGTCGATTAAAACTATAATGATAATCCTCTTAATATCATTTTGTGTTTATCACTTTCAATTGACATACCTATCCAAATTTTAACTTTTGATATCTTCTTTACTTATGTACACCAGATGTGTGGCTCAAGTGAAACCATCAAATTAAAACTTAAACTAGAGAATAATTTAAACTGTTTTTTCTCTTCTATATAGTAATTACCACAAACCCTATGTAAAGAATTTGAGAATAATAAAACTTTGCAGCGGTCTAGATCTAAAAGATATAATAATAATCTTCAAGTCACTCTTACTCTCTTCTCTAAGAATCAACCTAGAAAAATCATTCCATGAAGGCGTGAGGTAGTCTTATAAAAGAAAATGAGGGTTCCACTTTCTATTGCAGAATTTCTATGTGGGTAGAGAATGAACTATATTCTTGGAAGATAAGATAGATGCTCAAAGTTTTAGGAAAGGGGGCACACTAATCTCCCAATGGTTGTTTTACATAGGTCATATGTCGACACAATCCTTTTAAGGAAAATGCGCCCAAATAACTGGTGAACAATAGCATTTAAAGAAGTGTCAAAGAGCGAGAAGAGGCCGAACGGAGAATCTGATTGAGAAGGGCACCAAAATTTTCAGTGAGTCGTGTAAGGAAGAAGGAACTAGTAGGTTCGATTTTGGGTCCGTTTGAACTAAATTTTGAGACTCACTAGCCCAAAGTTCTTTTGTGGTAAAAAAAAAAAAAAAACCTTCCGTGGGCCAACCCTCATTCGCAGCCCACATCCAACCATTTCATTTTCAACCTACAAGCATGCTCCAAGCCAGCTCACGTAACTAGTCAGAAGATGCGGCCCACAATTGGACGGAAGGCAAGTGTCACAATCGCACTCTTGCAGCAGGGAGACAACGATTATGCGACATTTGTTCTAATACGACGAACAAGTCAACCGTGTGAAATTTAGACTGAACGAACAATAGTGGTGTATGCTCGAGTCACGTTTGGAATACATGTTTTAAAAAACGTGAGCAAGGAGGAACGTTAAAAATAATTTCAAATAAAGCAATGTTATAAGCTAAAAGAGAATAAGCAAAAACTAGTTATGTTTATAGTACATTTTGGGACATTTTAGTCTCGGTGGGTATAGATATAATTTTGATGACTAGTGATACACCCCGTATTGGCACAACAATAACTGTAAAGTCCTATCTAACATGAAAGCAAGTAAAAGGGGTTTGGAATGATCATGCGGCCATGGACCACAAATCGTTTACAAGAATGGCTGAGACATCGAACATGTAGCCATAGGCAACACGCCTTGGGCAATCATGACCGTGACATCTTCCGTTACACAATTTATTGATATGTCTATCAACTGACTCTTCATAAACTCAGCGTTGTAGGATGAGACTAACTTTAGGTCTCTCGGCGCGCTTCTAGCTGATCTTAGTTCTGAGGAGTCTCTTCCAATCTTCTAGGAGTTATTGAAAATCACTTCTCGGTTCGTTGATTCTTCATGTCTTCTCTGTTTGTGTCTTTCCTACTTTCTTCGCTTGAAACTTCTTCTTCTTTGCATGACGTCATACCACCGACTTCTTCTAAATGTCTTCTTGGTCAGAATAATAACGTTTCAAGTTACTGGACGTGGACAACAGGGTTAGTCTGCATCCATAGGAGCAACTGAATCCTATATGATGTCTAACTAATCTTGTGGATAATTTCGACTAGTCCATAGTATTTTCGCACCAGTCTTTGGTTCTTGTTGCGTTGATCTGATCTTAACTCATCAGAACTATCTATTTGCCTTGAAATTATCAAGGTCGATGCTTTCGGCCGGCCCTTCTCTTCATCCGTCTGGATGATATTTTTGCGTGAACGTGTGTTGCTTCGGTGGTTTTTTTTTTTTGTCTCCCTTCTTTAGTAGAGGTGTTGGCTTGGTGTCTTTGCCGAACATTTGAGTGATCAATGACAAGAGCCTTTGGGAATCTAATAAAACTGACTGTCAACAAGTCAATTAGCTGTTTGTAGAATTCAGGTAGCTCAGGCTCAGCCGCATGACATCTGTTTGTGGCCGGCGATCTCGACTGCAACATAAAACTAATCTTGTGATTTTTCTCTCCTAGTGGTGATAAACCCATTATCTGACCTTGTTTTGCGTCCTGGTGTTCATGTAGAGGCAACAAGGTTTCTGTTGAGGCTGGCTCACTCGAGTTTCCCTTTTTAAATACAACAATGGCAGCCAGCGGAGATTCATCATGGCTAAGATTCTTTCTCAACTGTACTATCCTCGTCATTTTCACCCCTTTTGGTTGATGGATGTTTTTCTGAATGATCTTCAGGTTAGACTCTGTTACTACTACGCATTTTGCTAGGGGCATGTAAATGATTTTATGTCCCAGCAGGATGTCCATCTGGACACAATGTTGAAGTCATCCATTTCAACTATCACAAAGACAGTTTGCCTAGTCCAAGTCTCTAGCTTTGTCAGAGTTCTCTTTATGACTCATAAGATAGGTAAAGCTTCCAATTTGACGACATTCATCTTTCCTGTATCTCGATGCCAACATCGGTCTCTGTCATGAGTTGTGGGTGGCTCTAGAGTCGACAATGGTGTTCTTTATTACTTTGTGCTTTACCCAGGCCTCGACATACATAATAATATATATATATTCTTTTAACTACAACACATATGTTCAATTGAAGAATTGTAACTCTTATGCTCATTAATATTATAATGGCTACTACCTAAATTATAACCTAAACTTGAGAATTGATGTCCAATTAGTCAACCCTAAATTTGTAACCATGGTAGAGTGATTGAAATTACAATTGAAGTAGTTTGAACAATGAAATTGGTCTCATCTAATAAAACATGAATTTCTCTTTAATATCATTAATACAATTATGCTTCATCTTGAACATGCCAAACGTGAAACTAAAGTGCGTTCAATGTAACAATATTTTATTGCCATCTTGAATGCTGTGTAGGGTATATTCTTGATTTATCTTAAAGTTCTTGTGACATGATAATTCATATTAGTTAAGCTTTTTACAAAATCACAACTAGAAGACAACAACGATGAAGTTTGGTCGGTTCATTATTTCAAAGACAATCTCGTGTTCATCCAAACTATAACAACCACTATCTAAATTATGACCTAAAAATTTTAAAATATAAATTGTAGTTTAAAATTACATAAAAATTTCCATAAATTCAAGAGCTCGTGTCCAATTAGTCAATCCTAAAAATGGTAACCAACCTAGAGTAATTGAAGCCCCACATGAAGTAATTTAAAGTTCCAGTTACTTAACTAAAGTTTATATCATCTTTAATGAAGCATGAGTTGCACTTAAGTTCATGAAATGCTTATAGACTCCTCTTAGCACAATTAATGAAACTATATTTCATATGAGTTTATCATAGATAAAACTAAGGTGCATTCCATACACCTTTATTTTCTTGTCATATGAGGCAAAATGGAAGAACTAAATCAAACGAACTGATGAACTAAACCAAATCAACCCAACCCAAACTGATTAATTTGTTTCCCTTGTTGGGTTGTTGGTTTATTTGAGAACCCTTGTATATTAGAACAATTCAATATTACATGTCTTACTTACAAGTAAAATACTTTTCATTTTATATCGAGTAGAAGCTAAAAACATGGTGTGTTTAAGAAAGGACATTTGATCTAGTGGTATGATTCTCCCTTAGGATGCAAGAGGTCTCAATTTCAGTTTAGTGAAA
Organism: Cucurbita ficifolia; assembly: GCA_033971965.1. Taxonomy (NCBI): domain Eukaryota; kingdom Viridiplantae; phylum Streptophyta; class Magnoliopsida; order Cucurbitales; family Cucurbitaceae; genus Cucurbita; species Cucurbita ficifolia. The sequence continues at coordinate 7,553,208 of CM066975.1, read as the reverse complement.
ATTAACTAGATTGAAGCTTCTTCAAAACGTGTTCGCAATGGCTTAGCCATTCAAAAACCTAATGCTAGATAATGTTCTTAATATCCTTTTATGTTTCCCACTTTCAGTAGGCATGCCTATAAATAACTTCACGGAAATAACTTCAATGGAGCAGCAAACTAATGCTCTTAATATCCTTTTATGTTTCCCACTTTCCGTAGGCATGCCTATAAATAACTTCAATTGTTTTTTATCTTAATTACGGCAAATCCTATGTAAATAATTTAAGAACTTAATGCTAGATAATGCTCTTAATATCCTTTTGTGTTTCTCACTTTCAGTAAGCATGCCTATAAATAACTTCAAGGAAATAGTTCAAATAATTTCAATTGTTTTTTCTCTTAATTACCTCAAATCTTAGGTAAATAATTTAAGAATAATCAAATCTTAGGTAAATAATTTAAGAATAATCAAACTTTACACGGTCTAGATCTAGATCTTAATTACCGCACATCCTATGTTTTCCATTTTTTATGGGATTTATCCGTTAAAGCTTAAGCGGGAGAGAATATACATTGATATGCTGCAGACTGATACGAATTATCCCCTCTCAATTGAAAAAGTAAATATCTCTTTAGGAACAAATAAAACTCTGCTTGTGTGGTTTTCTTATATTGTTTTTTCTTTCACTGTTTTTCACATTTGCTTATGTGGAATCTTCTTTACTTTTTTTTTTTTTTTGGATAAAATTTAGTCAAACTTCTTTTCGGCCACAAATTCGAAATAGAACGACTTAGTATTTCTTCTTTGGTTCTCATCCAATCCAAAAAGATTATTTTTTTTTATTATTCAATGGGTTATTTCTTGATTTATGGTGAGATAATAATTAAGATCTTTCTTATAAATTTTTTTAATTAGTTCAAAATTGTTATGAGGAGGTTTAGTATTTTGATTAGAGATTTCTCTTTCTTATTCTCAATCAAATCCTCCAGCTTGTACCAACAACTATATATGAGATACCTTAAAGAAAGGAAACTATTTTTCAAATTCGAATATGTTTTTATATCTAGACTTTTCATAGTTGTCATTTGTAGGAAGTGACAAGTCTGCTTCTAGAGACCCATTACAAAATAGAAAAAGTAGTATAATATATTAGAAAGATGATGTTTCTAAATATTTGAGTTCATAATTGTACAAATATTATCATAGTAAGGTCAATGAGGGAATACACCCGTTGTGGGCAACAAAGTGGACACAAAGAAATTAGAAAAGAAGTATGAAAACTTGAGCAGTGAAAAGCGCAAATTGGAAAGAATCTTGGTGGCCGAGGACAATGTAGTGTTATGAAAACTAGCTAGGTTGAATCTTCAAAGACTAATGTAAATTTTGTGAAAATTGAGAGAAACCTTCGGAGCATGTTTGCAATGGCTTAGCCATGCAGCGACAACATGATGCTTCAAATACTCTTACACCTAATCCGGCTTAGCCATGCAGCGACAACGTGATGCTTCAAATACTCTTACACCTAATCCCTTCTTTAAGAATCAACATAGCAAAATCATCTCATGAGGGCTTGAGGTAGTCTTATAAAAGAAGATGAGGGTACCACGTTCTATTTCAAAATTTCTATGTGAATAGAGAATGAACCATATTCTTGGAAGATAAGATAAGATAGATCCTCGAGCCTGACTTCAAAGGCATTACACAAATTGTTCTATGATATTCTTAGAAGATAAGATAGATCCTCGAGCCTGACTTCGAAGGCATTACACAAATTGTTCTATGACATTCTTTCTAGAAACTCTTCGTTATGTTGTCTACTTAAGGTTTTAGGAAAGGGGCAAAGATTCTCTATTGCACTAATCTCCCAATACTAGTTTTACATAGGTCATCGGTCGCCACAATCCTTGTAAGGAAGATGCGCCCAAATAACCGATGAACAATAGCCTTTAAAGAAGTGTCAGAGAGCGAGAAGAGGCAGAACCAAGAATATGAGTGAGAAGGGCACCAAATTTTTCAGTGAGTCGTGTAAGGAAGAAGGAACTAGTAGTTTCGACTTTGGGTCCGTTTGAACTAAAATTTTAGACTCACTAGCCCGAAGTCCATCTGTGGTAAAAAAAACCTTCCGTGACCCAACCCTCATTCATAGTCATTTCCTTTTCAACCTACACGCATGCTCCAGACCCAACTCACGTAAATAGTCAGAAAATCCGACCCACAACCGGACGGAAGGCAAGTGTCACAATCACACTCTTGCAACAGTGAGAGAACGATTATATGACATTTGTTCTAATCCGACGAACAAGTTAACCGTGCGAAATTCAGACTGCACGGACAATAGCGGTGTATGCTCGAGTAAAGTTTGAAAGAAATTTTTTAGAAAACATGAGCAAGGAAATACGTTAAAAAATAATTTCAAATAAAGCAATGTTATAAGCTAAAAGCGAATAAGCAACAACAACGAATTTGATAGCATATAACCTTGGTAGTAAGAATTAACAACTATTCAAATTCTCCTATAGTACATTTTGGGACATTTTATTCGTAGTGGGTGTAGATATGATTTTGATGACTAGTCATACACCCCGTATTGACACAACAATAATAGTAAAGGTCTATCTAACATGAAAGCAAGTAAAAGGGTTTAGAATGAGCATGCAGCCATGGACCAAAAATTGTTTACAAGAATGGCTGAGACATGCAACATGCAGCCACAGACAACACGCCTTGGACAATCATGACCGTGACATCAGCCCACACAAAATTTATTGATATTTCTATCAACCGACTCTTCATAAACTCAGCATTGTAGGATGAGGCTGGCTTTAGTTCTCTCGATGCACTTCCAACTGATTTCAGTATTGAGAAGTCTCTTCCAATCTACTAAGAGCGGTTGAAAATCACTTCTCGATTCGTTGACTCTTCATGTCTTCTCTATTGGTGTCTTTCCTACTTTCTTCGCTTGAAACTTTTTCTTCTTTACATGATGTCATACCACCTACTTCTGCTTGATGTCTTCTTGGTCGGAATAATAACATTTCAAGTTACTGACGTGGACAACGTGGTTAGTCCGCATCCATAGGAGCAATTGTCATATATGATGTCTTCCTAATCTTGTGGATAACTTCGACTAGTCCATAGTATTTTCACACCAGTCTTTGGTTCTTGTTACTTTGAACTCGAAGTTGATCTGATCTTAACTTATATGAACTCTCTATTTGCCTTGAAATTATCGTGGTTGACGCTTCCGACCGACCCTTCTCTTCATCCATTTGGATGGTATTTTTGCGTGAACATGTATTGCTTCAATGGTTTGTTTTTGTCTCCCTTCTTAAGCAGAGGTGTTGGCTTGGTGTCTTTGCCCAGCATTTGAGTGATCATTGACAAGAGCCATTGCGGGTCTAATAAACCTGACTGTCAATAAGTCATTTAGTTGTTCGTAGAATTCAACTAGCTCAGACTCATCCGCATGACATCTATTTGTGGCCGACGATCTCGACTGCGACATAAAACTAATCTTGTGATTTATCTCTCCTGGTGAGGATAAACCCATTATCTGACATTCTTGTTTTGCATCGTGGTGTTCATGTAGTGGCAACAAGGTTTCTGTTGAGGTTGGCTCACTTGAGCTCCCCTTTTCAAATACAACAGTAGCAGCAATCGTAGATTCATCATGACTAAGATTCTTAAACAATTGTAGTATTGACATGATTTTCACCTCTCTTGGTTATTGGATGTTTGTTTGAATGATCGTCGGGTTAGACTCCGTTACTACTAGAAATTTTTCTATGGGCATGTAAATAAATTTTTGTTCCAGCAGGACGTCCATCCCTGACACGATGTTGAAGTCATCCATTTCAACTATCACAAAGACGGTTTGCCTAGTCCAATTCTCCAGCTTGATCAGAGTTCTCTTTGTGACTCTTAAGACAAGTAAAGCTTCCAATTTGACGGCGTTCGTCCTTCCTGTATATCGATGCCAAAGGATGTTAAAATATTTTGCATCGGTCTCCGTCATGAAGTGTGGGTGGCTCTAGAGTCGACAATGGTGTTACTTGCTACTCTGTGCTTTACCTAGTCCTCGACATACATAATGGATATATATATATATATATTCTTTTAACTACAATACACATAGTCAATTGAAGATTGCAACTATTATGCTCATTAATATTATAATGGCTACTACATAAATTATAACCTAAACTTGAGAATTGATGTCCAATTAACCCACCCTAAATTTGTAATCATTGTAGAGTGAATGAAATTACAATTGAAGTAGTTTAAACTCCTAGTACCTTCAATGAAATTGGTCTCCTCTAATAAAACATGAACTTCTCTTTAATATCATTAATACAATTATGTTTCATCTTGAACATGTCAAACACGAAACTAAATTGCGTTCAATTTAACTCCATTTTATTGTCACTTGAATTATGTGTAGGTATATATTTGATTTACTTTGATATTTCATATTATTTAAACTTTTTACAAAATCACAATTAGAAGACAAATCAGAATTAAAAAACAACAATAAATTTGGGTCTGTTTCAAAGAACATTTCTTTCTCCCTCTCATCCAATAATAACTCTTCAACTAAATTCATAATATGGTAATAAACAAGTTTATTACTCCTAAGAAGTAAAGTATGCAACTTAAATAAAATTTCATTAAAACAAAATCTTATTTCCATACAATATAGACTTCAAATAAACACTAAAGTAGTTATGGTCAAATTCTAGTGTCCATTCATACCGTAACAACCACTACCTAAATTATGATCTAAAAATTTGAAAACATAAGTGGTAGTTGAAAATTACATAAAATAATCTCATAAATCCAAGAACTTGTGTCCAATTAATCAATCCTAAAGATTGTAACTAGCGTAGAGTAATTGAAGCTCCACATGAAGTAATATAAAGTTCTAGTTACTTAAGTAAAATTTATCTCGTCTTTAATGAAGCATGAGTTGCACTTAAGTTCATGAAATGCTTATAGACTCCAACTCTTAACACTATTAATAAAATTATATTTCATATGAGTTTGTCATAAATGAAACTAAGGTACATTCAATACAACTTTATTTTCTTGTCATACGAGGCAAAAAAGACGAACTAAATAAAAAAAACTGATGAAATGAACCGAATCAATCCAACCCAAACTGATTAGTTTGTTTCCTTTGTTGGGTTGTTGGTTTATTTGATAACCCTTGTATATTAGAACAATTCAATATTACATGTCTTAATTACAAGTAAAACACTAGACCATCACTTTTCGTTTTCTAGTCCCACAACCCCTCACAAAAAATAGATTCCAAACTTGAAAGAAAAAGAAACCTATCGATTAGGAGCTAAATATGTTGGCTGTTTTAGGAAGGACATTTGGTCTAGTGGTATAATTCTCGCTTAGGGTGCGAGAGGCTTAGGGTGCGAGAGGTCCTGAGTTCAATTCTCAGAATGCAATCCTTTCCTTCGGAAGGTTTTCATATTAATATAAACTTCTCTTTACTTTTCAAATGGGTAACAAAGTCGACTCAAAGCGAGGCTCCTTCGAAGAATGTTCGTAATTGAATCTTCAAAACATGGTGCAACTACTAAAAATGTTGGAGAATATTCGCAATGGCTTGAAGTCTTTCTTTACATCCCAAGGCTTTATACTTACCATCTTAGGAAACAAAGAAAAAAAAAAAAGAAGAAAAACAAAAATTAAGGCTATTAAAAATATAATGATAATTCTCTTAATATCATTTTATGTTTCCCACTTTCAATAGGCATGCCTATTAAAATCTTAACTTTCGATATTTGCTTTACTTGTGTACTCCACGATATATGTCTCAAATGAAACTATCAAACTAAAACTTACATTAGGAAATAACTTCAATTATCGCAAAGCCTACGTAAATAATTTAAGAATAATCAAACTTGTGCTGTCTAAAGATAAATAATAATAATGAATTTTATTACAAAGAAAATAAATGAAATAATGATAATACACTCTATAAACAACTTAATATAAAGTCCATAACAAGGGCATTTGGTCTAGGGGTATGATTCTTGTTTTGGGAGCAAGAGGTCTCGAGTTTGATTCTCGGAATGCCACTTCAAGATATAATAGAACATTGAAGGTGTGAAATTAAGTAAAATTGTAAAAGGGGAATGAAAAACAAAACTAAAAAAGACTAGTCCTTCTTCTAGCATAGATCATAACATGCCGTCATTTTACCCTTAATTTTCATAATTGTCATTTGTATGAAGTGACAAGACTGCTTCTAGAGACCCATTATAAAAGAGATAAAACCCTTAATTTTCATGATTGTCATTTGTATGAAGTGACAAGTCTGCTTCTAGAGACCCATTATAAAAGAGATAAAATAGTATAATATATTAGAAAGGGGATGTTTTTTTAATATTTGAGTTCATAATTGTACAAATATTATCATAGTAAGGTCAATGAGGGGAATACATCCGTTGTTGGCAATAAAGTCGACACAAAGAAATTAGAAAAGAAATATGAAAACTTGAGCCGTGAAAAGCGTAAATTAAAAAGAATCTTAGTGGCCGAGAACAATTTAGTGTTATAAAAACTAGCTAAATTGAATCTTCAAAGACTAATGTAAATTTTGTGAAAATTGAGAGAAACTTTCGGAGCATGTTTGCAATGGCTTAGCCATGCAGCGACAACGTGGTGCTTCACATACTCTTCTTTATGATTACATACTAATGGTCCTTGAGGTAAGAAGTCTTTCTTTACCTCCTCAAGGTTTTATACTTTCTATGTTAGGAGGAAAAAAAATATATAAAGAAAAACAAAAAATTAAGTCCGTTAAAACTTTAATGACAATGCTCTTAACATCATTTTGTGTTTTTCACTTTCAATTGACATACCTATCTAAATTTGAACTTTCGATATCTTCTTTATATACACAAGATGTGTGGCTCAAGTGAAACTACAGAATTAAAACTTGCACTAAAGAATAATTTTAAATATTTGTTTTTGACCTCTATGCAATAATTATCACAAACCCTATATAAAAAATTTGATAATAATCAAACTTTGCAGCTTTTTAGATCTAAAAGATATAATAATAATACTTGTACATAAATTTTATTAGTGTCTTATTTCTTTAATGATTAATGATTAATAAGTACAATTGATTATATTAACAATTTTTATAAAGATCAAATAAAATAAATGAAATAATGATGATACATTCAATGCAGAATTGAATATAAAGTCCACACAATTGAATATAAAATCCACGGCAACTTGGCATGATTCTTGATTTAGGTGTGAGAAGGACTTTAGTTGAATTCTTGGAATGACCCTTTTTCATAATGTATCAATCCAACTCAAAAGTTACATCATTTGAATAGGGTATTCTAATTGAATGCATAAAGTTGGGAGCTTTGTAATTATCTTTCAAAATAGTTTGAAAACTATATAAAACACGTGGATAAATTTCATATATTGAGGCGCGGAAAACATATAGACTTGCATCCACTACAAGGGTATTTGTGTTGGATCGATATGACAAACCCACCGGGGTGAATAGGGTTTCAACAATAAAATAATTTAAACCTGATTAAAATTTTCTAATTATCAATTTTTTTTCTATAAGGGTGAATAAGGTTTCAACTAACAAAATAATTTAAACGTGATTAAATTTTTCTAATTATTAATTTTTTAAAAATAAATAGAATATGATAATTAATATAATAAACTATATAATAAAACTTAGAACATGCAATAAAATTTAATAACAATTTAGAATTTAAATAGGAAAGAGTTACAAAATATAACACCTAGTTTTAGAGTGGTTCGGTCAAACTCGACCTACTCCACTCCCCAAGCGCCTCTTGGGAATTTGAATAAAGCTTTCTCAACTCTTTCCTCGGATCAGAGCCTAACCGCTACACCGCTCTTTTTACGAGTTTAAGAGCAAATTAAATCATTTCCATGACTCAGGATTAAACCGATACAATTGTCTGAATTTTGTAGAAACACACCACAACTCTCTAAAAGAGTAGATTTACAATTTGATCGCTCACCTCACAACTATTTTCTCACAATACAATAAACATCTCTCAAGAATAGGATGAACAAGAAATAAAATTGGAAGCTTTGGAGAGAGCAACAATGGAGGCTTTAAAAAAATTTAGATGAAGAAACTATGGAAGTTGTGTGTTAGGTTATGAAAAATATGAAGAAGTGATGAGTTTAAATAGTGAAGTTTGTAAAAATAAGAATTGATACGGTGAATTGAAACGTACACCACCAAAAAATAATATATATATTTACCAAAAATTATATATATATTTTTTAATTTATCGTGAAAAACTGTGGAACACATGTTTTATTAATAATATAATAAAAATATATTAAAGAAAATAATGTAAAGTAATGGAAATAATTTTATAATTCAAATAATTTTATTTCAATTCAAAAGTAATTGAAAACTCCCTTTCGTTGCTCTATCAAAATTATAAATGTCATACTTTGATTTGTCCATGATGTCAATTTTGCCGTCGGTCCATGATGTCAATTTTTTCGCCACATCATCACGTCGGGTATCTTGTTTCGACTGAAACTTTTTCGTTTTAGCTATAATTTGAGTGAACCAAAAATGAGGTTGAAATTGTTATTCCCAACCTTACACGGTCGACAAAATACTGAGAATTGTTAGTAATTGAAGGTAGGTTTGTTATCATCAAAACATCAATTAGATAATTAATTAAAATTGATCAATTTGAGATTAAGGGCCAAAAAGCCAACAATTTGATCTAGTGGTATGATTCTCGCTTCGGGTGTGAGAGGTCTTGAGTTCACACGTGGATAAATTTCATATATTGAGGCGCGGAAAACATATAGACTAGCATCCACTACAAGGGTATTTGGTCTAGTGGTATGATTCTCGCTTCGGGTGTGAGAGGTCTCGAGTTCTATTCTCGAAATGTCCCCAACGATATTATATCAAATTGAATCATGCAAGATGATAAGATTTGAAACGTGGTTTAACATTGTGAATCGAGAAGAAATCATTCACCAAAGAGAACCGGTTTGAAAGAGTCATCTACTCTTACTCCCTCTCTTTAAGAGTTTTCAAAAGGCATTACACAAATTATTCTATGGTATTCTTTCTAGGAACTCTTAGTTATATTGTCCCCTTTCAGGAAAGGGGACACAAATTTTCTGATAGGCATGATGTCAATAGATAATAATTGAAAACTCCACCGTTTGTTACTCTTCTAAAGTTCTAAGTGGCATACTTTGCCTAATTAATGCCTCAAACAATTATGAAAGATCACAACAACAACGAAGTGATTCATATTTTCTGATAGGCATGATGTCAATAGATAGTAATTGAAAACTCCACCGTTTGTTACTCTTCTAAAGTTCTAAGTGTCATATTTTGCCTATATTAATGCCTCAAACAATTATGAAAGATCACAACAATGAAGTGATTCATAAATTATACCTAGTTTTCTCCCCTTTGGAATCATAAAAAGAACAATTAAAAAACAATAAATTAAGAATGACATAATGTCATGCCTTTAAAAATTATAAACAAGATTATAAAATTCAAGATATATCAAGAATAATATAAAGCTCAAGCTTATTTTTGTAAAAAAAGTCTTCATTTAACGGCTGGGTGAAAATATTGGTTAATTTATTATTAGATCTTACAAAATCAAGAATAATATGTCCATTTTGCATATGCTCTCTAATAAAATGATGTCTAATGTCAAGTTTAGTTCCAGAATGATGAACAAAATATAGGCACACTATCAAATTTTAATCAAAATTCACAAAAAAATTGTTTTATCCAAAAAATTTGAGCACAACAACTAGTAACAGCAATATATTCCGCTACAGTTGTAGATAAGGCAACAAAATTTTGCTTTTTACTAAACCAAGACACTAATGAACTACCAACAAATTAACAAGTTTCACTAGTACTTTTACGATTAAGTAAACTCAGCAAAATCCGCATCAGAATATCCTACCAATTTAAACTCAACATTTATAAGATACCACAATCCTAAATTAATAGTGCCAAGCAAATATTTAAATATTGTCATGTAATGTAAATGAGATTCCTTAGGACAAGATTGAAACCTAGCACAAAGACATACACTAAACATAATATCGGGTCTACTAGCAGTCAAGTAAAATAAATATCCAATCATACCTCGATAAGATTTAACATCCACACATTTATCTTTTTCATCCTTGTCAAGCTTAATGGATGTGCTCGTTGGAGTTTTTGAAATCTTAACTTCATTGAACTTGATCCTTTTGAGTAAATTATTAGTGTATTTCTCTTGATTTATGAAGATACCATCTTTGAGTTGTTTGATTTGAAGTCTAAGAAAGAAATTAAGCTCTCCCATCGTACTCATCTCAAACTCATTATGCATACCTTTATAAAATTCTTCACATAAAAAAAGATTAGTAGAACCAAATATGATATCATCTACATATATTTTCACTATCATTTTCTTTAATTTTAATAAATAAAAAGTAGTGTCGAGTTTACCCATTTTAAAATCATTCCCAATAAGAAAATTAGTAAGTCTATCATATGAAGCTCTTGTAGCTTGTTTTAACCCATAAACTGCCTTTTTCAACTTATAGACATGAGGTGGAAAATCAAAATTTTTAAATCCGAGAGATTGTTCTACATAAACTTCCTCAATAATATAACCGTTTAAGAATGTACTTTTTTAATTGATTTGATACCATATAAAATTTTTGTAAGAAGCAAAAGCAAGTAATATTCTAATAGCTTATAATCTAGCAACGGGTGCAAAAGTTTCATCAAAGTCTATACCTTCCTCCGAACAATAATCTTGAGATACAAACCTAGCTTTATTTACAATGATATTCCCATTTTCATCAATTTTATTTCTAAAAACCCATTTGGTTCCAATAATGGAAATATTGGAGGGCCCACGTCTAATTCACAAATTTTGTTCCTTTCAAATCGATTTAATTCTTCATTTTCACTATTATTGATGACAAAAATTTTAGGGTTTTGTGGTGTAAGAATTGTGGGGATGTAGCTCCAATGGTAGAGCGCTTACTTAGCATGCGAGGGGTACATGGATCAATACTTTGCATCTCTAAAAGAAACTATTTGTTATCAATTTTTTATCTATTAATTTTTTCCTTATTTATGACATAATGAATAGAGATATTGTTTCATTTTCACTATAATTGGTGACGGTAGATTTAGAGTTTTGTGACATAAGAATTGTGGGGATGTAACTTACATGGTAGAGGTTTTGATGCGAGAGGTATGGGGATTGATACTCCACATCTCCAAAAGAAACTATTTGTTATCAACATTTTATTTCTATTCAATCTTTCCATATTAATGACATAATGCACAGAGATATTTTTTCATTTTCACTCTAATTGGTGAAGGTAGATCTAGGGTTTTGTGATGTAAGAATTGTAGCTCACATCGGAACTATGATTATTAAATATATTATTTATTTTCAATTTTTTCTTATTTATGACATAATGAGAAGAGATAGTTTTTCATTTTCACTATTATTAATGACGAGACGTTTAAGGTTTTGTGATGTAAGAATTGTGGGGATGTAGCTCAGATGATAGAGCTCTCGCTTGGCATGCGAGAAGTACGGGGATTGATATCCCGCATCTCCAAAAGAAACCATTCGTTATTAATATTTTATCTATTCAATTTTTCTTTATTTATGACATAATGAGTAGAAATATTTGTTCATTTTCACTATTATTGATGACGGGTCGTTTAGGGCTTTGTGACATAAGAATTGTGGGGATGTAGCTCAGATTGTAGAGCACTCACTTAGCATGTGAGAGGTACGGGGATGGATACCCCGCATCTCCAAAAGAAACCATTTGTTATTAATATTTTATCTATTCAATTTTTCCTTATTTATGACATAATGAGTGAGATATTTTTTCATTTTCACTATTATTTATGACGGGACGTTTAGGATTTTGTGACCTAAGAATTGTGGGGATGTAGCTCAGATGGTAGAGCTGATACTCTGCATCTCCAAACGAAACCATTCCTTATTAATATTTTATCTATTCAATTTTTCCTTATTTATGACATAATGAGTATATATATTTTTTCATTTTCACTATTATTGATGACGGGACGTTTAGGGTTTTGTGACATAACAATTGTGGGGATGTAGCTCAGATGGTAGAGCACTTGGTTTGAATGCAAGATGTACGGGGATTGATACCCTACATCTCCAAAATAAACCTATCTATTATTAAATATATTATTTCTTTTCAATTTTTCCTTATTCATGACATGTTGAGTAGCGATATTTCTTCATTTTCACTATTATTGATGACGGAAAATTTAGGGTTTTGTGATGTAAGAATTATGGGGTTGTAGCGTAGATGGTAGAGTGCTCGCTTAGCATGTGAGAGGTCTGGGGATTGATACCCTACATCTTCAAAATAAACCATTTGTTATTAATATTTTATTTCCATTCAATGTTTCCTTATTTATGACATAATAAGCCGAGATATTTTTTCATTTTCACTATTATTGATGACAGGAAATTTAAAGTTTTTGGATATAAAAATCGTGGGGATGTAGCTCAGATGGTAGAGCAATCGCTTTGCATGCGAGAGGTACGAAGATCGTTACCTCGCATCTCCAAAGGAACACTACCAATTATTAAGTATATTATTTCTTTTAAATTTATCTTAATTATGACACAATGAGCAGATAAGTATATTATTTCTTTTAAATTTATCTTATTTATGACACAATGAGCAGACAATGAGCAGATAAGTATATTATTTCTTTTAAATTTATGATGTAAGAATTGTGGGGATGTAGCTTAGATTGTAGAGCGCCCATAGAGGATACCCTGCATCTCCAAAGGAAAACTATCGATTATTAAATATATTATAGATAGTTTTTCATTTTCACTATTATTGATGACGTGACATTTAGGGTTTTGTGATGTAAGAATTGTGGGTATTTAACTTAGTTGGTAGGATGCTCTTTTTGCATGCGAGAGGTACGGGGATCGATACCTCGCATCTCCAAAGGAAAACTATCGATTATTAAATATATTATAGATAGTTTTTCATTTTCACTATTATTGATGACGTGGCATTTAGGGTTTTGTGAGGTAAGAATTGTGGGGATGTAGCTTAGTTGGTAGAATGCTCTCTTTGCATGCGAGAGGTACGGGGATTGATACCTCGCATCTCCAAAAGAAGAAAACTATTGATTATTAAATATTTTATAGATAGTTTTTCATTTTCACTATTATTGATGACATGACATTTAGGGTTTTGCAATGTAAGAAGTGTGGGGATGTAGCTTAGTTGGTAGAATGCTCTCTTTGCATGCGAGAGGTATGGGGATCAATACCTTGCATTTCCAAAAAAAAACTATAAATTTTTTCATTGTAATTGCACATGGACTAGCAACGAAAAACGATATATCAACAAGGACATTTGGTCTAGTGGTATAATTTTAGCGGTGGAATTATGTTCCTTAGACTCTATTCAGAATGGCCCTAGTATACCAAGTAATGGGAAAATATATATCGGATACTTTAAAGACAGGAAAGTATTTTTTAAATCGAATATGTTTTTATATCTAGACTTTTCATGATTTTCATTTGTACGAAGTGACAAGTCTACTTCTAGAGACCCATTATAAAAGAGAAAAAATAGTATAATATATTAGAAAGATGATGTTTTTTAATATTTGAGTTTATAATTGTACAAATATTATCATAGTGAGGTCAATGAGGGGAATACACCCGTTGTTGGGCAACAAAGTCACACAAAGAAATTAGAAAAGAAATATGAAAACTTGAGCCGTGAAAAGCGTAAATTGGAAAGAATCTTGGTGGCCGAGGACAATGTAGTGCTATGAAACTAGTTAGATTGAATCTTCAAAGACTAATCTAAATTTTGTTAAAATGGAGAGAAATCTTCGGAGCATGTTTGCAATGGCTTAGCCATGCAGCGACAGCGTGATGCTTCGCTTCAAATACTCTTCTTTATGATTACATATTAATGGTCTATGAGGTAAGAAGTCTTTCTTTACATTCTCAAGGCTTTGCACTTACCATATTAGGAAGCAAGGAAAAAAAGAAAAAAAAAACAAAGAAAAACAAAGATTAGGTTATTATACTCTTAATTGACATACCTATCCAAATTTTAACTTTTGACATCTTCCTTACTTTTGTACAAAAGATGTGCGGCTCAAATGAAACTATCAAATTAAAACTTATACTAGGGAATAATTTCAACTGGTTTTTTTCTCTTTACAATAATTACGATAAACCCTATATAAAGAATTTGAGAATAATCAAACTTTGCAGCTGCCTAGATCTAAAAGATATAATAAGAATACTTGCACATGGATTTCATTAGCATCTTATTTCTTTAATGATTAATGATCAATAAGTATAACGAATTATATTAACAATTTTTATGAAGATCAAATAAAATCAAATAAAACAAATAAAATTATATTAACGTTATGAAGATCAATAATGTTCGCTTTGTTGGGTTGTTGGTTTATTTGATAACCCTTGTATATTAGAACAATTCAATATTACATGCCTTACTTACAAGTAAAACACTAGACCATCATTTTTCGTTTTCTAGTCCCACAACCCCTCAGACAAAATAGATTCCAAACTTGAGAGAAAAAGAAACATATCGAGTAGGAGCTAAAAATGTTGGCTATTTTAGGAAGGGCATTTGGTCTAGTGGTATGATTCTCGCTTAGGGTGCGAGAAGTCTGAGTTCAATTTTTGGAATGCCCTTAATTTTTTAATCTTTGCTTATGGAAGGATTTCATATTAATATAAACTTATCTTTACTTTTCAAACATACCTCTTAACTTCTTTCACAAGTTGTTTGGCAACAAAGTCGACTCAAAGCGAGGCTCCTTTGAAGAATGTTCGTAACTGAATCTTCAAAGACATAGTGCAACTACTAAAAATTTTGGAGAATGTTTGCAATTGCTTGAAGTTTTTCTTTACATCCCAAGGCGTTATACTTAAAATTTTGGAGAATGTTTGCAATTGCTTGAAGTTTTTCTTTACATCCCAAGGCGTTATACTTACCATCTTAGGAAACAAAACAAAAAAGAAGAAAAACAAAAATTAAGGCGATTAAAAATATAATGATAATGCTCTTAATATCATTTTATGTTTCCCACTTTCATTAGGCATGCCTATCCAAATCTTAACTTTCGATATTTGCTTTACTTGTGTACTCTACGATATGTCTCAAATGAAACTATCAAACTAAAACTTACACTAGGAAATAACTTCAATTGTTTTTTCTTCTATCCGCAGTAATTATCGCAAAGCCTACGTAAATAATTTAAGAATAATCAAACTTCGTAGCTGTCTAGATCTAAAAGATATAATAATAATAATTTCACATGAATTTCATTAACAAAGAAAATAAATGAAAGAATGATGATACATTCCATAAACAACTTAATATAATGATACATTTCATTAACAAAGATATTTGGTCTAGGAGTATGATTCTTGTTTTGGGTGCAAAAGGTCTCAAGTTTGATTCTCAACAATGCAACTTCAAGAGATAATAGAACCTTGAAGGTGTGAAATTAAGTAAAATTGTGAATGGGGTACAAATGAAAAAGAAAACTAAGAAAGACTAGTCCTTCTTCTAGCCTAGATCATAACATGCAGTCATTTTACCCTTAATTTTTTGTTTATTTTTATTTAAACGTGTTTTAATAACTTTCAAACTTTACCAACTCATCATTCATGACAAAATAAGGTTTATTACAAAGTTTCATAGCATTGGGAGGTCATCTAGATCACGAACCTAATATAAGTTACTTTAGGGACATTATGGTTAATTTACATCGTTACTTGTTTAGCTACTTAACCTTGTCTAATGACCACCAAATTTCATATATAATCTTAACCTTAGATTGAGAGTTCATATGAAATAAGTTACTTTAAGGGCATTATGGTTAATTTACATCGTTACTTGGTTTAAGTACTCAATCTTGTCCAATGACCACTAAATTTCATATGCCATAATATGTTTATTATTAAAATTTCATGGGTAGCAAAGTTCATTTAGTGGGTCATTTTAAAGTTACTTAAATGTCAAGAAAATCGATCAGTTCAGAACCTTAACTCACTGGGTTCTTTTCTTTCATATTTCCTTCATTCATATTTAGTTATAGGTTCATGTAGATCTAAACGATTCCTATGAGTATTTCTTAAAAAAAGTCTAAGGGCATTTGGTCTAGTGGTATGATTCTCGCTTTGGGTGCGACAGGTCTTGAATTTGATTCTTGGAATGCCCTTCAAGAGATTGTGGAACATTCAATGTGTGAAGGGGTACAAATGAAAAACAAAACTAAAAAAAAGATTGTTTCTCCGATTGATTTCGGGCATACAATTTTATTTTTACTAATAATGGAATTTTTATTTTCATTCAAATTTAAAAGAAATGATTTGATTGGTATGATCCATGGATTACTCCGAACCAAAGTTGGAGATTGACTTAGTATTTCTTCATTTATTCTCATCCAATAAAAAAAAAAGAAATTTTCATTTTCATTTAAATTTAAAAGAAATGATTTGATATCCATGGATTATTCAGAACCAAAGTTCGAGATTGACTTAGTATTTCTTCATTTAATCTCATCCAATAAATTTTTTTTTTTTTTTTTTTTGTTCAATGAGTTGTATTTCTTCATTTATTCTCATCCATTAAAAAAAATTATTTTTTTATTGTTATTTCTGGATTCATTTTGAGATAATTAAAATCTTTCTTATCAATTTTTTCAATTAGTTCATAATTATTACCTCGAGATTTAGTATTTTAATTAGAGACTCCTCTTTCTTATTCTTAATCAAATCATCGAGAGGGCTTGACTTAGTTGATACATGATTTATATTTCGTCTTTAGTTCTTTTTTTTTTGTTTGTTTCAAGAAATATATCGATCAATTCCGATTCTTTCTATTGATTCTTTTCTGATCAAGATGTATGGATCAATGGGCCTATGTGTCTACATAAAACCTGCATGGATTAACAAACATGTGCAAAACCTCTATTTGTCTCTGCCATTCTATGAGTCTCTTCGTTTTTATGTATGACATCACCATTCCCTTTGGCAGCATCCTAAAACGAATTTTCAATCGTGGATACATATGGATTCTATCAGAAATCCTTTTGTTTATAAGGAAAATCCTAATTCAGTATGAAGGCATATATCAATTAAGAATCAATAATTGTATCTCGATTAAACAAAATTTCAAGATAATTTAGCATGATCATATATTACAACTTAAATAAACTTTACATGATAGGATATGGACTTTATTTATGTCAATGTTCCTTAATGGTATTAATTGAAGTACATCGAAATGATTTGAAGAACAAATTCTATCATGTAATGGTCAATGTAAAATTAACATGACAATAATCCTAAGTTCTAAAGTAGAAAACACGTTGATAAATTTCAAATCTTGAGGTGCATAAAGCACATGGACTAGCAACAAAAAATGATAGATCAACAAGAAGGACATTTGGTCTAATGGTAAAATTTTCACTTCGGGTCATATCTTCTTTACTTATGTACACAAGATGTGTGGCTCAAATGAAACTACCAATTACAACAAACACTATATAAAGAATTTGAAAATAATCAAATTTTAGGTCTAGATCTAAAAGATATAATAATAATACTTATCCATGAATTTCATTAGCGTCTTATTTGTGTAATGATTAATGATCAATAAGTACAATTGATTATATTAACAATTTTTATGAAGATCAAATAAAATAATGTAGAATTGAATATGAAGTCCACAACAAGGACATTTGGATGAAGATCAAATAAAATAATGTAGAATTGAATATGAAGTCCACAACAAGGAAATTTGGTATAGTGGTATGATTCTTGATTTGGGTGGGAGGGGGAAATTGCCCATTTTTCATAAAAAGCTTAAATTAAGAATTCCATGTATTGATTGAAAAGGGTTTATGATTTTCTTTACATTAAATCCTTGAACTTTCTCTTATACAAAAAGACCTACCTCACTTGAATAGAGTATTCGAAGCTTTATAATTATCCTTCAAAATAGTTCATGATCTAAAAGCTCAATAAAATCCCCTCAATCCTAAAAAATATAGATTTCAAACTTGAGAGAAAAAATCATATTGAGTGGGAGTTAAAACGATAGGTGTTCAATAAAGGGCAATTAGTCTAGTGGTATGATTCTCGCTTAAGATGCGAGAGGTCCCAAGTTTGGAAAAGGAACTAGTATGTTCAATTTTGGGTTCGTTTGATCTAAAATTTGAGACTCACTAGCCAAAAGTCCATTGGTAAAAAAAAAACCTTTCGTGGCCCATAGGAGTGAGAAGGGAACAAAAATTCAAAATTTCCAGTGAGTCGTGTAAGGAAGAAGGAACTAGTATGTTCAATTTTGGGTCCGTTTGATCTAAAATTTGAGACTCACTAGCCAAAAGTCCATTGGTAAAAAAAAACCTTTCGTGGCCCATAGGAGTGAGAAGGGAACCAAAATTCAAAATTTTCAGTGAGTCGTGTAAGGAAGAAGGAACTAGTATGTTCAATTTTGAATCCGTTTGATCTAAAATTTGAGACTCACTAGCCAAAAGTCCATTGGTAAAAAAAAAACCTTTCGTGGCCCATAGGAGTGAGAAGGGAACCAAAATTCAAAATTTTTAATGAGTCGTGTAAGGAAGAAGGAACTAGTATGTTCAATTTTGGGTCCGTTTGATCTAAAATTTGAGACTCACTAGCCAAAAGTCTATTGGTAAAAAAAAACTTGTCGTGGCCCAACCCAAATTCAAACTATTTCAGACATTCTATGTGAATAGGGAATGAATTCTTGGATGATAAGATAGAGTCTCGAGCCTAACTTCAAAGGCATTACCAAAATTATTCTATGATATTCTTTCTAGGAGCTCTTCTCCTTTTAAGGAAGATGCGCCCAAATAACTGGTGAACAATTGCCTTTAAAGAAGTGTCAGAGAGCGAGAAGAGGCGGAACAGAGAATAGGAGTGAGAAGGAAACCAAAATTAAAAATTTTCAGTGAGTCGTGTGAGGAAGAAGGAACTAGTAGGTTCAATTTTGGGTCCGTTTCATTTAAAATTTGAGACTCACTAGCCAAAAGTTCATCTGTGGTAAAAAAAAAATATTTCATGGCCCAACCCAAATTCGCAGCCCGTATCCAACCATTTCCTTTTCAACCTACACGCATGCTCCAGGCACAACTCATGTAAATAGTCAGAAGATGGGGCCCACAAGCGGAAGGAAGCCAAGTGTCACAATCGCACTGTTGCAGTAGTGTGATAACGATTATGCGACATTTGTTCTAACCCGGAGAACAAGTCAACCGTGTGAAATTCAGATTGCACAGATAATAGCGGTGTATGCTCGAGTCATGTTTGGAAGAAATATTTTAGAAAACGTGAACGAGGAATTACGTTAAAAAAAAATTCTAATAAAACAATGTTATAAGCTAAAGCAAATAAACAACAACAACGGCTTTGATAGTATATAACCTGAGTAGGAAGAATTGACAACTAGTCACATTTTCGTACACTACATTTTTCAGACATTTTAGTCCTGATGGGTGTAGATACGATTTTGGTGATTAGTCATACACCCCCGTATTGGAAAAATAATAATATTAAAGGTCTATCTAACATGAAAGCAAATAAAAGAGGTTTGGAATGAGCATGCGGCCAGGGACCAAAAATCGTTGACAAGAATGGCTGAGACATCCGACATGCAGGCACAGGTAACATGCCTTGGGAAATCATGACCGTTGCATCTGCCCCCACTCAATTTGTTGATATCTCTATCAACCGACTCTTTATAAACTTAGCATTACAAGATGAGGCTGACTTTAGGTCTCTTGACGTGGTTCTAGTTGATCTTAGTATTGAGGAGTGTCTTCAAATCTACTAAGAGCGGTTGAAAACTACTTCTCGGTTCGTTGACTCTTCATGTCTTATCTGTTGGTGTCTTTCCTACTTTCTTCGTGTGAAACTTTTTCTTCTTTGCATGAGTCATACCACCTGCTTCTGGTTGATGTCTTCTTGGTCGGAATAGTAATGTTTCAAGTTACTGACATGGACAACAGGGTTAGTCTGCATCCATAGGAGCAAATGGATCCTATATGATGTCTTCCTAATCTTGTGGATAATTTCGAGGGTTAGTCTGCATCCTTAGGAGTAATAGGATCCTATATGATGTCTTCCTAATTTTGTCGATAACTTCGACTAGTCCATAGTATTTTCGTGCCAGTCTTTGGTTCTTGTTGCTTTGAACTTGAAGTTGATCTGACCTTAACTTATCAGAACTCTTTATTTGCCTTCAAATTATGGTGGTCGACGATTTCGGCCGACCCTTCTCTTCATCCGTCTGGATGGTGTTTCTTCGTGAACATGTGTTGCTTCAATGGTTTGTTTTTGTCTCTCTTCTTCAGTAGAGGTGTTGCCTTGGTGTTTTTGCTCAACATTTGAGTGATCACTGATAAGAGCCTTTGCGGGTCTAATAAATCCAACTTTCAACAAGTCATTTAGCTTTTTGTAGAATTCAACTATCTCAAGCTCAGCTGCATCTGTTTGTGGCAGGCAATCTCGACTGCAACATAAAAGCAATCTTGTGACTTATCTCTCCTGGTGAGGATAAACCCATTATCTGACCTTCTTGTTTTGCGTCGTGGTGTTCATGTTGTGGCAACAAGGTTCCTGTTGAGGTTGGCTCACTCGAGATCCCCTTTTCGAATACAACAATGGCAGCAAGCATCATGGATAGGATTCTTTCTCAACTGTAGTATCGACATCATTTTAACCCCTCTTGGTTGATGGGTGTTTGTCGGAATGATCGCCTAGTTAGACTCCGTTAGTACTAGGAATTTTGCTAGGGGCCTGAAAATGACTTTGTGTTCTAGCAGGGCGTTCATCCTTGACCCAATGTCGAAGTCATCCATTTCAACTATCACAAATGCAGTTTGCCTAGTCCAAGTCTCCAGCTTGATCAGAGTTCTCTTTGTGACTTTCAAGACAAGTAAAGCTTACAATTTGACGACGTTCATCTTTCCTATATCTTGATGCCAAAGGATGTTAAAACATTTTGCATTGGTCTCCGTCATGAGTTGTGGGTGTCTCTAGAGTCGACAATTGTATTTTTTGTTACTTTGTGCTTTACCTAGGCCTCGACATATATAAGAATGCGTTCCACTGGCTTCTTTATCTATTCTACTCTCTTTTGAAGATAAGTATTTTAGTGCCTCTATGTAGGGATGCTCAACATTCCAAACTTACGGTATTTTTGTTTATACCATCTCATACTCGGCTTCTAAATCCACTTTGAGAATTTTTAGAAGGCATATAGATCCACCTTCGATGGGCATTCAGATTCTCGATGGGCCACCTTGCATTTGCAGCAAGACAAGGAGCCTTGACTGTGACAATTCTGGCTATGAGATTTTAGCGATTAAGTTCTTCCTCTCTTTTGGGAGAACTAGCTTTTTCCTCATCAGCCTTCAAGTCTGTCACCTCCCTTACTCATAGGGGAGTTAGGTCGGTAATTTCTATTACCCCCACTTATGGAAGCTTGGTTCCGCCTTTCGTCTTGGAATTGATTATTGCTACGGTTAGTCGTTCAACTATAGCATAGAATGTGGAAAGGTCTTGGACTCTTTGTTCATAAAGTTTGGCATTCGCCCACGACTTCAATCCTTCAACAAAACTAAAGACTATGTCTTTCTCGGACATGTCATGAATATCCAACATAAGCCAAGAAAATCGTTTAACATACTAGGATATTTTTAGTATGTCTCAATTCTCATAACTTCCACCATGCGTTTATCTTGACATTCTTGTGTGAAGAATTTATAGCAGATTGCTTGTTATAAACTCTCCCAAGTGTCCACATTACATCGACCATCTTGAATGTCCAAGTACATAAAAATCCACTACAACATTGCATCATCGACTAGATGCATGGTTGCAAACGTGACCTTCGCTTCTTCTGCCACGATATTTGTGGCTAAGTTCTCTAGAGCCTTAGCATCTCCAGCCTCACAAAAGAGATTAGGCTTTGGGATCTTTGTCTTGTTGAATTGTATTACACCCTAGTTGGGGTTTGGTTTCCCACCGGTCTCATGGTGAAGTTTAGTCTAGCGCTCAAATCCACAACTTCAGCCTGACTACTCCAAATGCTGCTCTCAAATCATAAAAAATTTCTGAGGACATTTGAACAATCGCTTGTTGGGCAGTGTCTAAGCCCTAGATGCATTCCTCCATCTCAGCAACAGAGCTCATCGAGTTATTCCCACGCTCAAAGCCACTAGCATTTATGGCCTTGTCTTATAGGACCTCGATCCTATTTATTAATTCACGAATAGGCATCGCCTCAAGGCGGCCCGCCATCTCGTCGATCCTGTCGACTTTAGCTGCAATCTAATTCATGCAAGACTCCAGAAACCCCATTCCATGAGAACCTTTACTCAGGTAGAGTAATTGATCCTTGATCTATACCAATCGATCAGTTGGGACTTGCCCAATTTTTTTGTAGTGGACATGTTTGTGTACTACAATGCAAGAAGCCAACTCGACCCTAATACTACTTGTCATAATCGCATTCTTGCGACAACGATCGTATGACACTTTTTCTAACCTAGTGAACAAGTCAGTGGTGCAAAACTTGGACTGCACAGACAATAATGGCATATCTCGAGCCTCGGGTCACATTTGAGGGAAATATTGTAGAAAACGTGAGCGAGAAAATACATTGAAAACAATTTTAAAGAAGACAATATTATAAGCTAAAAGAAAATAAGCAACAACAACGATTTTGATAGCATATAACCTGAGTAAAAGAACTAACAACTAATCACATCCCTCTATAGTATATTTTTGGGCATTTTAGCCCTAGTGGATGTAGACGTATTTTCGTGATTGACCATACACTCCCGTATCGACACAACAATAACAATAAAGGCCAACCTAACTTAAAAACAAGGAAAACGGGTTTGTAACGAGTATGTGACCATAGACAACACGTCTTGGACAAGTATGGTTGGGATATCCGACATGCGACCATAGGCAATATGCCTTGGACAAGTATGAACGTGACACCAAGCCGCCTTCATATAGTGACTCACCCTCGGTTCAAGTGTAGCTCGATCGAGTCATTCGTCTTACGCACAACTCTAGCCGATCGACTTGTAAATTTATTTGGCTTAATTTTAACATTTTCGACCCTGGTAGAGTTTTTTTTTTTTTTATACCTTATTTGAGACATTTAAGGTCAATATGACACCTAATTGTTCCGTTTAAATTATTTTGAGCTAGAAGTTGGAGTTATTTGATATTCTAGGTAAGATAAGTTCACTAATGTTTTAATGGGATGTCGTAAGTCCACCTAGGTTGAGTCAGACTTTTGAGGGATGAATTTGAACAAGCTTTAAGAATATTTATTGACTCCAACTTAGGCAAACTAGGTAAATGACTCTACTCTTTGCTTGGTTTGATAATTGTATTATGTATGATGACGCGTGTCCCATGGCCCCTCTCCATGTCATAATTATGATGTTATGTCATGTTATGCTATATTGTACTATGTTATGTCATGTTTTTCCATTCTATGTTATGTTGTACTATGTTTTGTCATGCTATACAATGTTCTACTATGTTATATCATGTTATGCTACACTATTCTATGTTGTACTATGTTATGTCGTGTTATGTCATGTTATGCTATGTTGTAATATGCTATGTCATGTTATGTCAATCTAGGTTATGTTGTGTTATACCATGCTATAGTAATATGTTATGATGATGAAAATCTATGCTGCATAAACCTCCATAGACAATGTCATGTAAGTTATGCTATGTACGAAAGACTTGATAGGAATTATGTATGTTTTGCTATGCTATTTTATACTATGTTATAGATGAATAGAGGTTTCACTTGCCTCATAAATTTATGTCATGATTTTAAGCTATGGAGAGATCATGCATTTTTGTGTGTCATAGGTATTGGATACTTCTCTGTCATGATTAGTACGAACAAGTTCCTTACAACTTACGTCATTTATGAAAATCATGATGTTATGTGGACCCTTTCCCTCTATGGTGTCCGATAGTTTGTTAGAAAGTGCTAGCACGATAAGCTAGGTCAATGAGGTATGTGAGCCCACATAGTGTTTCCATGCGTGCGTGTGTGGGTCCTATGTAGAGAAATAGTATACATCCAATCCTACCGGGACTGAAAAGCTGCCTAAGGTCATGCCATGATGTTTTTAAAATGATAGATCCCACACCATATTGCATGTGTTTTCATTGCTCGACCCCAACTATTAGGTTACTTACTGAGTATTTCTTAAAATACTCAGGTCATGTGCTAGTCTTATTTTTAGAGATAAAGGTAAGGAACTTCTGTATGGATGACGACATCGCAATTAAGATCATTGTACTGTTGGATATAGCCCACGATCGAAATATGTCGAAACAAACAACTGAAGCAGTAATAACAACTTGATGGGAAAGAGTTTTTGAATAGACGAACCTTAAGCACTTATGCTTTTCAATTTTCTTTGTTGTTGTGAATAAAGCATACATATGATGAGTGTGTATATTGGGGAAAACTAAAAAAAAATTCCTAAATTTTCTTTACGCAACTACTAACAATTCTCTTAAACAAAAGACTACCAATTTTCCTAAACTAATTAAAGTTAATAACTACTAACAATTATCTTAAAATTACTCCAAGTTAATAACTTGTTTTGCTATATCAAGCTTATTAACTCACATTCTCCTCCGTCAACTTGACTTTGCTCGAGATTCTTCACTTCGACTAATTCCTGCGTGTCTACAAATTTAACCCTAGCTTGGTGAGAGTGTCCGCACGTTGCCACCTAGTGTCAACTTTGCTTGGTTCTTGATCAACATTGTCTACTTTAGAATAAATTTTGATTCTGCAACTTGCAATTTCTTCCACTCCTTTCTTATGTCAAGAAAAGCTTCACATTTCCAATAAACTTCTCATGTTGGTCTCCACTTGGTCTTTTCTGTTTGTAAAGGGGTTCGTCATAACCTTCTCTTCATTGAGCATCAAAAGGTTGGGAGTTTTTTCAGCCAACATCATTCGGGCGTTCATCATCTATGAACATGAGGTTTGCCTCATCATCGTTGTCCACGTTCGGGAACTACTTACCTCGTTGTCGACATTTGGGACCTCCGTTCTTGAGCTTCCAGTACCCGAATTACCTCACATTTCCTTTCATAGACTCCTTATTGTGTCTAGTTTTCGGAACCATAAAGTGTTTCATGAGAACGGGTCTATGGAAGGGGGTTAAAAGTGAGAAAACCCGAGGGAAGGTCGAGTTTTGGGTTGACATAGCCAGTTCAACTGAACTGGCCACGTTATCATCTTCTTCCTCCAGACGAGAAGAAGTCGCGTGCGACCGTTCGCGCCGCCGTCTAAAACTTGCCCTCCCCAACTCTGATCATGTCGTTTCTCCCCTCTATTTCTTCATGAAACTTAAACAGGGTGTTGCAAGGAAGAGCTAGGAATTGATTTCATACCTTTTTGTGGATCGTAGTTTAAGATATTCGCTTCCAATATTCGTCCAAAATATGATTTCTCGCAGGAGTAAAAACAAAGGATTTCTTATTGGGTAGCCTATTCTAGAGGTTTTCAAGGCTCGATTTCTTCATGAAACTTCTTCCTTATTCTTCCCTCAAGCTTAAGGAATTGGTTTGGAGGAACGACTTTGAGTGTGGGATCTTAATTTTGAGAAACCACTCTCGGTCTGCAAGTTACCCAACACCTGCAATTTTTTATCCCATGGGTATCTTGTTATACGACGTTTCAGCTCTCGATTCCTTCATCAAAGTTACTCACCTTCTTCCGCTGAAGCTAAAGTAATCATCAATTTGAAGGAAAAGAGGGCATAGATAGGAATTCGATATTTACCCCCAATTTGAAACCGAAACCGATTTTCTTCAATTGGAAAAGTTTCTAAGGTTATTTCTCTTAGTGGTCTTCTATGGAAACATTCCTTGGAGATGCAGAAACTTATTGGGATCGTCCTTGCTCGACGAATTCTTGTGTATCCTGGGATTGGAATTTTGAGTTTTTCTTGAAGCTCTTTAATGGCGGATTGGATTGGGGAAATGGTTTCTAGGCACTTTCAGCACTCTATTTCTTCGTAGAACTTGTGGGTAGGAGACCCAAAATTTGAAGAGGAATGGTGGAGAATGACTCTCAAATTTGAAAGAAACCCGAGAGTAGGAGACCCAAAATCTAAACGCTTATTGCCAACGACTGGGAGCTCGACCTTGCTCGATTCTTGTTCCAAACGATTGCCCCAACTTCAAAATTTATAGAGGAAACTTAAACCGACATTGAGAGCTCTAAAATCATCATGAATTAGCAGTTGAATTTTCTGGAAAATCCGTCGGAAATATCTACTCCGATCAGAGCCTTACCGACTTTGGTTTTGAACCCTAGCCGTTGGATGTGATGATCTGTGAGTTTTCTAAAATATATTCACGTTTGGAGGAGATTCAATGGCTGAGAGTCAAGATTCGAAGGATTTTGTGCAGAAAGCACTGTGAAGGTTCCGATTTTTTAGCATAATGGCAAATCCGTAATTATCCTTAACTTCAAGGCTATTTTTGTAATTTGCCACTTTCTGAATATTTTATTATTATTTTTCTAAACATTCTTCATCCCTTTTTGGTCATTTTTCTAGATGAGGAATTAAAAATCCAGAAATTTCTTTAAAATTGGAAAAATGACATTTTCGTCCTTTTCGCTTATGCTTCCATTTCCAATCATTCTCCAAAGTCGTTAAGTCCTTAAAAATACTTCTTAGGGATGACTTGCTTAAGACCCTTTTCCTTGCTTAATCCTCTTAATTTCCTACCTTGGATCCTTTGGGTCTTGCATAGGTGGCTTTCCTTCATTTTTGAGATGTTACACTTGGTGCCCGAGGACAATGTAGTATTATGAAAACTAGCTGGATTGAATCTTCAAAGACTAATCAAAATTTTGTTAAAATGGAGAGAAACCTTCCGAGCATGTTTGCAATGGCTTAGCCATGCAGCGATAGTGTGATGCTTCAAATACTCTTCTTTATGGTTATATACAAATGGTTGTGAGCTAAGAAGTCTTTCTTTACATCCTCAAGGCTAACTTACTATGTTAGGAAGCAAGAAAAAAAAGAAGCAAAGAAAAAAAGAAAGAAAAACAAAAATTAAGTATGTTAAAACTATAATGATAATGCTCTTAATTGACATACTTATCTAAATTTTAATTTTCGATATCTTCCTTACTTTTGTACAAAAGATGTGCTGCTCAAGTGAAACTATCAAATTAAAACTTATACTAGGGAATAATTTCAACTGTTTTTTTCCTCTCTTTTTCCTCTCTGCAGTAATTACGACAAACCCTATATAAAGAATTTGAGAACAATCAAACTTTTCAATGGTCTAGATCTAAAGGATATAATAATAATACTTTCACATAGATTTCATTACGATCTTATTACTTTAATGATTAATGATCAATAAGTATAATGGATTATATTAACAATTCTATGAAGATCAAATAAAATAAATGAAATAATGATGATATATTCAATGCACAATTCAATATGAAGTCCACACTAACGACATTTGGTCGAATGGTATGATTGTTGCTTTGAGTGTGAAAAGTCCTTAGTTCTTTTCTTGAAATGCCTCTTTTAATAAAAAGCCTAAATAATGCATAATCCAACTTAATATTAGGTTGTTGGTTTAATTTCATCACCCTTGTAATTAGAACAAATTAATATTGCAGGCCAGAATCTTGTTAAGGGTTAATAATTTAATTAAGAATTCCATGTATTAAGAATTCAAGAAATGACATTTGGTCTAGTGGTATGATTTTCGCTTAGGGTGCGAGAGTAGGTACAGAATAGGAATTATAGGATGTCGACGTTATTTATATTAATTGAGGTACATCCAATTAATTTGAAGAAAAAATTCTACCCATGACCATAATAATAGGTTCTAAAGCAAAAAATATATATGTGGATAAATTTGAAATAAGGAGGCGCATAAAACATTTGCACTAGCAACTAAAAATGATAGATCTACTACAAGGGCATTTAGTCTAGTGGTATGATTCTCGCTTTGGATGTGAAAGGTCTTGAGTTCAATTCTCGTATCAAAATTATATTAAATTAAATGATGAAAAATAATGAAATTTGGTTTATGTGTATGTATGGTTCGGGATTCTCCTTTCTTGTCATCAAGACTAACTTTTTAGAGACTTAGATCATCATTTTTTGAAATAATCATCTACTCTTTCCTCGAACCTGACTTCAAAGGCATTACTCAAATTGTTCTATGATATTCTTTCTAGGAACTCTTCGTTATGTTGTCTATTAAAGGTTTTAAGAAAGGGGGCACAGATTCTTTATTGCACTGATCTCCAAATAGTAGTTTTACATAGGTCATATATTGCCACAATCCTTTCAAGGAAGATGCGCCCAAATAATCGGTGAACAATAGCCTTTAAAGAAGTGTCAGAGAGCGAGAAGAGGCAGAACGGAGAATATGAGTGAGAAGGGCACCAAAATTTTCAGTGAGTCGTGTAAGGAAGAAGGAACTAGTAAGTTCCATTTTGGGTCCGTTTGAACTAAAATTTGAGACTCACTAGCCCAAAGTCCATCTATGGTAAAAAAAATATTTCGTGGTCCAACCCTCATTTACAGCCATTTCCTTTTCAACCTACACGCATGCTCCAGACCCAACTCACGTAAATAGTCAGAAAATCCAGCCCTCAACCGGACGGAAGGCAAGTGTCAAAATCGCACTCTTGCAGTAGTGAGACAACGATTATGCGTTATTTATTCTAATCTGACGAACAAGTTAATCGTGCAAAATTCAGACTGTAGGGACAATAGCGGTGTATGCTCGAGTCATGTTAGAAAGAATTTTTTTAGAAAACATGAGCAAGGAAATATATTAAAAAATAATTTCAAATAAAGCAATGTTATAAGCTAAAAACAAATAAGCAACAACGATTTTGATAGCATATAACCTTGGTAGGAAGAATTGACAACTAGTCACATTCTCCTATAGTACATTTGGGACATTTTAGTTGTAGTGGGTGTAGATATGATTTTGATGACTAGTCATACACCCTGTATTGGCACAACAATAATAGTAAAGGCCTATCTAACATGAAAGCAAGTAGAAGGGTTTAGAATGAGTATGCGGCCATAGACTGCAAATCGTTTACCAGAATGGCTGAGACATGCAACATGCAGCCACAGACAATACACCTTGGGCAATCATGACCGTGACATCTACCCACACAAAATTTATTGATATCTCTATCAACCGACTCTTCATAAACTCAGCATTTTAGGATGAGGCTAACTTTAGTTCTATTAATGCACTTTCAGTTGATCTCAGTATTGAGGAGTCTCTTACAATCTATTAGGAGCTTTTGAAAATCACTTCTCGATTCTTTGACTCTTCATGTCTTCTCTATTTGTATCTTTCCTACTTTCTTCACTTGAAACTTTTTCTTCTTTGCATGATGTCATACCACCTTCTTCTACTTGATTTCTTCTTGGTCGGAATAATAACGTTTCAAGTTATTGACGTGGACAACAGGGTTAGTCCGCATCCATAGGAGAAATTGGATCATATATGATTTCTTCCTAATCTTGTGGATAACTTCGACTAGTCCATAGTATTTTCACACCAGCCTTTGGTTCTTTTTGCTTTGAACTCGAAGTTGATCTGACCTTAACTTATATGAACTCTCTATTTACCTTCAAATTATCGTGGTTGACGCTTCTGACCGACTCTTCTCTTCGTCCGTGTGGATGTTATTTCTGTGTGAACATGTTTTGCTTCAGTTGTTTGTTTTTGTCTTCCTTCTTCAGTAGAGGTGTTGGCTTGGTGTCTTTGCCCAACATTTGAGTGATCACTGACAAGAACCTTTACGGGTCTAATAAACCCGTCTGTCAATAAGTCTTTTAGCTGTTTGTAGAATTCAACTATCTTAGGCTCAGCCGCATCTGTTTGTGGCAGACGATCTCGACTGCAACATAAAGCAATCTTGTGACTTATCTCTCCAAGTGGGGATAAACCCATTATCTGACCTTCTTGTTTTGCGTCGTGGTGTTCATGTAGTGGCAACAAAGTTTCAGTTGAGGTTGGCTCACTTGAGATCCCATTTTCTAATACAACAATGGCAACAAGCATCATTACTAGGATTCTTTCTCAACTGTAGTATCGACATCATTTTCACCCATCTTGGTTGATGGGTGTTTGTCTGAATGATCGCTGGGTTAGACTCCATTACTACTAGGCATTTTTCTAAGGGCATGAAAATGACTGTGTTCTAGCAGGACGTCCATCCTTGACACGATGTTGAAGTCATCCATTTCAACTATCACGAAGGCGATTTGCCTAGTCCAAGTCTTTAGCTTCATCAGAGTTCTCTTTGTGACTCTTAAGACAGGTAAAGCTTACAATTTGACGACGTTCATCTTTCCTGTATCTCGATGCCAAAGGATGTTAAAATATTTTGCATCGGTCTCCGTCATGAGTTGTGAGTGGCTCTAGAGTCAACAATGGTGTTCCTTGTTACTTTGTTCTTTACCTAGGCCTCAACATACATAAGAACGCGTTCCACTGGCTTCTCTATTTCTTCTACTCTCTTTTGGAGAGCGGACAAGTATTTTAGTACCTCTATGTGGGGATGATCAACATTCTAAACTTACAGTATTTTTGTTTCTACCATCTCATACTCGGCTTCTAAATTCACTCTAAGGTTTTTTGGAAGGCATATAGAGCCACCTTCGATGGGCATTCAGATTCTTGACGGGCCGCCTTGCATTTACAGCAGGACAAGGAGCCTCGACCATGACAATTCTAGCTATAAGGTATCTCCATTAAGTTCTACCTCTCTGTTGGGAGAACTAGCTTTTTCCTCATCAGCCTTCAAGTCTGTCACCTCCCTCACTCTTAGAGGAGTTAGGTCGGTAATTTCTATTACCCCCACTTATGGAAGCTTTGTTCCGCCTTTCGTCTTGAAATTGATTATTGCTAAGGTTAGTCGTTCGACTGTAGCATAGAATGTGGAAATGTCTGGGACTCTTTGTTCATAAAACTTGGCCTTCGCCCACGACTTCAACCCCTCAACCAAACTAAAGACCTTGTCTTTCTCGGACATGTCACGAATATCCAACATAAGCCAAGAAAATCGTTTAACATACTCGGATATTTTTAGTATGTATCAATTCTCAAACTTCCACCTTGCAATTATCGTGAAATTCTTGTGGGAAGAATTTAGAGCAAATTTCTTGTTATAAACTCTCCCAAGTTTCCACATTACATCGACCATCTTAAATATCCAAGTACATGGAAATCCACTACAACATTGCATCATCGACTAGATGCATTATTGCAAACATGACCTTCGCTCCTTCTGCCACGGTATTTGTTGCTAAAAAATAATATTCAAGGTTGAAGATAAAGTTCTCTAGAGCCTTGGCATCTCGAACCCCACAAAAAAAGATTGGGCTTCGGGACCTTTATCTTGTTAAATTGTATTACACCCTAGTTGGGGTTTGGTTTCCCACCGCTCTCATGGTGAAGTTTAGTCTAGTGCTCAAATCCACAACTTCAGCCTGACTACTCCAAAGGCTGCTCTCAAATCATCAGAAATTTTTTAGGCCATTTGATTAATCGCTTGTTTGGCATTGTCTAAGCCCTAGATGCATTCCTCCATCTCGGCAACACAACTCATCGAGTTCTTCCCACGCTCAAAGCCACTAGCATTTATTGCCTTATCTTATAGGACCTCGATCCTAACCATTAATTCACGAACAAACATTGCCTCAAGGCGGCCATCAATCTTGTCGATCCTGTCGACTTTAGCTTTAATCTAATTCATGCGAGACTCCAAAAACTCCATTTCATCAGGAACTTTACTCAGGTAGAGTAATTAACCCTTGGTCTCTACCAATCAATCAGCTGATACTTGTCCAGTTGTTTTGTAACGGACATGTTTGTGTACTACAATGCAAGAAGCCAACTCAACTCTAATACTACTTGTCACAATTGCACTCTTGCGACAATGAGACAATGATCGTATGACACTTATTCTAACCTAGTGAACAAGTCAGTGGTGCAAAACTCGGATTGCATAGACAATAGTGGCATATCTCGAGCCTCGGGTCACATTTGAGAGAAATGTTTTAGAAAACGTGAGTGAGAAAATACATTGAAAACAATTTTAAAGAAGACAATATTATAAACTAAAAGCAAATAAGCAACAACAACGACTTTGATAGCATATAACCCGAGTAAAAGAACTAACAACTAATCACATCCATCTATAGTATATTTTTGGGCATTTTAGCCCTAGTGGATGTAGACATAGTTTGGTGATTGATCATACACTCCCCTATTGACACAACAATAACAGTGAAGGCCAACCTAACTTAAAAATAAGGAAAACGGGTTTGTAACGAGTATGTGACCATAGACAACACGTCCTAGACAAACATGATCGGGATATCCGACATGCGACCATAGGCAATATGCCTTGGACAAGTATGATCGTGACACCAAGCCGCCTTCATATAGGGACTCACCCTCGGTTCAACTGTAGCTCGATCGAGTCATTCCTCTTACGGTCAACTCTAGCAGCTCGACTTGACAATTTATTTGGCTTAATTTCAACAATTTCGACCCTTCTAGAGTTATTTTTTTACCTTATTTGAGACATTTAAGGTCAATATAACACCTAATTGTTCAGTTTAAATTATTTTGAGCTAGAAGTTTGGAATTATTTGATATTCTAGGGAAGATAAGTTCACTAATATGTCTTAATGGGTTGTCCTAAGTCCACCTTGGTTAAGTCAGACTTTGAGGGAGGAATTCGAACAAGCTTTAAGAATATTTATTGACAACAACTTAGGCAAACAAGGTAAATGACTCTACTCTTTTCTTGGTTTGATAAATTGTATTATGTATGATGACGCGTGTCCCGTGGCCCCTGTCCGTGTCATAATTATGATGTTATGTCATGTTATGCTATATTGTACTATGTTATGTCATGTTTTTCCATGCCATGTTATGTTGTACTATGTTATGTCATGCTATACCATGTTGTACTATGTTATATCATGTTTTGCTACACTATTCTATGTTGTACTATGTTATGTCATGTTATGTCATTCTAGACTATGTTGTGCTATACCATGCTATAGTAATATGTTATGATGATGAAAATCTATGCTGCATAAACCTCTATAGACTATGTCATGTAAGTTATGCTATGTACGAAAGACTTGATAGGAATTATGTATGTTTTTCTATGCTATGTTGTACTATGTTATAGATGAATAGAGGTTTCACTTGCATCATAAATTTATGTCATGATTTTAAGCTATGGGGAGCTTATGCATTTTTGTGTGCCATAAGTGTTGGATACTTCTCTATTATGATTAGTACGAACGAGTTCCTTACATATTACGACATTTATGAAAATCATGATTTTATGCGGACCCTTTCCCTCTATGGTGTCCAACAGTTTGTTAGCAAGTGCTAGCACGATAAGCTAGGTCCAAGAGGTACGTGAGCCCGCATAGTGTGTCCATGTGTGCGTGTGTGGGGCTTGTGTAGAGAAATAGTACACATTCAACCCTACCCGGACTGAAAAGCTTCCTAAGGTCATGCCATGATGTTTTAAAAATGATAGGTCCCACACCATATTGCATGTGTTTTAATTGCTCGACCCCAACTATGAGGTTACTTAATGAGTATTTCTTAAAATACTCAAGTCACGTGCTACTCTTATTTTTTGAGATAAATGTAAGAAACTTTTGTATGGATGACGTCGTTGCAATTAAGACCCTGGTACTGTTTGATATAGCCTATGATCGAAATATGTCGAAACAAAAAACTGGATAAGGAATAACAACTAGATGGGAGAGAGCTTTTGAATAGATGAACCTTAAGCACTTATGCTTTTCAATTTTCTTTGTTGTTGTGTATAGAGCATACATATGATAGTGTGTATATTGTAGAAAGCACTAAAAACTTTTTCTAAATTTTCTTTACAAGCTTGCAACTACTAACAATTCTCTTAAACAAAAGACTAACAATTTTCCTAAACTAATTAAAGTGAATAACTACTAACCATTATCTTAAAATTACTCCAAGTTAATAACTTATTTTGCTATGTCAAGCTTATTAACTCACATTCTCCTCCATCAACTTGACTTTGCTCGAGATTCTTCACTTTGACTAATTCCTACGTGTCTACAAATTTAACCCTAGCTTGGTAAGAGTGTCCGCACGTTGCCACCTAGTGTCAACTTTGCTTGGTTCCTGATCAACTTTGCCTACATTAGAATAAATTTTAATTCTGCAACATGCAATTTATTCCACTCCTTTCTTATGTCAAGAAAAGCTTCACGTTTCCAATGAACTTCTCACGTGGTTGCTTGCTCCGTTTTCTAGATGCAACATGTTGGTCTCCACTTGGTTTTTTCCATCTGTAAAGAAGTTCATCATAACCTTCTCTTTATTGAGCATCAAAAGGTTGGGAGTTTTTTCAGCCAACATCAATCGGGCTCTTCATATCTGTGAACATGAGGTTTGTCTCATCATCGCGCTCCTTGTTGTGACCCTCTACCACACTTAATCATACACTTTTCCTTCTAGGGGTTGGCATTGTCATGAGTTTGTGAGGTATTTTCACGACCTCCTCTGCCACCACGTCCATGACCTGTATTTTCGTTTTTATGGCTACCACGTCTCCTCGTACCTATAAAAGAAGAGTCAGTCGTATCATTCATTTTCTTCCGTGTGAGCCACTACTCATGTTGGAGTAAGAGGTATTTCTCCTCATTTTTGTCTTTGTAGCCATGATGTCTCTTCTAATGGACCTTGAAATGACTACCGACCTCCTCAAGTGACATGTTCTTGAGGTCGCCGAACTCCTCAATAGAGGTAACAATCTGCATGAATTTCGGGAGAACAACTCGAAGAAACTTCTTGACGATGGAGATCACTTCCACCTTGATGCCTAAGGAAAGGATGCAACTAAGGATCACGTCAACTTCATGGCAAAGTCGTCTATTGATTCACCATCCTTCATTCAGATAGCCTCAAACTCACTCTTCAAGGTCTGCATATGTGCTTCTTTGACACGTTCCACACCCACATTTATTGTTTGTAGCATCTTCCATGGTGCCTTTGCCGAGTCCTTCTCTTTCAATATGAGAATGACGTCCTCTATGACTGCTTGGTAGATGATGGCAAGAACCATTCTATCCTTATGCTCCTCAACATCATCATGCTTGTTGGCGTTCCACACGCCTTGTGCCTATAAGTTGACATTCATATTTATCACCGTGCTGCGTAATTACTCTTCATGAGTAACGGGTATTGGAGTCTTACACTCCCCTCCTTTTTTCTCTTTATCGTCGTCATATCTCGTCTGACAAATTTGTGTGGTGATGACATTTGTTTCTGCATCCTAGGTTTGATACCAAATGTTGGATATAACTCACGATCAAAATATGTGAAACAAACAACTGAAGCATGAAGAACAACTTGAGAAGAGAGAGCTTTTAAATAGAGGAATCTTAAGCACTTTTGCTTTTTAATTCTCTTTGTTGAGTGAATAGAGCATACATATGATGAGTACTTACCGTGGAGAGAGTACTAACAAATTTCCTAAACTTTCTCCACAAGTTAGCAACTAGTAACAAATCTGCTAAACAAAAGACTTGCAATTTTCTATTTCATATGAGTTTGTGGTAAATGAAACTAAGGTGCATTCAATACAACTTTATTTTCTTGCATACGAGGTAAAAGAGAAGAACTAAATCAAATAAAATGATGAACTGAACCGAATCAATCCAACCCAAACTTATTAGTTTGTTTCCTTTGTTGTGTTGTTGGTTTATTTGATAACCCTTGTATATTAGAACAATTTAATATTACATGCCTTAAGTAAAATACTAGACCATCAACTTTTCATTTTATAGTCCCACGACCCCTCGGAAAAAATAGATTTCAAACTTGAGAGAAAAAAACATATCGAGTAGGAGCTAAAAATGTTGCATGGTTCAGGAAAGGCATTTGGTCTTGTGATATGATTTTGACTTAGGGTGTGAGAGGTCCCAAAGTTCAATTCTTGAATTGCCTTTGATATCTTAATCTTTGCTTGTTCAAAGATTTCATATTAATATAAACTTCTCTTTTACTTTTCAAACATACCTTTTAATTTCTCTCACAAGTTGTTGAGCAACAAAGTGACACAAAAAAATTTTATAGCTCGATTGAATCTTCAAAAACTTGGTGCAACTACTAATTGAATCTTCAAAGACTTGGTGTAACTTTACTTGTGTACTCCATATGTGTGCCTCAAATGAAATAATCAAAATAAAACTTATAATATGGTTTTTTCTCCTCATACCTTCAACTGTTTTTCTCCTCTCAACGATAATTATCGCAAACCCTATATAAGTAATTTAAGAATAATCAAACTTTGCAGCGGTCTAGATCTAAAAGATATAATAATAATTGCATATGGTTTTCATTAACAAAGAAAATAAATAAAATAATGATGACACATTCAATAAATAACTTAATATAAAATTCATAACAAGACCATTTGGTCTAGTGGTATAATTCTCGTTTTGGGTTGTATCAATCATTTGTAACGATTACAAAGTGGCCTGTATCAATAGTATTACTAGGACAAGACCCTAAAATGATACATGATATTATGTCTCCAACTCCCTATTTGGTCAAGTTCCCTATTTGGTCAAGTTCCTAAAATGGTAGACATATTGAATTGGCCAAAAGAGCCATTCTCACCCATGATATTATGTCCCCAACTCCCTATTTGGTCAAGTGCCTAAAATGGTAGACATATTGAATTGGCTAAAAGAGTCATTCTCACCCATGCAAATTAAAGGAGTCACATATGATCAAAATGGGCGGTATCAATAGTATTACGCGGACAAGACCATAAAATAATACATGATATTATGTCCCCCACTCCCTATTTGGTCAAGTCCCTAAAATGGTAGACATATTGAATTGGTTAAAAGAGTCATTCTCACCCATGCAAATTGAAGGAGTTGCATATGATCATCATGTGAAATCGAATATGATCATCATGTGAAATCGAATATGATCTTTTTACATACCCTAAAAAAAGGAATTTCATATTCATCGCTCAAAACATTAGGAAATTCCAATAATTGCATTTATAAAAAAAATGTTTATTTTTATTTGAATATATATTTTTTAGTGATAATTTTTTTTTTAATAAATTTACATTAAATTATTCAATTATTTATTATTTATATAATAATAAATTTTTATTTAAATAATAAAAATTATAAACGAACTTCTACTAGACTTTTTTTTAGTCTAACCGATTAAGATTCTTCCAATCTTTCATTATTTAGTTGATTTTTCTCAAAAACAAAACTTGGTGACTTCCTAGTTGAAATAGATTGTGATAGCGAAAAAGCTTTCAACGCTGCCCGACGCCCTTTGCTTTTCCAAAGATTTTTCCGAATCCATTTTTTTTATATAGAAGTGCGCTTTTTTGGAACTGCCATTAAAAAATACATGTGAAATATTAATCTTCTCAATAAAAGGTTTATAAAGAGAGATTAAGGTCCAGTCTTATACAAACTCATTGTACAATGTACCCCCACTTACATGTCTCCACATAAACAATTTGGATTAAATCATTCGTAACGATTACAAGGTGGGTTGTATCAATAGTACTACCAGGACAAGACACCCAACCTTATCCATATACTACAGACCCTTTGGTTTATTAGTTAACACGATGCTCTTGTATGTCAACTACATAATGTTCAAGATTACATTAATAACCTTGGATGTTTATACAATGGATAACAATTAAATTATGAATAAAATAATAAAAATTATTGTTAAAAGCTAAATAATTAATTACAAGGTTTTAGGGCATAAATCCCAACGTAAACTTGGTTTAGGTTCCAAACTTACACGATCCACTTGTATGTCAACTACATAATGTTCAAGATTACATAAATAACCCTAGATGTGTAAACAATGGATAACAATTAAATTACGAATAAAATATTAAAAATTATTATTAAAAGCTAAAGAATTAATTACGAGGCTTTATGGCATAAATCCCAACGTTAACTTGGTTTAGGTTCCGAACTTGCTCTAATCAACATGAAATCTTGAACATATCTTTATATTATTGGGAATAGGCCTTATAAGAAGTATCAAGTCATTAGGAGAGTGTTTAGACCTTGAATTAACTTAAAAAAGTTCTAAGGGCATTTTAGTCATTTTATCTCTAATGGTTGGTTTACCCTTTAAACGTGTTCCAATAACTTTCGAACTTTACCAGGTCATCATTCATAATAAAATAAGGTCTATTACAAAGTTTTGTAGCATTGGGAGGTCATATAGATCACGAACCAAAGGTAAGTTACTTTAGGGGTATTATGGTTAATTTACATCGTTACTTGGCTTAGCTACTTAACCTTGTCTAATGACCACCAAATTTCATATCTAATTTTAACACGTCATAATATACTCATTATTAAAATTTAATGGGCAGCGAAGTTCATTTAGTGGGTCATCGTAACGTTACTTAAATCTCGAGCAAATCGATCGGATCAGAGCCTTAACTCACGGTTCATTTCCTTGCTTCATACTTAGTTTTCTTACTTCATACTTAGTTAAAGGTTCATACAGAAATCTAAATGATTCCTACAAGTATTTCTTAAGAAAAGTTAAAGATGGCTACTTACCTCATTGTCGACGTTCGAGACCTCCGTTCTCGAGCAAATCGATCGGATCAGAGCCTTAACTCACGGTTCATTTCCTTGCTTCATACTTAGTTTTCTTACTTCATACTGAGTTAAAGTTTCATACAAAAATCCAAATGATTCCTACAAGTATTTCTTAAGAAAAGTTAAAGATGGCTACTTACCTCATTGTCGACGTTCGGGACCTCCGTTCCCGAGCTTTCAGTATCCAAATTACTTCAAATTTTCTTTGACAGAATCTTAGAGTGTCTAGTTTCTGGAATCATAAAGTTTTTCATGAGAACCGGTTGGGAAGTGGGTTAAAATTAAGAAAAACCAAGAGAGGGTCGAGTTTCAGTTTGACATGGTCGATTTTGTTGAATCGACCACGTCATCGTCTTCTTCCTCTGGAAGGAAGAAAGCGTGCGCGACTATTAGCGCCACAGTTTGAAAACTCGATCCTCCAGCTCCGCTCATGGTATTTGTCCCCTCAATTTTTTGTGAAACTTAAAGATGCTGTTACAAGGAAGAGTTAGAGATTGATTTCATATCTTCTCGTGGATTGTAGCCTAAGTTAGTCATCTCTTATTGGGCCGCCGTTTCTAGAGGTTTTTAGGGCTCTATTTCTCCATGAAACCTCTTCCTTATCATTCCCTCTAGCTAAAGGAATTTCTTTTTGGAGGAATGTCTTTAAGTGTGTGGCCTTAATTTTGAAAATTCCTCCTCAGTCTGCAACTCACCGGAAAATGCAGTGGATCATCTTCTTGGGCAGCTTGATCAAGGCCTTAATTTTGGTCATGGCTCCTCACTAGGCACAACCGTAGCTACCACAATAATATACTCACTATGACTCCTGAGATCCTGTGTGGGGTGACGACTAAACTTTATATATCAAGTAGACCTAACCCCCTCTTAGCAACTTCATGAATAGGGGTTTCACCCTAATTGTCCATATGAGATATCTAATCAACCAAACGTGTGGGATTCACTTCTCGGTTCTACGACTAATATAACAAAAAAAGCAGCTTGCTTATATGGTTAACATTCACTCTTTAATGTCGAAGGACATTTTATAACTACCACGAAATTCAAAAGATACAATAAATTCATACACGTTTTACAACATATCATATACTACAAAATAGGGTTAGGCTGCATACATGATCGCGACAAGGCACGTCGTCGAGCTGAATCATAGAGGTATACGACTCTCTATCCTAAAAAAAATCTATATAATCTAACACTCGGCTGCTTTGATACCAATCTATCACGACCCAAATTTTGATTTCTAAACCCAAATCGAAACTAAAATTGAAAGCAAAAACAAATAAAAATAAAAGTAATTTATTATGAAATAAGAAAATGCCGTAAAACTAAAATCAAATTAAGACAAATAACACCACATTAAAAATAAATAAAATTCAATTATAAAATGGTGCGGTTCAAATTTATCCAACCAGAAAAATGTATTTGGGATACAATTACGAAAAAGTACAAAAAAAACTCACACAAAGATAGAATTACGCTTAGAATGACCCCATCTGTGAGTGCACAACCTTTGTACGCTCCTCCATCTCGACTATCAGTTCTATTATGACCCCATCCAAAAAGTTAACCTGTGACTGCATCTCCTGACTTTAAATTGCTAGTCTTCATGATTAGGTCACCAAAGTTTTAGAGTTTAATCTATCTTTATAAAGATAATTTTCTCTTAATTAATACTTAGTAACGAAAAGAAATAATTATGTAAAAATTTGGTCTAGAATACAAAACTTACCAACAAGGTTGACTATAGTCTAAACTCCTCTTTCTGGTCAGATTCAATTAGAGATTTCTTTACGGAACTTGTACAAAAATTCTCTCTCTAACTCTCTCTCCCAAAAACCTTAAATTACCCTACCAATTTTTTCTTTCTTTTTTTATTCTCTTTATTAAACTCTAATTAGGGATCTCAAATTTGAGAATTGATGTCCAATTAGTCAACCCTAAATTTGTAATCATTCCAGAGTGATTGAAATTACAATGGAAGTAATTTGAACTCCGAGTACCTTAAATGAAATTGGTCTCCTCTAATAAAACATGAATTTCTCTTTAATATCATTAATACAATTATGCTTCATCTTGAACATTCCAAACATGAAACTAAATTGCGTTTAATTTAACTCTATTTTATTGCCATCTTAAATGATGTGTGGGGTATATTCTTGATTTACCTTAAAGTTCTTATGACATGATAGTTCATATTAGTTAAGCATTTTACAAAATCACAATTAGAAGACAACAACAACGAAGTTGGGTCTGTTCATTATTTCAAAGATAATTTCTTTCTCCATCTCATCGGTAATAACAGTTCAAATAAATCCATATTATGCAAAGAAACAAGTCTACTACTCATAACATTAACTACCTAAATTATAACCTAAAAATTTGAAAACATAAGTTGTAGTTGATAATTACATAAAAATTCTCCTAAATCCGTGAACTTGTGTCCAATTAGTCAATCCTAAAGATTGTAACTAGCATAGAATAATTGAAGCTCCACATGAAGTAATTTAAAGTTCCAGTTACTTAACTAAAGTTTATCTCGTCTTTAATATAGCATGAGTTGCACTTCAGTTCATGAAATGCTTATAGACTCTAACTCTTAATGCAATAATATTTCATATGAGTTTGTCATAAATGAAACTAAGGTGCATTCAATACAATTTTATTTTCTTGTCATATGAGGCAAAATAGAAGAATTAAATCAAACAAACTGATGAACTGAACCGAATCAATTCAACGCAAACCGATTAGTTTGTTACCTTTGTTGGGTTGTTGGTTTATTTGATAACACTTGTATATTAGAACAATTCAATATTACACACCTTAATTGCAAGTAAAATACTAGACCATCAACTTTTTATTTTATAGCCCTCGAACCACTCAGAAAAAAATATATTTGAGTTCAATTCTTGAAATGACCATCAATTCTTTAAATGAACCTAAAAATATTAAGTGTTCAAGAAAAGGCATTTGGTTTAGTGGTATGATCCTCACTTAGGGTGCAAGAGGTTTTGAGTTCAATTCTTGAAATGCCCCTATGTCTAAATCCTTTCTTATCCGAAGGAATTCATATTAATATAAACTTGTTGTTCCTATTATAAACTCTTCTTTACTTTTCAAACATACCTCTTAACTTGTCTACACCAATTGTTGGGCAACAAAGTCGACATAAAAAGAGATCAAAGCTTAAGCATGTTCGCAATGCCTTAAATACTCTTCCTTATGATTACATACTAATGGTCCATGATTAAAAAGTTTTTCTTTACATCCTAAGGCTTTATACTTACCATCTTAGGAAACAAAGAAAAAAACAAAAATTAAGGCGGATAAAGTTTTTCTTTACATCCCAAGGCTTTATACTTACCATCTTAAGAAACAAAGAAAAAAAAGAAGAAAAACAAAAATTAAGACGGTT
The DNA here is from genome assembly GCA_033971965.1 of Cucurbita ficifolia. Classification (NCBI taxonomy): domain Eukaryota; kingdom Viridiplantae; phylum Streptophyta; class Magnoliopsida; order Cucurbitales; family Cucurbitaceae; genus Cucurbita; species Cucurbita ficifolia. Next base: position 7,510,870 of record CM066975.1, on the reverse strand, counting down.
AAAACTATAATGATAATGCTTTTAATATCATTTCATTTTTCCCACTTTCAGTAAGTATATCTATTCAAATCTTAACTTTCGATATTTTCTTTACTTGTGTACTCCACGATATGTGTCTCAAATGAAACTATCAAACTACAATGTACACTAAGAAAATATGACCTTAATACCTATGCCCAAGGCTTCATACATAAGTTTCAAGGGACATAACAAGGGCATTTGGTCTAGTGGTATGATTCTCACTTTGGGTGTGAGAGTTCCCGAATTTGATTCTCGGAATGCCCTTTGAAGAGATTATTGTAGAATGAAAGACATTCAGCAAGTAAATAAATATATTAATATGACCCAACTTAAGATACATACATTACCATGAAACTGTGAATATGCCCAAGGCTTCATACATACGTTTCAAGGGATCAAGTGACACATAACAAGGACATTTGGTCTAGTGTTATGATTCTCGCTTTTGGTGCGAGAGGTCTCCGAAAATAAATACATACATTCCCATAGCCAACATATGAGTAACAATAGAGGAAAGCTCTTTGTCCTTATTAGGTTCTTGTTTTGTTATAGAACATTCTTTTTTTCTTGAAATCCAAAGAATTTTTGTTATTTTATACCTAACAATCGATTCACCATTGGATAAAAAAGAAAAAAAATGAGGATTTCACCTTCATTTTTTTTTATTTTTTTACAAAAAAATTATAAAGGGGTTCAAATCATTTTATCGACATGAGTGTTCTATATCGATAAAAAATCTCAACTATTTGAGACAATTTATGTATTAACATAGTAGTAGAAAGAGTACCATGCTGCGTCCGGACTTCAAACGGTTTAGCTTTAACCATGTTAATGGTCCCACATTATTGGTTGATAGAGAATCAAAGTGAATTTACCAATTCATCACGAAATGCTATGGTTCTTCAATATGATTTCTTCATTTTGTCAGAAGTAATTCGCGGGATCATGCACCTTTTCGTAGTTATAACTAGAAAAGTACAGTTGGTTGTATCCAACTTATTCTTGAAATAAACAACTTGCACACACTCCCTTTCCAAAAAAAATCAATACACCAAGCACTACGCTTAAATTTATTGAATTTGTTGCTAAAAAATCGGTATTAAATCCGAAACTCTGGCAGGATGGCCACTAACCCAAAGAAATGAAAGAATTGGTTACATTTTTCATATGATCTCCTTTTTTTTATAGATAAAACTAATTATCTATTTCTTTCGATTTTTTTTTTTATTAATTTCCTATTTCGTTTCGAAATAGAGTAAAAAATATGTTGTAACAATCCTAAAAAAAAAGTTCCATTCGAGATTGGACTAAGAAAGGGAAGGAAGAAGGCGAGTGAGTATACTAATGCCTCATCCTCAAATCAATCCTTCCCATAGGTTATTGTCCCAACGAATAAGTAATTGTAGGAGTGAAAGCTTCATATAATTCGAGCATATAATTCGAAAAAGCAAGAGCAGCAAGTCCAAGTAAATAAAATACGAAAAAAATACGTAATTTTTTTAGGATTAAACAAAAGGATTCGCAAATAAAAGTGCTAATGCTACAACCAGTCCATAAATTGTTAAAGCGTCCATAAAAGCCCGACTAAGCAATAAAGTACCTCGGATTTTCCCCTCCGCCTCGGGTTGTCTCGCGATCCCTTCTACAGCTTGGCCCGCAGCAGTACCTTGACCAACCCAGGTCCAATAGAAGCAAGCCCGACGGCCAATCCAGCACCAACAACGGAAAGAGGCAGAAATCAGTGGATTCATAATAAGTTCCTCACACCAAAAGAAAGAAATGGTTAATGATACAATCAACCAATGAATTATAACTTATTATTCCATCGCTAAGATTTATCCAACTAAAAACTCCGAATTGAAGTAACAATATTATTGATATTGAATCGTCAGAACTATTTCAATCTCTCTTTTTTAGTTCCTATCCACCCACGTAGTTTTTGTGAATCCATACGATTTTTGTTATGCCATTTCTTTATTTTTTTTAAAGCTGAATTCTTCATTCTTTTTCTTGATTTAATCTTTCTATTCATTGAATATTCAATTCAAAATGACATTACAGACGAAAGAAACAGAAGGACTTCCAAGGACATTTGGTCTAGTGGTATGATTCTCGCTTTTGGTTCGAGAGGTCTCCGAAAATAAATACATACATTCCCATAGCCAACATATAAGTAACAATAGAGGAAAGCTCTTTGTCCTTATTACGTTCTTGTTTTGTTCTCCAAAGACACTCCATCGAGGACTTCATGTGTTTCCTGCAATACGACCTTAATACCTATGTCCAAGGCTTCATACATACGATTTAAGGGACATAATAAAGGCATTTGGTCTAGTGGTATGATTCTCGCTTTGGGGAGTTTGATTCTTGGAATGCCCCCCTTAAGAGATTGCAGAAGAAAGACATTTAGCAAGTAAGTAAATACACTAAAAAGAAAAGATCTTGTTTCATCCAAAGAATCCAACTAAGAACTCCAATTATGGAAATATTAGATGGCGGATTTTATTTCTTTTCAATTTTTCCTTATTTATGACATAATGAGGAAGGTTTTCACAATTATTAATGACTGGAGGTTTATGGTTTTGCGACATGAGAATCGTGGGGATGCTCACTTAGCATGCGAGAGGTACGGGGATTGATATCCCGCACCTCCAAAAAAAATATTTGTTATTAATATTTTATTTATGTTCAATTTTTCCTTATTTATGACATAATGAACAGAGATATTTTTTTCATTGGTGACCCTAGGTTTAGGGTTTTGTGATGTAAGAATTGAAGCTTACATTGGAACTATCCATTATTAAATATATTATTTCTTTTCATTTTTTTCTTATTTATGACATAATGGGGGATGTAGTTCAGATGGTAGAGCGCTCGCTTAGCATGCGAGATGTAACGACCCGACTTATCATATAAGTAGCGGTCAGGGCTGTTACCAAAGACAATATGATTTATTTAAAAATGAATGAAAAACCTGCCGAAACGAACATTTATTAGAAATCGGGTGGGGTACCCCTTTAAAAGTTAAAAAAATGACCGTTTAAAGATATTCAAAACAAAGTAGGATTTAAAATAAAAGGAAATATAGTGTGACCACCTAGTTCCCATAATCTAGGAGTTCACAACATAGTTTAAAGTAATAACAAAAGTGCGGAAACGTCTCTCCAACAAAAACAAAAAGAATCCTTGAATCGCTCCATGACTGACTTTGGCATCCTACTCGTCTCCTCTGTGCCACAGCTTCGCCTGAAAATTATTTTAAAAACAGGGTGAGTATTAAAATACTCAGTAAGGAACCCTAAAATACTCAGTAAGGAACTCCCTATTGGGGTCAAACATATAAATCGTCACAAGGTGATCAAGAAAAACATGAGCAGGTGATTATTGCCACCAGAACATCAACGCCACCTTTACTCCTTAAAATAGTTATTCCTGGCTGGTTACCCGAAACACACAGCGTGTAACCATTACCAAGAATGTCAACATCCCTCCTTATTTCCTCAAAATAACTACGAAGACTGGTTACCGAAACACACAGCGTGTAACCCTTACCTCAATAGTCATTTTCTACAATAACTCCAAAGGTGACTATTAGTAGCTAGTTACCCAAAACACACAGCGTGTAACTACTACCACAAGCCTCTTAACCGTTGCTACCTACAAGCACAATATGCATGCAATTGGCCCCACCTATATTGTATCATATAGCTCACATCGAACCCAGTTAGCACATACCACTAAACATGACCCATAACACACAACCTAGTCTGATTACACCACAACACAACCTAATCAGATTACACCACAACCCACAACCCACAACCTAGTCAGATTACACCACAACACACAACCTAGTTAGATTACACCTGTAACGACCCGAAATTTTCTACTTAATTTAAAGTCGCTACTGTATATATATCATAAACATTGAATGCGGAAGACTTCATTTAAATTCCATAAAACATAACCTTTATCTTAAAAGGGAAATAAAATAAATAAACATTTAAATTAAAAACATCCTATTCTAGTCTAAGTATAAGAAAATAAATACGACTACCCTATGCATGTGCCATGATCTCGAGTTGCGACGCCGTCATCAGCCGTACAGGAATGCCTTGCCTTAACCTGAAAAATTTAGTAGCACATGGCTTGAGTATTTAAAGAAATACTCAGTAACTGACCCCTATCGAGGTTATGCAACAATCACATGCAAATGAGATGATGGGACCTATCTTTCAATCTGTCTTCCTACGGTTCTGTTCTAACGGATAAATTTGGACGTGTACCATATACTCTACACACAGCCCATACGTGCGAGTATGGGCTCATCAGCCAATTCGCACACCGCTGGGCCACTTTCCTTGTCGAGCGAACATACTCTGGGAACTTCTTAAGCCGGACACCCGTTAGAACTAGTAACTATCACGGCAGCGCTATGCAAAACATAACGATCGTTGTCCTGCCATTGGATGTACGCGTCCGTACCCTCGTGATGGAATAGGGGTATACCCCAAATGCATGAACAAACATAATGCATGAGATCCCCAATATTTCTACTTTTATCATTAATGAATATAATCCCGCTATCATCTTTCATTCATATCATATCATTTCTCATATCATTTCACATATAGTTCATCATTCATATCGGGGTTATATTTCATTTCATTTATCGTGATATCATGTCATTCATAACATACTTTATACATACAATTTAGAAAACATAACAAAATGCTCCATGCTTTTAACATGTTATTTCATAACGTGCAATTCATACAACAATTACCTCAATGGTCACACAAAACAATTTAAACATAACATATCACATCACAATATATCGTATCATAAACATGTAATATTGTAAAAACTTCGTTGTCAAATCGTTCCCTAACTTATCATAGTCTTAACGTTCTTATATCTATCATAGTCATATCGTTACGTGAACGTACCTTAGTCATATCATCACAGGAACGTATCCTAACGCTATCGTTCTATCAATCTATCACAAACCTATCCCTTTCTACCCATATCCTAACCATATTCTTTCATCAATCTCTCCTATCCATAGCACTCCGGTATGTAACCTAACCTTAACGTTTCATGAACGTATCTTACTCCTATCGTTACATTTCGTTTTGTGCATCCTTCTCGTATCCTATCTCAAACATATCCTTGAACACATCGTACCACAATTATTATCATACAATTCACATATTATAACATAACATAAACATAATATAAGCATACCGATTCACAGATAATTCGCACACATCAGTATATATGACACAGGCACGTGTCAACATCAAATATAACCATGCCGATAGTAAGGCCACTTACATGGTTAGCTTAAGTCGTCACGAATATATCCTTAATGAAAGTTCGATTCCATCCTTTGAAATCCACGTCAACCTATGTGAGTCTATGACATCAGTTTCAAGTTTGAACTCTATAAAATTATTTCTCTAATTTACATTGGTCATGGTTAAAAGTCTTGAAATGTTGTATATATATATATATATAATGTTATTTTCAATTAGACAAAATTTAATGGAGTTCCTTCCCTCATATTTACTGTTGTTGACCAAATCTTTCAACAATCTTCCCTCTGTAATTATTTTCATTCTATATTTTCAATTCTGTAAACAAATATTACTCTTACAATATTTATGCTAACAAAAAATCTAATTAATTGGATATGAGAACATAAGATTTGATTATTATGTAAAATATCCATAAAGAAAGAAATCTGATTCTAACTTAATTTAACATAACTATAAAAGAAAAGAAAATCTGAGATAGGATTTTATTGTAATAACGGACCAAAATCTCTCCATCATATCTGCTTCTGTTAGCCATTTTACTTTTTCTCAAATAGGCATTTTTTCTGTTTATTTTTGGACGAACTGTGATATTGTGTCGGGTTGAGGAGAGAGGATGGGGTTGGGATGAGAGGTTAGTGGAGAGAGGTGGATAAATTTTATTTTAGGTTTATTTTTTTATTTTTAAGTAATCATTTTTACTTATTTATTTATGAATTATTATTATTTTTTGGGTTATTACATTATATACCTCTAAAAGAAACTTTCGTCTCCGAAAGTGTTTTAATCTTGGAATAACTCGAGTCCTTATTCTAAGAGTTCTTTGTTAAGTCTTCAAGTACCACTAAGTACAAATTCTTAACAAGTATACCCTAATCCATATGAGTCATAAACATTTATTTGCATGCATCAAACTTTCGTAAGCCTATCATTTGGTATTCATAGAAACTTTGATTTCTTATAAAGTGTCTTAAGGGTTAGTTACCTATTTTAAATCTTAATTCATACTCGAAAACTGTTTTAATTCCCTAAAATCTTTCACACTTACCCTTAATATCATAAATGAGTCTCATATAATTTTCCTATAGTATTTTGAGTCTTCTAGGATCTTGAAAACGTCATAGAATTTTCATAAGGGTCTTTTGGTCATTTACCACCCCAAATCTTGGTTTAATTCTTAACAGATTCCAATAGCCTTGTAACTTTATGTAATCCCTTTACAGCATGACATAAGGCTCCTCATCAAATTTCATCTCACTCAGAGGTCACTTTTGTCATAAGCTAGTGGTACATAATTATAGGGGCATTTTAGTCATTTTATACCTACCCTTGGTTTAGCCCGTTATCATAGCCGAATGGTCACCAAATTTCATACATAATATTAGCATGTCATCTTGAGCTTTCTCCTAAAATTTCATGAGCAACATAATTTATTTAGTAAGTTTGTGGCTCAAGCGCTTCATTAAAATCAATGTTCATGTGGACACATTGACAACTTACCCAATCTTAATCCCAAGATCCTCACTTCTTTCTTTCTTTCGTTCTATCATTTTTTTTTTTAAGAATGGGACCTATTATGGGACATAGAATGCATTACAGACGTATGATCATTACGCTTCAACCGGGTTATTGTATTCCACCTCTTAAAAAGAAAAGAACTTAAATCAAAATACCTAATAGCATGGGGATACATTTATACAAAACTTCTACCCTGAGCACACGCAATGGAGCCGTAGACAGTTAAGTAAAATCTAATCCACGAAATAATTTGAACTATGGACAACATCGTTGTGGTAAAGGTCGTAATGGTAGAGGAATCATTACCACGGGGCATAGAGGGGGAGGTCTTTTTTTTTTTTCTTCTTCTTCTTCTTCTTCTTTCATGATGATTCCATCAACCATCAATAGTTTGCTAGTTTCCTGTATTACATTGTTCTCCAAGTTAAATTCTCCAAACTTGCTAAAGGTTCAATAATTGATCTCTTTGCCCATACATCATCAAAGTCTCATTTTAAAATAACGGATCTCCGCCTATACAAGAAAAGATAAAACTCCAAGATGGAGTTTCCTTTTTATCCATATTTTTTCCTCCTTATCATTCAGGAAAGACAAAAAAGTTCAGGGTAGCAAACATTCTCGAGAAGTTCTCTTAGATTCAAATCCATAGCTGATGTAACTAGAATAGATATTTTATGTTTCCTACTCACACAGCCCATATCTTTGCTTTTCGATCAGTCTCTAATTCTAATCTTCCTCCCCAATCAGAAATTATGGTGCCGGTATAGACTGAAATTCCGTTATGGTCCAATTCTGACCTGTAATAGATACCGAGGCTTACAATATTTGATCAATCACAATTCTGTGTAGTCCATTTACTATAGAAGTTCATAGGGAATTCATTAGAGCAATGTTTCCAATAAAAATTGTTAGTTCTCTATCTTTTTAATAATTAAAAAAAAAAAGGAAATCTTTTTAATAATCAAACAATATTCTGGTTTTGAGATATTCGATCAACAAGGTAATCCGAATCTTACTCCCCTTGTAGTGATTCCATATCATATCATTTGGTATCAGAGCAAATATCTCAAGACAAGAATATTGTTTGAGATTCGAATCACTCCACAAGCAAGATCGATCATGTCTAGCTTGAATGATTCTTGTTGATCAAATATCTCAACGCAAGAACACTTGTTTGAGATTCGAATCACTCCACAAGCAAGATTGATCATGTCGAGCTTGAATGATTCTACATGCAACCTAAACTACATAGAATTGCAAAGAAATTTAGCCATTGGCGAAAGAAAGCACAAATGCTTCTTTTAATATATTTTCTAAGTCCCCTTACAAATACAATATACATGGCTTTATATAATCTCAAAATGAAACTATTAAAGGCATTCCAAGAGTTGTAACATTCATACTTTATGGCCATAATTAACAATTATGTAATTGTAACCTAAAGTAAATAAAAAGTCTTAAAATATATTAATGAAATACAATAACTCTAAATTGTAACCTACCTAAAATTTATAACAATGAAACTTCTTCTTCAATGTGGCATGAATTGGAATATCTTTTTGATAATTTCAACAACATTTTTTTCGCATCTTCATTGAAGTATATTGTATGATTGATGTCTCTTGGTTCATATCACTCTAGGAGCCCCTTATTCCGGACACCCGCTAGAACTAGTAACCGTCACGGCAGTGCTATACAAAGCATAGTGACCGTTGTCCTGCCATTGAATGTACGCGTCCGTACCTTCGTGATGGGATAGGGGTATCCCCCCAAATGCATGAACACACAAAAATGCATGAGGTCCCATTACTTCTACGTTTGTCATTAATGAACATAACCCCACTGCCACATTTCGTGCTTACATGTCATTTCCCATTTTTCATGTACGTATTTCATGTCATACAATTCATGCTGTTTACCTTCAAATATTTCATACAATTATTCCATAATCATTCAAGAATAACATAAACGTCATACACATTATATATCACATCGGACTAACCCACATACATAGCATACATTCACGTTCACATGATTACGTACTTAAGCACAACAATTTAGCATACAATTTAATGACACGTGCGAATCCACGGGCACATGCCAACACACAACAAATAACACGTAACCTACGACGGGTGAGCCACTTACCTGGTAGGCCTTAGCTGAAGTACTCCCTAAAATATATACGTAAGCTCCTAGCTCCTCGTAAATGTTCTATGCTTCCGTTGGTGGTTGATTCCTATTGGATCATTCGACACCTTTGTTAGTATTTAACAAACATAATTAATTTTCAACTTGAATTTGTGAAATACGACCTTAAAATGATCTATTTTACCTTAAACAGGGCCGTAACTAAGTCCGGGAGGGTCGAAACGGTGACAAACGTGTTGAAAAAAGGTATCCCGAGCTGAATAAGCCGCCGAAGCCGAGAAGCCGCCGTCAAGCCGATTAAGCCGCCGGAGCCGAGGAGTGTCGCGCTGCAAACATGCCACGTGGCACAACCAGAGGGCGACGTGTGTGCAGCGGTCTCGAGTCGAGGCACGGGTTCGGGTTGACCACGAGTGATGGGCCGGCCTAGGTTGAAGGAAAACGTGTAGGTGGGCTGGGCTGTGAGCACCGGGTGTCGGATTGGGCTTGCGAATCTCGGGTCGGTTGGGTTTTTGCTCTCGGGTCGTGGCTGGTGAGTTAGGCCATAACTGGGCTTTCTGGTTTGGACATAAGTGGATTGGGCTCGATTCGGGTCGCGGAAGTCTGGCCTTCGGGTCGGACATCATCTTCTTCACCCGTTTACTCCCTCATTTTTTGGCGACCTCTCTCTCACCTCGGTAACGTCGTTTCGACGTCCTTTTTCCCTCATTTTTTCTCCGTTTCCGAGTCTCCTTCTGGTAATTCCGTTTTCTGTATTTGTTTGGTTCATAAAGGCCTAATACTCCCGGATCTGATTGGGTTTGGAAATATGACGCTCTGTCTCCCTTGCCCGATGGTGTACAACATGTAGGACTCGTCTAAATCTACCCCTGGTGTGTGTAAAAGTCTCTGAGATTACTTTCGTTGCGTAAAACGAAGGTTTGACGTCGATTTCGTAGAGTTTGGCTTTGCTGGAGCTTCTTCGGATTTTCTCTGTCTTTGGAGTTTTTCACTTTTCTTTTTTCTTCTCTGCCGGTACTTCGAGGTGGCTGAAGGTCGGGTTTGGTTTCCGTGGTGACCCAGATGTCGGCCGCCCTTTGTGGGTCGTGTGCGAACGAAAACTCCGGCGTTCGCCAGAGTTTTCAGTCCTGCCGACGACTTCCGTTTTTTTTTTTTTTATCTGATCCATTACATTACCTACCCCTAAAAAGAACTTTCGTCCTCGAAAGTCTCGAACTCCTAGATCAATTCGGGATATTTTTCCTTTATTTCCTCCGCTCGTTTCCACGTCGCTTCCTCGATTTGGTGGTCACGCCACAATACCATGACGAAACCTATGTTTCTATTACGTAAGGCTTTCACTTCTCGGGCTAGGATTTTAGTTGGTTTTTCCTGATAACTTAAATTTTCCTCGATCTCAAGGGGTTTGTAGTCTATTACGTGCGTAGGGTCTGTAATATATTTCCTTAACATGGACACATGAAACACATCGTGTACGCTCGAGAGTGAAGGTGGTAAAGCTAGTTTGTATGCTACTGAACCTATCCTTTCAAGAATTTTAAACGGTCCGATAAATCGGGGGCTTAGCTTCCCCTTTCGTCCGAATCTTAGAATGCTTTTCATAGGAGCTACCTTTAGGAACACTAGGTCTCCCTCTTCGAACTCTAAGTACCTACGCTTAACGTCGGTGTAGCTCTTTTGCCTACTCTGTGCGGTACGCATCCTTACTCTAATTTTCTGTACCGCCTCGTTGGTGATGCGGACCAGCTCGGGCCCTACTAGCTCTCGTTCTCCTAATTCGTCCCAGCACAATGGGGATCTACACCGTTTTCCATACAACGCTTCAAAGGGTGCCATCCCGATGGTTGCTTGGAAACTGTTGTTGTACGAGAATTCCATTAAGTGTAGTTTAGTGTCCCAACTCCCTGTGAAATCCATAACACATGCCCGAAGCATGTCTTCCAGGATTTAGTTTAATCGTTCCTTTTGGCCATCAGTTTGTGGGTGAAAGGCGGTGCTAAAGTCGAGGCGAGTACCCAACGCTTTTTAGAGTCCGCGCCAAAAGGCCGACGTAAAATGCAGGTCCCGATCCCACACAATAGACACCGAAACTCCATGCAACCTCACAATATCTTTAGCATATAGTTGAGCCCAGTTGTCTACTGTATATGTTGCCTTACCTGGTAGGAAGTGTGCCGACTTTGTCAGCCGATCGACAACCACCCAAATTACTGTGTAGCCCTTTAGTGTCTTGGGTAGGCCTACTATGAAATCCATAGCAACGTTTTCCCATTTCCATTCGGGTATACTTAGAGGTTGTAGTAGCCCGGCGGTTTTCTGCCTAGGGACTTTTACTTGTTGGCACACCAGGCATTTACTCACGTATTCCGCGATGTTCTTTTTCATACTTCGCCACTAGAAGTGTTGTTTCAAGTCTTGATATATCTTTGTTCCACCTGGATGTATCGAGAAGGGTGAGTTGTGTGCCTCGGTTAGGATTTCGTTATTTATTTCGCTCACCGGTGGGACATATAAACGTCCTTGACATAATAGTCCGTCATCTATTGACTTAGAAAAACCGTCCACTAGGCCTACTTTCAGCTGGTCTAGGATTTTGTTTAGGCTTGGATCCTCACGTTGTGAGTCTATGATCCTCTGTCTGAAAGTGGGACGCATTGTCAGTCAGGCTATTTGGGCTGCAACCTCCTTGGTTACTACCGCTATGTCAGCTCGTTCGAAATCACTTCGCACTCGTGGCTCCCTTGTGATTGGGGCCGACGAGTGTACTGCTTTTCGGCTTAGTGCATCAGCGACTACGTTTGCTTTTCCAGGGTGGTACTGGATATCTATATCGAAATCTTTTACCAGCTCTAGCCATCTACGTTGTCTCATGTTCAATTCTTTTTGTGTGAACAAGTATTTTAGGCTTTGATGGTCCGTATAAATTTGGGTCTTTTCGCCATACAGGTAGTGTCGCCAAATTTTTAACGCGAACACCACTGCCGCCAACTCCAAATCATGTGTAGGATAGTTTTTCTCATAATTCTTTAGTTAGCGTGACGCATACGCAACCACCTTGCCATGTTGCATCAGTACACAACCCAACCCCTTTTTGGATGCATCACTGTAAATCACGTATCCCACAGAACTTTCTGGAACGTGAGCATTGGGGCAGACACTAGTCTTTGTTTTAGTTCTTGAAAGCTGGCCTCACAAGTATCGTTCCAAACGAAAGGTACACCTTTTTTGTCAATTGGATGAGAGGCGTGGCTATTCTAACAAAGTCTTGGACAAACCTTCGATAATAACCCGCCAATCTCAAGAAACTTCGTATCTCGGTGACCATAGTTGGGCATTTCCGTTTCGTGACAGCTTCTATCTTGTTGGGGTCTACTAAAATTTCATCTTTAGACACTACGTACCCCAAAAATGAAACCTGTCGTAGCCAAAATTCGCACTTGGAGAATTTGGCATACAACTTGTTCTCCCTTAAGATAGTTAGGGCTTTGCGAAGGTGCTCTTTGTGTTCTAGGTCCGTTTTTTAGTATATCAGGATGTCGTCTATGAACACGATCACGAACGAGTCTAAGCACTCCTTAAATACTCGGTTCATTAATTTCATGAATACTGCTGGGGCATTGGTGAGACCAAAAGACATTACCACAAACTCATAGTGGCCATATCTGGTTCAAAAGGCTGTTTTCGATATATCTTCATTTTTAATCTTAATTTGATGGTAACCTGATCGAAAATCTATTTTGGAAAACACAGTCGCCTATTGAAGTTTGTGAAATAGGTCCTCGATATGGGGTCGTGGGTATTTTTTCTTTACCGTCCTCTTGTTTAATTCTCTATAATCAATGCATAGACGCATAGAGCCGTCTTTCTTTTTGAAAAACAACACTGGCGCTCCCCAAGGGGATACGCTAGGTCGAATGAAGCCTTTATCTAATAGATCTTGCAGTTGTGATTTAATTTCTTTTAGTTCTGCTGGTGCCATGCGGTATGGGGCCTTAGAGATGAGTCCCGTTCCTGGCTCCAGTTCTATTCCAAAGTCTACCTCTCGCGATGGAGGGATTCTTGGGAGGTCCTCCAAGAAGACAACTATAAATTCGCTTACTATGGGTACCGTATCTATTGGATTTTTCTTTCCTTTTGTGTTTACTGCACAAGCTAAAAATGCCCACCCCCCTTGTTGTACCAGGCATCTCGCTTTCATCATCGATATTATTTTTGGGGTGGTACTTGTGAAGGTTCCTTTAAACTTAAAGGTTAGTCCGTTTGGAGGTGTGAATATCACCTCTTTCTTATGGCAGTCTATGCTAGCAAAGTTTTCGGCTAGCCAGTCCATTCCTAGTATGACGTCAAAATCCTTCATATCCACTACTTTTAAGTCTACGTGGATGGTTTGTCCAGCTATTAACACTTGTCCATCTTTTACTCTATTTTTCATAACTAGGTCTACTCCTGCTGGGGTACCGACCGACAATACATGCATTAAGGGTTCCACTACGAACCCTGCTTGTTTAACAAATTATGAAGAAATAAATGAATGGGTAGAACTAGAATCAAACAATGTCAATGCAAAGTGTCCTAGTATAGAAAGCGTACCTGTCACCACGGTGCAAGACGTTCCCGCCTCTTTACTGGTCGTTGCATATGCCCTAGTCTGTGAGCGGGTTTGTATGGTGGGTTCTCGAATGACCGGTCCTCTAAGGGGTTCCCTTAGATTTCCCGTGCTCCTTACAGGGCAAGTTCTAGGCAGGTGACCTGCATGACCGTAGACATAACACATACCTGAGCCTGCCAAACATCTCCCAACATGTTGTTTTCCACAGTCGTGGCACAGGGGTTTCTCCGGTATTAGGTATCGGGCTATTGGGGGTAGAGCAGGTGGCCTATTCTGATATCGAGGTCTCTGAAGCGGTGGTTGGAATTCTGTGGGTCTGACCTCGATAGGGCGTTTCTTTCATATAATAGCTGTTGGCTCCAGTTTTTCCTTCTCCGGAGGTTCCTCTAGGGCTTCTTCATAAGTTTTTGGGTTAAAAGCCTCCAACATGCGGCGGGTCTTCGTTTTCAACCCCAAAACAGATTTCTCCGTCTATTGCTCTCAGTGTTTGCTAATGACGGTGCAAATCTTCTTAATCTCATGAATTCCTGATCATACTGATCGACCGTGCGATCACCTTAGGTTAAGTGGTTAAACTCTTATTTTTTCTTTATACGGCTTTCCTTTGGATAATAATACTTCAGGAAGGCTTCCTTAAAGGTTTCCCACGTTGTAATCCCCTCACCTGGGTTGATACTCTGTTTATTATCCGCCCACCACTCTTCTGCATCTTTTTGTAAAACATATGTCGCACACGCTACCTTATGTTCATCACGACATCTCATTGATTCAAAGGTCGTTTCCATGTTTGCGATCCACATCTGAGCCGCTGTGGGATCTTCCTTTGAACCGACAAATGGACGGGGTTATAACGTCTGAAATCCTTTAACCAAGTTGCACCACTGTCCGGTTGCGGGTTGTTGGCCGGTTGTATAGCCACCGCATCCACCGGTTGCGTGGCCGCTGCGTTGGCTGGTTGCGTGGCCATTGTCGAGACTTGTTGCGTAGCTAACAACGTGGCCTGTTGTGTGGCCAGCATTGTTTGCATTGTCGTTTGGAGTGATTCCAACATTAACTTTGTGGCAGGGTCTAACCCGGCCTGTTGTGTAGCTTGAGGGGGCGGTGTGTATTCAGGAGGGGTACAGTTTGTGGGAGAGGTGTGTTTTCAGGAGGGGGTACAGCTTGTGGGGGAGGTGCGTATTCAGGAGGTGGTACAGTTTGTGGGGGAGGTGCATGTTCAGGAGGTGGTACAAATGCATAGGGTCCAGTAGTCGACCCTTCTTGGGAAGAGTTTCTTTCGGCTTCTCTTCTTCCCCCTCTCCTAATGGGAGGTCGTCCACTCCTTCTCCTACCTCTCCTACGTCTTCTGTGCGGCATGGTTCTAGAAACCAAGAAAATGATTCTAACGAAGTTTATAATTTACTTATAACATTCCCTACATTCTACCATAAAATTCCGATAAAAGAAAACATAAATATCGTAACGTAAAGACATGCATTGACACCAGATCTCATCACGACAAAATCATACAGTATCATGTCATTCAACATTTAAAGCCAATCACATTAAATATATCACAAAAATTATACACCCCTCATACTACGCATTTGTCTGTGCCATGGCTTGCATCAGTCCCATCATCGAGGTCATATTAGGTACTTCCGGAGTATCAAGGTTTGCTCTCGGTAGATGAGATGGGGGAACTCCTATTCCTGAATTTGGGTTCGCATTTACTGACTGTTCTTGAAGTGGGGCCTCTACAGATGGGTTCTCCTGTACTCTTGCCGGCCCGCTTCGAGCACGTTTACCCCCCCCCCCCCAATTTGTTACTGGGCCAGACATCCTTTTTCCTTGTTTCGTTCCTAATCAACAATTAATTATCTCATAAAATTTCATTTTTTCAGCCCGATATTATGCAACATCTATTATCCACTACTTTATGATTTACGTGTATAGAAGACCTCATATGATAGTCAATCAAAATATCAATACTCAACAATACACATTCCTACCAACATGCATTCTCCACAATTCTTTTTTTTTTTTTTTTTTTTTTTTTGACATACAAGCATACATAAAATAATCCATGATAACCAACGTAATTTCAATATTCAACAACACATATCCCTCCATTTTATGGCCAAGCGTAAGGAATCGCCTGCTGGGGTCAAACATATAATCGTCACAAGGCGATCAAGCAAAACACGAGCAGGTGATTATTGCCACAAGAACATCAACGCCACCTTTACTCCTTAAAATAGTTATTCCTGGTTGGTTACCCGAAACACACACCATGTAACCATTACCAAGAATGTCAACATCCCTCCTTATTTCCTCAAAATGACTACGAAGACTGGTTACCGAAACACACAGCGTGTAACCCTTACCTCGATAGTCATTTTCTACTATCACTCCAAAGGTGACTATTGGTGGCTAGTTACCCGAAACACACAGCGTGTAACTATTACCACAAGTCCCTTAACCGTTGCTACCTACGAGCACAATATGCATGCAATTGGCCCCACCTATATTGTGTCATACAGCTCACATCGAACCCAGTTAGCACATACCACTCAACACGGCCCATAACACACAACCTAGTCTGATTACACCACAACACGCAACCTAATCAGATTACACCACAATACACAACCTAGTCAGATTACACCACAACACACAACCTAGTCAGATTACACAACCTAATCAGATTACACAACCTAATCAGATTACACAACCTAATCAGATTACACAACATAATCAGATTACACAACATAATCAGATTACACAACATAATCAGATTACACAACATAAACAGATTACACAACATAAACAGATTACACAACCTAATCAGATTACACAACTTAATCAGATTACACAACATAATCAGATTACATAGCACATAGCACACCACCTAATCGGATTACACAGCCTAATCAGATTGCATAGCACATAGCCATATGAAAAATCTATCGACCCATTTTTCAAAAACAAAACATTTGGTTTCAACAGGAGTGTCCCTTACTTGAGGAGCTGCTTTCTTAGCCTTTCCTAATCAACGACAATTTGACTCCCCTCGAACTGAGCCTTCTTCCTACGTAGGCGTTGAATCTTTTGATGCGTTTAATTCTCTTATTGTCAGTTCTTGCGACGGCGATGGCGTTCCCTTGCGGCGGCGATGTGGGTGCGGGGCGGGAGTTTTCTAATGTGGGAAGGGCGTGAGGTGGTGTGGGAAACGATCGACTGCGGGACCATGAGCGTTGGGTGGCAGCAGCTTAAGGAAGGAAAGTGAAAAAAAAAAAAAAAAGAAAGAAGAGCGGCTGGCTGCGCCTGGCTAAGGGTTTGGCTCACATGCTGAACCCTAGGGCTTATTTTTATAATTTTTATTTTGTTATTGGGCCATGGGCCCAAAACGTGGGCCTTACACGAGAGGTACGGGGATCGATACTCTGCATCTCAAAAAGAAACTATTCCTTACGGGGATCGATACTCTTCATCTCTAAAAGAAACTATTCCTTATTAATATTTTATCTATTCAATTTTGGCCGAGTAGAGAGATATTTTTTTTATTTTCACTGTTATTGATGACTAGACATTTAAGGTTTTGTGACATAAGATCTATTCAATTTTTCCTTTTTTAGGGCCTAATGAGTAGAGAGATATTTTTTCATTTTCACTATTATTGATGACGAGACATTTCAGGTTTTGTGACATAAGAATTTTGGGGATGTAGCTCAAATGGTAGAGTGCTCGCTTTCTATGCGAGAGGTACAGGGACAATGTAGTGTTATGAAAACTAGCTAGATTGAATCTTCAAAGACTAATCTAATTTTTGTGAAAATGGAGAGAAACCTTTTAACTTTCCACATCTTCCTTACTTTTGTACAAAAGATGTGCGGCTCAAGTGAAACTATCAAATTAAAACTTATACTAGGGAATAATTTCAACTGTTTTTTTTCTCTCTTCACTAATTACGACAAACCCTATATAAATAATTTGAGAACAATCAAACTTTTCAACCGTCTAGATCAAAAAGATATAACAATAATACTTGCACATAGATTTCATTAGGGTCTTATTTCTTTAATGATTAATGATCAATAAGTACAATGGATTATATTAACAATTCTATAAAGATCAAATAAAATAATTGAAATAATGATGATATATTCAATGCACAATTCAATATGAAGTCCACACTAACCACATTTGGTCTAATGGTATGATTGTTGCTTTGAGTATTGATTGAAAAGGGTTTATGATTTTCTTTCCGTTAAATCTTGAACTTCCTCTTATACAAAAAAAAAAAAAAAAAAAAACCTACCTCACCTTAATAGAGTATTCTAATTGTAATTATCCTGTAATCTTGAACTTCCTCTTATAACTAAAAAAACCTAACCTACCTTCCTTGACAGAGTATTCTAATTGTAAATATCTTGTAATTATCCTTCAAAATAGTTCTTATACAAAAAAAAAAAAAAAAAAAAAACCTACTTCACCACCTTAATAGAGTATTTTGATGGTAATTATCCTTCAAAATAGTTCAGGATCTAAAAGCTCAATAAACTGCAAAATATAGATTTCAAACTTGAGCGGAGAGAAAAAATCATATGTGGGAGATAAAAATTTTAAGTGTTCAAGAAATGACATTTGGTCTAGTGGTATGATTCTCGCTTAGGGTGAAGAACAAATTCTACCCATGACAATAATAATAGGTTCTAAAGCTAAAAAAACATGTAGATAAATTCGAAATAAGGGGCACATAAAACATATACACTAGCAACTAAAAATGATAGATCCACTACAAGGGTGTGAGAACATGTGGATAAATTCGAAATAAGGAGGCACATAAAACATATACACTAGCAACTAAAAATGATAGATCCACTACAAGGGAGTGAGAGGTCTCGAGTTCTATTATGGAAATGCCCCTAAAAATATTTTCTATTTCAAAATTTCTATGTGAATAGAGAATGAACCATATTCTTGGAAGATAAGATAGATCCTCGAGCATGACATCAAAGGCATTATAAAAATTGTTCTATGATATTCTTTCTAGGAACTCTTCGTTATGTTGTCTGCTAAGGGTTTTAGGAAAGGGGTTATAAAAATTGTTCTATGATATTCTTTTTAGGAACTCTTCGTTATGTTGTCTCCTAAGGGTTTTAGGAAAGGGGGCACAAATTCTCTATTGCTCTGATCTCCCAATAGTAGTTTTACATAGGTCATCTGTCGCCACAATCCTTTTAAGGAAGATGCACACAAATAACCGGTGAATAATAGCCTTCAAAGAAGTGTCAGAGAGCGAGCAGAGGCATAACGAAGAATATGAGTGAGTCGTGTAAGGAAGAAGGAACTAGTAGGTTCGATTTTGGGTCCGTTTGAACTAAAATTTGAGACTTACTAGCCCAAAGTCCATCTATGGTAAAACAAAAACCTTCGGTGGCCCAACCCTCATTCACAGCCATTTCCTTTTCAACCTACACGCATACTCCAGGCCCAACTCACGTAAATAGTCAGAAAATCCAACCCACAACCGGACGGAAGGCAAGTGTCACAATCGCACTCTTGAAGTAGTGAGACAACGATTATGCGATATTTGTTCTAATCCGACGAACAAGTTAACCATGCGAAATTCAGACTCCATGGACAATAGCGGTCTATGCTCGAGTCACGTTTGGAAGAATTTTTTTAGAAAACTTGAGTAAGGAAATATGTTAAAAAATAATTTCAAATAAAGTAATATTATAAGCTAAAAGTGAATAAGCAACAACAACGAATTTGATAGCATATAACCTCGGTAGGAAGAATTGACAACTAGTCACATTCTCCTCTAGTACATTTTGGGACATTTTAGTCGTAGTGGGTGTAGATATGATTTTGATGACTAGTCATACACCCCGTATTGGCACAACAATAATAGTAAAGGCCTATCTAACATGAAAGCAAGTAAAAAGATTTAGAATGAGCATGCGGCAATGGACCACAAATTGTTTATAAGAATGGTTGAGACATGCAACATGCAGCCACATACAACACGCCTTGGGCAATCATGACCGTGACATCTGCCCACACAAAATTTATTGATATCTCTATCAACCGACTCTTCATAAACTCAGCGTTGTAGGATGAGGCTTACTTTAGTTCTCCCGATGCACTTCCAGCTGATCTCAATATTGAGGAGTCTCTTCCAATCTACTAGGAGCTGTTGAAAATCACTTCTCGATTCGTTGACTCTTCATGTCTTCTCTATTAGTGCCTTTCCTACTTTCTTCGCTTGAAACTTTTTCTTCTTTGCATGACGTCATACCACCTACTTCTGCTTGATGTCTTCTTGGTCGGAATAATAATGTTTCAAGTTACTGACGTGGACAACAGGGTTAGTCTGCATCGATAGGAGCAATTGGATCATATATGATGTCTTCCTAATCTTGTGGATAACTTCGACTAGTCCATAGTATTTTCACACCAGTCTTTGGTTCTTCTTGCTTTGAACTCGAAGTTGATCTGACCTTAACTTATATGAACTCTCTATTTGCCTTGAAATTATCGCGGTTAACGCTTTCGACTAACCCTTCCCTTCATCCGTCTGGATGGTATTTCTGCATGAACATGTGTTGCTTCAGTGGTTTGGTGTCTCCCTTCTTCAGTAGAGGTATTGGCTTGGTGTCTTTGCGCAACATTTGAGTGATCACTCACAAGAGACTTTGTGGGTCTAATAAACTCGACTGTCAACAAGTCATTTAGCTGTTCGTGGAATTCAGCTAGCTCAGGCTCAGCCGCATGACATCTATTTGTGGCGGGCAATCTCAACTGCGACATAAAACTAATCTTGTGATTTATCTCTCCTGGTGGGGATAAACCCATTATCTGACCTTCTTGTTTTGCGTCGCGGTGTTCATGTAGTGGCAATAAGGTTTCTGTTGAGGTTGGCTCACTCGAGCTCCCCTTTTCAAATACAACAATAGCAGCAAGCGTAGATTCATCATGACTAAGATTCTTTCTCAATTGTAGTATCAACATCATTTTCACCCCTCTTGGTTGATGGATGTTTGTTTGAATGATCGTCGAGTTAGACTCCGTTACTACTAGGAATTTTTCTATGGACATGTAAATGACTTTGTGTTCCAGCAGGACGTCCATCCCTGACACAATGTTGAAGTCATCCATTTCAACTATCACAAAGACGGTTTGCCTAGTCCAAGTCTCCAACTTGATTAGAGTTCTCTTTGTGACTCTTAAGACAAGTAAAGCTTCCAATTTGACAGCGTTCATCTTTCCTGTATCTCGATGCCAAAGGATGTTAAAATATTTTGCATCGGTCTCCGTCATGAGTTGTGGGTGGCTCTAGAGTCGACAATGGTGTTTCTTGCTACTTTGTGTTTTACCCAGACCTCGACATACATAATGTATATATATATATATATATTCTTTTAACTACAATACACATGGTCAATTGAAGATGGTAACTCTTATGCTCATTAATATTATAATGGCTACTACCTAAATTATAACCTAAACTTGAGAATTGATGTCCAATTAACCCAACTAAATTTGTAACCATGGTAGAGTGATTGAAATTATAATTTAAGTAGTTTGAACTCCTAATACCTTAAACGAATTGGTTTCATGAACTTCTCTTTAATATCATTAATACAATTATGCTTCATCTTGAAAATGCCAAACACGAAACTAAATTGCGTTCAATTTAATTCCATTTTATTGTTATCTTTAATCATGTGTAGGGTATATATTTAATTTAAGTTGATATTTCGTATTAGTTAAGCTTTTTACAAAATCACAATTAGAAGACAACGACAATAAACTTGGGTATGTTTATTATTTCAAAGAAACTTTCTTTCTCCATCTTATCCGTAATAATTCTTCAACTAAATTCATAATATGAAAAGAAACAAGTTTATTCCTCGTAAGAAGTAAAATATGCAACTTTAATTAAAATTTTATCAAAACAAATCTTATTGTGATACAACATAGATCACAATTATAGCCTTCAAATAAACACTAAAGTAGTTATGGTCAATAGGATAGAAACTCTAGTGTCCATTTATACTGTAACAACCCTACCTAAATTATGATCTAAAAATTTGAAAACTTAAGTGGTAGTTGAAAATTACATGAAACAATCTCCTAAATCCAAGTAGTGTCCAATTAGTCGATCTTAAAGATTATAACTAGCATAGAGTATTTGAAGCTCCACATGAAGTAATTTAAAGTTCTAGTTACTTAAGTAAAGTTTATCTCGTCTTTTATGAAGCATGATTTGCACTTATATTCATGAAATGCTTATAGACTCCAACTCACAGTACTATTAATGCAATTATATTTCATATGAGTTTGTCATAAATTAAACTAATGCATTCAATAAAACTTTATTTTATTGTCATACGAGGCAAAAATTGAAGAATTAAATCAAACAAATTGATGAACTGAACTAAACCAATCCAACCAAAACTGATTTGTTTGTTTTCTTTGTTGGGTTGTTGGTTTATTTGATAACCCCGGTATATTTGAACAACTCAATATTACATGTCTTACTCAGAAAAGATAGATTTCAAACTTAAAAAATATATCGAGTTGAAGCTAAAAATGTTGGGCATTCAAGAAAGGGCATTTGGTTTAGTGGTATGATTCTCGCTTAGGGTGCGAGATGTCTCGAGTTCAATTCTCGAAATGCCCCCATGTTTTGGATCAAACTTAAAAAATATATCAAGTAGAACGTATCAAGATCTGAGATAATGCCCAACAAGTGATCAATAAAAATGATGGATCTGATTTCCAAGCAAAAACTCCTTGTCTTGCTTCATATGCAAGGGGATAAATATGAGACGACAAAAACTGAAAACACCGATACTTAAGAATGTTAAACACCCCCGCTTGAGAGCACTAAAGTACTTATCCACTCTCTAGAAAAGAGTGGAAGAGATAAAAGAGCTTGTGGAACACAATCTTATGCATGTCGAGACTCGGATTAAACATAGAGCATCCTCGAAAACTATTGTTGACTCACGAGCCACCCACAATTTCATGACAGAGATGAAACATAATGTTCGATTGGACCCTCCATAGCTGCACGACCCAACACGTTTCCACCATGATCAGTCATCTACTCGTTACCTAAAAAATAAAGTGTGACGTGAGTGACTATTAAAACTTCTTATTAAGCAACCTACTTATAGGATCTCGTCATACTTAGACTTGTAAACTTTACTTAGGCTATGTGCTCAACTATTGTTTATACAAACATAAATTCTACACATCTATTCTAGGAGTGTACACTTATAGGCTCTTATGACGAGCTCAAAATTATGTGGCCCTTTAATGGCTCTAAGTTAATTACGTGGCCCTTGTAACGAGCTTTAAGTTTCTTAGCCCTTATGACAAGCTTTGAGTTTCGTGGCCCTTGTAACAGGTTTTGAGTTTTGTGGCCCTTGATTCACTATGTCTATTGGAAAGAGCTTAGGTTAAATCTCATAAGTATGAAAATGCCCTTCGCTCTTCGAACGGTAACCATGCTCCACACATGTTTAACTATGGGTTATAACCAGAAGATTCTCCCTAGTAGTACACGGCAACAACTATCTATTCCTAAGATTAGTAGACTACCTGTCGCATCGCCTTTTCCAATGAAAACAGTAAACTACTTGTTCACACACCCTCTTAGGTTAGAATAATATACTACCTATCTTTGGAACAGTAAACTACGTGTGTATATTGCCTTTGCAAGTGAAAACAGTAAACTGTCTATTTTCACACCTTCTCGGGTTAGAACAGTGTAAGGTCATGGCTCCACTCTAGGCACAACCATAGCTACCACAGTAATATACTCTCTATGACTCCTGAGATCCTCTATGGGTGATCACTAAACTTTATATATCAAGTAGACCTAAACTCCTCTTAACTACTTCACGAATAGGGGTTGCGCCCTAATCCTCTCTACGAAATATCTAATCAACTCAATGTTATGTGGGATCCATATCTAGGTTATAGGACCAACATAACAAAAATAGCGGCTTATGGATTATCATGGTCATAACATGAATTCTAGAGCACATAGCATCATCCAATTGCTCCACACGCTTAAACAATGAATAATAAATCACCCAAGGCATACTCAAATACTTATAATCATATTAAAACTATAAGAGTTCTCAACTATATATTGAAGAAGCGGTAAACCTGAATAACACACTAAAGTATTTTTTCATGGTCCTAATCGACCCCTCAAGTATATTTTTTGAAACTTGCACCATATGGCTACTTACATGTTCATGTATGTTCGGATGCTCGATTCACGACCTTTCCAAAGTTGGATTTTCCCCAAATTTCTTGGGTAAGTAGAAAATATAAATTCTAGAACAATAAACATTTTTATGAAAATTGGTAACATCGGTGAACCAACTAAAACAGTGAGCAAAGGTCATCAAACTCCTCAATGCTTTACCTCTTAACCTATGTTCAAGATCTAAGGTGCATTCAAAACAACTTTATTTTCTTGTCATACGAGGCAAAATAGAAGAACTAAATCAAACAAACTGATGAACTGAACCGAATCAATCCAACCCAAACTGATTAATTTGTTTCCTTTGTTGGATTGTTGGTTTATTTGATAACCCTTGTATATTAGAACAATTCAATATTACATGTGTTACTTACGAGTAAAACACTAGACCATCACTTTTCATTTTCTAGTCCCACAACCCCTCATAAAAAATAGATTCATAACTTGAGAGAAAAAGAAACATATCGAGTAGAAGCTAAAAATGTTGGCTATTTTAGGATAGGCATTTGGTCTAGTGGTATGATTCTCGCGTAGGGTGCAAGAGGTCCCGAGTTCATTTCTCGAAATGGCCCTAATTTCTTAATCTTTGCTTATAGATGATTTCATATTAATATAAACTTCTCTTTACTTTCAAACATACCTCTTAACTTCTGAAGTTGGGCGGAGAATGTTCAAAATTTATTTAGGAGATGATAATGCTCTTAATATCATAATATCATTTTATGTTTCCCACTTTCAGTAGGCATGACTATCCAAATCTTAACTCTCGATATTTGCTTTACTTGTGTACTCCACGATATGTGTCTCAAATGAAACTATCAAACTAAAACTTAAACTAGGAAATAACTTCAATTGTTTTTTCTCCTCTCTCCAGTAATTACCGCAAATCCTATGTAAATAATTTAAGAATAATCAAACTGCTGTCTAGATCTAAAAGATATAATAATAATAATTGCACATGGATTTCATTAACAGAGAAAATAAATGAAATAATGATGATACATTCAACAACTTAATATAAAGTCCATAACAAGGACATTTGGTCTAATGTTATGATACTTTCTTTTGGTGCGAGAGGTCTCGATTTAAAGACATACATTTCCACCATGACCAACATAACACTCAAGAATTTTCAATGTGAGAAAGGTCTAGTAGAAACTCTTTGTTCTTATTATGTTCTTGTTTTGTTCTCCAAGACACATCCTCTCTAAAAAAAAATTCAAGATATATCACAACGAATAACTAAGCCTATTTTTGCAAAAAAAAATCTTCATTTAACGACTTTGTGAAAATATTTGCTAATTGATTATTAGATCTTACAAAATCAAGAATAATATGTCCATTTTGCACAAGTTTTCCAATAAGATGATGTCTAATGAAGTTTAGTTCTAGAATGATGAACAAGATTTTTTATTAAATTAATAGCACTAGTGTTATCACAAAATATAGGCACACTATCAAATTGTAATCCAAAATCACAAAGAGTTTGCTTCATCCAACGAATTTGAGAACAACTAGCGACCGCAATATATTCCGCTTCGGTAGTAGATAAGGCAACAAAATTTTTGTTTTTACTAAACCAAGAAACTAATGAACTACCAAGAAATTAACAAATTTCACTATTACTTTTTAAACTTCGAGCAAAATCCGCATCATAATATCCTACCAATTTAAACTAAAAATTTGTACGAAACTGGAATCCTAAATTAATAGTCGGAAGGGAATATTTAAATATTTTTTAGTAAATGAGATTCCTTAGGACAAGATTGAAACCTAGCACAAAGACATGTACTAAACATAATATCTGGTCTACTAGCAATCAAGTAAAGTAAATATCCAATCATACCTTGATAAGATTTAATATCCACACGTTTAGCTTTTTCATCCTTGTCAAGCTTAATGAATGTGCTCGTTGGAGTTTTTGCAATCTTACCTTCATTAAACATGAACCTTTTGAGTAAAGCCTTAGTGTATTTCTCCTGATTTATCAAGATACCATCTTTGAGTTGTTTGATTTGAAGTCCAAGAAAGAAACTAAGCTCTCTCATCATACTCATCTCAAACTCATTAGGCATACATTTAAAAAATTCTTCACATAAAAAAGGATTAGTAGAACTAAATATGATATCATCTACCTATATTTTCACTAATAGCATATCATTTTCCTCACTATATCATTTTCCTCACTATATCATTTTCCTCACTAATAGCATATCATTTTCTTTAATTTTAATAAAAAAAAAAAGTAGTGTCGAGTTTACCCATTTTAAAATAATTCATAATAAGAAAATTACTAAGTCTATCATGTGAAGCTCTTGGAGCTTGTTTTAAGCCATAAATAGCCTTTTTCAATATACAGACATGATGTGGAAAATACATTTTCAAATCCCGTCTACATAAACTTCCTCAATCATATAACCATGTAAGAATGCACTTTTCACGTTCATTTGATACAATATAAAATTTTTGTAAGAAGCAAAAGCAAGTAACATTCTAATAGCTTCTAATCTAGCAACGGGTGCAAAAGTTTCTTCATAGTTTATACCTTCCTCTGAACAATAATCTTTAGCTACAAGCCTAGCTTATTTATAATGATATTTCCATTTTCATCCATTGATTTAATTCTTCTTGCATAGGTAAAATCCAAAACTCATCATTTTCGGGATCCTTAATACTTTTTGGTACAATTTGAGAAAAAAAAAAAAGCAAGATTATTAAATAAATTAATAGAAGAATGAGTTTTCACACCTTGTTCGAGATCACCAATAATCAAATCCATAGAATGAGATGGAAAATTTAGGGTTTTAAATGTAAGTATTGTTGGGATGTAGCTTAGATGGTAGAGTATATGCTTAATATGCAAAAAGGTATGAGGATTGATACCTTGCATCTCCAAAAGAAACTATTTATTTTTAAGATTTTATTTCTATTCAAGTTTTCCTTATTTATGACATAATGAGTAGAGATATTTTTTGGATGCTCGCTTAGCGTGCAAGAGGTATGGGGATCGATACCCTGCAACTCCAAAAAGAAAATATTTGTTATTAATATTTTATTTCTATTCAATTTTTCCTTATTTATGACATAATGAGTAGAGATATTTTTTCATTCTCACTATTATTGAAGATGAGACATTTAGGGTTATGTGATGTAAGAATCGTGGGGATGAAGCTTAGAGGTAGACCGCTCGATTAGCATGTGAGAGGTACGGGGATTTGATACCCCGTATCTCAAAAAGAAACTATTTCTTATTAATATTTTATTTCTATTCAATTTTTCCTTATTTAAGATATAATGAGTAGAGATAGTTTTTCATTTTCACTATTATTGATGATGAGACATTTAAGGATTTTTTATGTAAGAATTGTGGGGATGTAGCTGAGATGGTAGAAAGCTTGCTTAGCATGAGTGATGTATGGGGATCGATACACCACACTCCAAAAGAATCTATTCGTTATTAATATTTTATCTATTCAATTTTTCCTTATTTATGACATAATGAGTAAGGTATTTTTTCATTTTCACTGTTATTGATGACGGGACGTTTAGGGTTTTGTCACATAAGAATTGTGGGGATGTAGCTTAGATGGTAGAGCGCTTCACTTCACATTGGAACTATCGTCATTAAATATATTATTTCTTTTAGATAGTTTTTCATGTTCACTATTATTGATGACGAGACGTTTAATGTTTTGTGATGTAAGAATTGTGGGGATGTAGCTCAGATGGTAGAGCTCTTGCTAAGCATGTGTGAGGTACGAGGATCGATGCCCTGCATCTCTAAAAGAAACCATTCGTTATTAATATTTTATCTATTTACTTTTTCCTTATTTATGACATAATGACTAGAGATATTTCTTTATTTTCACTATTATTGATGACAGAAAATTTAGAGTTTTGTGATGTAAGAATTGTCAGATGGGATGTAGCTCGAGAGATAGGGGTAGAGAAACTATTTGTTATTCATATTTTATAAAAATTTTATTAATAATATTTTATAAAATTTTAGTTCTATTCAATCTTTCCTTATTTATGACATAATGAGTACAGATACTTTTTAATTTTCACTATAATTTGTGATGGTAGGTTTAGGTAGAGCGCTAGCTTCGCATGTGCCAGGATTGATACCTTGCATCTCCAAAGCAAAACTATCCATTATTAAATATTTTATTTCTTTTCATTTTTTTCTTATTTATGACATAATGAGCAGAGATAGTTTTTCATTTTCATTATTATTGATGACGAGACGTTTAAGGTTTTGTGATGTATGAATCGTGGAGATCTAGCTCAGATGGTAAAGCGATCACTTAGCATGCGAGAGGTACGGGGATCGATACCCCGCATCTACAACAAAGAAAACTATTGGTGAGATTAATATCTATCAGGATTGATACCCTGCATTTCCAAAATAAACCTATATATTATTTCTATTCAATTTTTTCTTATTCATGACATGTTGAGTAGCGATATTTCTTCATATTCACTATTATTGACGACAGGAAGTTTAGGGTTTTGTGACATTAGACTTGTGGGGATGTAGCTTAGATGGTAGAGCCCTCGCTTTGCTTGCGAGAGGTACCGAGATCGGATACCCCACATCTCCAAAAAAAAACTATTTGTAAGTGATGATGAGACATTTAAGGATCTGAGATGTAAGAATTGTGGGGATGTAGCTCAGATGGTAGAGCGCTCGCTTAGCATGCGAGAGGTACGGGAATTGATACCCCGCATCTCCAAAAGAAACTATTTGTTATTAATATTTTATCTATTCAATTTTTCCTTATTTATGACATAATCACTAGAAATATTTCTTCATTTTCACTATTATTGATAACGGAAAATTTAGGGTTTTGTGATGTAAAAATTGTTGGGATGTAGCTCAAATGGCAGATCATTTGCTTAGTATGCGAGAGATATAGGGATTGATACCTTGCATTTCTAAAAGAAACTATTTGTTATTAATATTTTATAAAATTTTAGTTCTATTCAATCTTTTCTTATTTATGACAAAATGAGCAGAAATATTTTTTTGCTTCGCATGTGAGATGTGTCAAGCATTAAGCTTTGCATGTGAGATGTGTCAAGCATTAAGCTTTGCATGTGAGATGTGTCAGGATTGAGCTTCGCATGTGAGATGTGCTCGGATTGATACCCTGCATCTCTAAAGGAAAACTTTCCATTATTATTTATATTATTTCTTTTCAGTTTTTTCTTATTTATGACATAATGAGTCGAGATAGTTTTTCATTTTCACTATTATTGATGACGAGACGTTTAATATTTTGTGATGTAAGAATTGTGGGGATGTAGCTCAGATGGTAGAGTGCTCTCTTTGCATGTGAGAGGTACGGGGATTGATACCCCGCATCTCCAAAGTAAACCTATATATTATTTCGTTTCAAACTTTCCTTATCCATGACATGTTGAGTAGCGATATTTCTTCATTTTCACTATTATTAATGACGGAAAATTTAGGGTTTTGTGATGAAAGAATTGTGGGGTATATTTTTTCTTTTCAATTTTTTCTTATGTATAGGGATTGATACCCTGCATCTCCAAATGTAAACTATCCATTATTAGATATATTTTTTCTTTTCAATTTTTTTCTTATTTATGACATAATAAGCAGAGATAGTTTTTCATTTTCACTATTATTGATGACAGGACATTTAAGGTTTTGTGATGTAAGAATGGTGGGGATGTAGCTCAGATTATATAGCGCTTGTTTAGCAAACAAGTGGTACGGGGATCGCATCTCCAAAAGAAACTATTCGTTATTAATATTTTATCTATTCAATTTTTTCTTGTTTATGACATAATGAGTAGAGGTATTTTGTCATTTTCACTATTATTGATGACGGGACGTTTAGGGTTTTGTCATATAAGAATTTTGGGGATGTAGCTCAGATGGTAGAGTGCTCGCTTAGCATGCAAGAGGTATGGGGATCAATACCCTACATCTCCAAAAGAAACTATTTGTTATTAATTTTTTATCTATTCAATTTTTCCTTATTTATGACATAATTAAAGTGCTCTCTTTGCATGCAAGAGATACATGGATTTTGTGATGTAAGAATTGTTGGGATGGATTGATGCCTCGCATCTCCCAAAAGAAATTATTTGTTATTAATATTTTATACTAGGATTGATGCCTCGCATCTCCAAAAGAAATTATTTGTTATTAATATTTTATTTATGTTTTATCTTTCCTTATTTATGACATAATGAATAGAGATAGTTTTTTATTTTCACTATTATTTGTGATGGTAGGTTTAGGGTTTTGTGATGTAAGAATTGTGGGGACTTAACTCAGGCGGTAGAGCACTACGTGACAGGTGCCGGTACCCCACATCTCCAAAGGAAGAGTATCGATTATTAAATGTATTATTTCTTATTTATGACATAATGAGTAGAGATAGTTTTTCATTTTCACTATTATTGATGACGAGACATTTAGGGTTTTGTGATGTAAGAATTATGGTTAATAGAACATTAGGAGCATTGCTTAAGACTATTATTTCTAAGAATATTAAGTTTTGGGACAAATGTTTGCCATTTGTAGAGGTTGCATATAATTGAGAAATTCATAGTACCACTCATTGTTTCAATAGTACCACTCATTGTTTTCCTTTTGAAGTTGTTTATGGATTTAATCCACTTACGCCCATTGATTTGCTTCTTATTCCTTCTAATATTTTTGTGAGTGAAGCAGCCACAAATAAGGCAAATTTGATCAAAACATTGCACAAAAAGGTGAAGGAGAGAATTGAGAAACAAAATTTCAAAGTTGCTTCAAGAATTAACAAAGGACGGAAGGAAATCATTTTTCAACTATGTAACTGGGTTTGGATACATTTTCGCAAGGAGCGATTCTCATCTCAAAGGAAGACAAAGTTACATCCAAGAGGGGATGACCCTTATCAAGTCCTTGAAAGAATTAATAACAATGCATACAAATTGATCTTCTCGGAGAATTTTCAGCACATTCTACTTTCAATGTTGCTGACTTGAGTACTTTTGATGTAGGTGATGATTTTTCTGATTTGAGGACGAATCCTTTTGAAGAGAGGGAAGATGATAAGGATCACGGTATTCCAAATGTTTCAACTGGACCTTTTACACGATCCAAGGTCAAGAAGATTCAACAAGCATTCATTCTCCATCTACAAAATTGGATAGCTCGGTTCAACCATCATTTCATGTGTTACAAGCTGATTCGATTGAGGAAGAACCATTTTGAGCTTCATAAGTGAATATTTACACGGTTGAAGTAGCGGATGAAGTTGCAAGCATCATTACATGAGTTGTTAGAAAACATTATTTATCTTTAATTTCATAATGTTTGTAATGGTCAATTGGTCAAATTGACTCCGTGATTTGTGGAGATTTAAGGGGATCAGAATTAAATCCCGCCACTAACTTCTTTTGTGGGGGAGACTATAAATACCCACAAATTATTATGTAAAAATATTTGTGAGGAATAAAATTGATCTCTCAAGTTGAGCCCGTTAGAAATCCAACCATCATCTTTGCCATCTCTAACTTGCAATCAATTCTTGTGGTAGAATTGTGAGCCATTCAATCAAAGCCTTGATCAAGTTTGATTGTGGAGTGACTCAATTTAGAACAAGGTTCTAAATCTTGCAAATCTTGCTTCTGGATCTTTGATCGTAGGAGGTGATCTAATTCTAGCCTTATCTCTTTGTTGATCCGAATTTTGTATAAGGAGTGTTAATTTCTTTAATTCAAGGATACTTGCTTCATGCTTGGATCGTTGGGCTGAGAATTAAGGTTGTCTTATCGCCGTATATAAAGAATCTGAAAATAATCAAACTTTCGAGCTGTCATTAACGTCTAGTTTCAATAATAATTAATGATCAATTAGTACAATTGACTATTTAACAATTTATATGTAGAACAAATAAAGTAAATGAAATGATGATGATATGTTCAATGCATAATTGAATATGAAGTCCACAACAAGGACATTTGGTCTAGTGGTATGATTCTTGCTTAGGGTGGAAGAGGTCCCTAGTTCAATTCTTAGAATGCCTTTGAATATACAGCTAAGATAACTTTCAACTTTTCTTTACTTTTCAAACACACCTCTTCAATCAGTGAAAATAAACTAGATTGAATCTTCAAAGAATTGGTGCTCCTTCGAAGCATATTCGCAATGGTTTAGCCATTCACCAACCTAGTGCATTAAATACTCTTCCTTATGATTACATACTAATGTTGGGTTAGTTAGAAATCTTTCTTTACCTCCCAAGGCTTCATACTTACCAACTTATAAAAAAAAAAAAAAATTAAGGCAATTAAAACTGTAATGAGAATTCTCATAATATCATTTTATGTCTTCAATTTCTTTTTCTCCTCTCCCTAGTAATTACCGCAAATCCTAGGTAAACAATTTATGAATAATCAAACTTTGCAGTTGATTCGATCTAAAAGATATAATAATAATTGCATAGGAATTTCATTAACAAAGAAAATAAATGAAATAATGATGATACATTGAGTAAACAACTTAACATAAAGTCTATAACAGAGCATTTAGTCTAGTGATATGATTCTTGCTTTGGGTGTAAGAGGTCAATGGTATGCAAGGAGGGCATTTGGATTTCATTAACAAAGAAAATAAATGAAATAATAATGATAAAGCCCATAACAAGGGCATTTAGTCTAATGGTATGATTCTCGCTTTGGGTGCAAGTGGTTCAATAAACAACTTAATATAAAGCTCATAACAAAGGCATTTGATCTAGTGGTATGATTTTTGCTTTGGGTGCGAGAGGTCTCGATTTTGATTCCCGAAGTACCCCTTCAAGATATTGTAGACCATTCAATATATGAAACTGAGTAAAATTGTGATGTTATTGATTGTTCTTATGTTCTTATTCTATAATTTCTAGGGTTCCTAATTTCTTGAAGCATAACATGCACGAATCATTCAATGAAGGGCATTTGGATTTCATTAACAAAGAAAATAAATGAAAGGGCATTTAGTCTAGTGGTATGATTCTCACTTTGGGTGTGACGTAATGCCCCTTCAAGAGATTGTAGAATATTTCAATGTATGAAACTGATTAAAATTGTGAAAGGCTACAAAAACAAACTTAGTATCTTTCATTCGTTCTCATCCAATAAAAAAAAAGTTATTTTTTATTGTTCAATGGGTTGATTTCTTGATTTATTGTGAGATAATTAAAATCTTTCTTATCAATTTTTTTTCAATTAGTTCAAAATTATTGTCCCTAGATTTAGTATTTTGATTAGAGATTCCTCTTTCTTATTCTTAATCAAATGCTCGAGAAGGCTTGACTTAGTTGATACATGGTTTATGTTTTGTATTTCGTTTTTCGTTTGTTTCAAGAAATATATCGATCAATTTCCAATCTTTTTTTTTCTATTGGTTTTTTTCAATCGAGATGTATGGATCCATGGGCCTATGTGTCTACATAGAACCGGTTCATGGATTAACGAAAATGTGCAAAAGCTATATTTGTCTCTGCCATTCTATGAGTCTCTTTGTTTTTACAGATGACATAACCACTCCCGTTGGCAGCATCCTAAAACAAATTTTCAATTGTGGATGCATATGGATTCTATCAGAAATCCTTTTGTTTATAAAGGAAATCCTAATTCAGTATGAAGACATATATCAAGCAAGAACCAATAATTGTATCTCCATTAAACGGCATTTCAAGACAATTTAGCCTGATAGATATTACAACTTAAATAAACATAACATGATAGGATATGGACTTTATTTATGTCAATATTTCTTAACAATATTAATTGAAGTACATCCAAATGATTTGAAGATCAAATTTTACTCTGTGATGGACAATGTGAAATTAACATGACAATAATAGAAGGTTCTAAAGCACAAAATACGTGGATAAATTTCAAATTTTGAGATGTAGAAAACACATGGGCTAGCAACTAAAAATAATAGATCCACTCTAAGGGCATTTGGTCTAGTGGTATGATTCTCGCTTCGGGTGCGAGACGTCTCGAGTTTGATTCTCGAAATGGCCCCATAGTCAAATCAAATTCAAGCAAGCAAGATAAGATGATTTAAAAACATAGGTCACTTGTCGTCACAATCTGTTTAAGGAAGATGCGCCCAAATAACCGGTGAACAATTAGCCTTTTAAAGAAGTGTTGGAGAGCGAGAAGAGGCGGTATGGAGAATAGTAGTGTGAGAAGGGCACCAAATAATTTTGTTTGAACTAAAATTTGATACTCACACTAGTCATGAGGCTGAATTTAGGTCTCTGACGCGCTTCTACTAATCTCGTTATTGAGGAGTCTCTTCCAATCTACTAGGAGCGGTTGAAAATCACTTCTCGATTCGTTGACTCT
Source organism: Cucurbita ficifolia (assembly GCA_033971965.1). Lineage (NCBI taxonomy): Eukaryota > Viridiplantae > Streptophyta > Magnoliopsida > Cucurbitales > Cucurbitaceae > Cucurbita > Cucurbita ficifolia. The sequence continues at coordinate 7,476,609 of CM066975.1, read as the reverse complement.
TCATGACTTCTCTGTTGGTGTCTTTCCTACTTTCTTCGCTTGAAACTTCTTCTTCTTTGCAGACGTCATACCACCTGCTTCTACTTGATGTCTTCTTGGTCGGAATAATAACGTTTCAAGGCGAAACTTCGTTGACTCTTCATGTCTTCTCTGTTGGTGTCTTTCCTACTTTCTTCTCTTGAAACTTCTTCTTCTTTGCATGACGTCATACTACCTGCTTCTGCTTGATGTTTTCTTGGTCGAAATAATAACATTTCAAGGCGAAACGGAGAATAGTAGTTAGAAGGGCACCAAATTTTTTAGTGAGTCGCCGTGTAAGGAAGAAGGAACTAGTAGGTTCAATTTTACGTCTGTTTGAACTAAAATTTGAGACTCACTAGTCATGAGGCTGACTTTAGGTCTCTCGATGCGCTTCTACTAATCTTAGTATTGAGGAGTCTCACTCACTAGTCATGAGGCTGACTTTAGGTCTCTCGATGTACTTTTACTGATCTCAGTAATGAGGAGTCTCTTCCAATCTACTAGGAGCTGTTGAAAATCACTTCTCGGTTCGTTGAATCTTCATGTCTTCTTTGTTGGTGTCTTTCCTACTTTCTTTGCTTGAAACTTCTTCTTTGCATGACTTCATACCACCTGCTTCTGCTTGATGTCTTCTTGGTCAGAATAATAACGTTTCAAGTAATGACGTGGACAACATGGTTAGTCCACATCCATAGTGAAGGGAATGAACTCTTCATCCACGTAGTGGAAGCATTGGGAACCGTTTTGATTTTATTATGAATTAAAACAAAAGCAATAAATACGAGAGTAAGAACTCTACCTTTGTAGAAACCCTAGCTTGCAAGACTCCTCAGAGTATTCCAACCATGCAGAAGTTCTTCAACATTCCACAAGATCTTCCTTACTATGACTCGAATACAAGGTCAAGGCTTCTAGGAGCCTCTTGGAAGAAAATCCGGGATTGGAGGAGAAGAGTTTCGAGAATTCTCTGGAGATGTAATTTCATTTTTCAAAGAAAATGGGAGAGATTCGTATGTCTTTGGCTCAACCCGAGGGTCCTATTTAGAGGGACTCTTGGAGAATATTTGCCAAATAATATATTTGCATATTTAATAGATTAAGATATAATACCTTATACAAATCATATTTAGATATTATAAGATATCTTAAAATATATTTAACTAATTTGAATCTCATTCAAATTTCAAATATATTTTTATTTAATGTATGGTATTGATTAATTGTATCAAATACAATAAATATATTTTTTCTTTAATATATCTAATATATTAATTTGAACCCTTCAAATTACTATTTTTCTCCATTTATATTTAACATATTTAATATATTAAATATTAATTTGAACCCTTCAAATTAAATATATTTTTTCTATTTATTTAATATATCTAATATATTAAATATTAATTTGACATTTCAAATTAAATTTATTTTCTCCTTTATATTTAATATATCTAATATACTAAATATCAATTTGAACCCTTCAAATTTTCTTTCAAATAAGTTGAACTTTTTAGCGTTACTATGAGCAACGGGACCTTATGGACCTACAGATTATAAGCTCCAATGATACAAAATTAATTAATTAAACTCTTTAATTAATCAATTTTCATTCATTAACTATAGATCACTCCACTATAGACCTAGAGTTGCACGCTTATGCACTGTAAGATAAGTTATGTCCATTGATATAATCATTACAAGCAAGTCGATCCTTCACAAGTTGTTCATAATTATAGCTTGGTCAAAAGTCCGTTTTACCCCTATAATTACATCTTTCACCTTAAGTACCACTAATTCTCTAATGAAAAATTTGTTTATAATCCAATCATAAACCAAGCCCCTCTCGGGCCAATGAGAGGGTGGAGCCCCATTGTTCAAGTCCCGGAATCAGTACTTAAGAGAACAACTCATCTACTCTCCTTATATGGAAAGGAGTGAATTTTATGTCATGATATTATGTTCCCAACTCTCTATTTGGTCAAGTCCCCGAAATGGTAGGCATATTGAATCGGCTAAAAGAGACATTCTCACCCATGTAAATTAAAGGACAAGCCCTCACAGGCAGGAGTTCATAACTCACTCAAGATTAAGATCGAGTTGCATATGATCATCATGTGAAATATTATTCTTCTCAATTAATGGATTTATAAAGAAAGATTAAATATTTCTTGGTCCAGTCTTATACAAACTCATTGATATGATACCCCCACTTACATGTCTCCACATGAACGATTTCGATCAAATCATTTGTAATGATTACAAAGTGGGCCGTATCAATAGTGTTACCAGGATAAGGCACCCAACCTTATCCATATACTATAGACTCTTTAGACTATCACTTGAACACGATCCTCTTGTATGTCAACCACATACTGTTCAAGATTACATTAATAACCTTTGATTTTCATACAAAGGATAACAATTAAATTACAAATAAAATAATAAAAATTATTGTTAAAAACTAAATAATTAATTAGGAGGGTTTAGGGCATCAATCCAAACACATAGGGGCAATTATTGCCTTCCTAATCTTGTCGATAACTTTGACTAGTCCATAGTATTTTCGCACCATTCTTTTGTTCTTGTTGTGTTGATATGACCTTAATTTATCAGAACAATCTATTTACCTTGAAATTATCGTGGTCGGCGCTTTCGGCCGACCCTTCTCTTCATTCGTCTGGATGGTATTTTTGCATAAACATGTGTTGCTTCAATGGTCTATTTTTGTCTCCCTTCTTTAGTAGAGGTGTTGGCTTGGTGTCTTTGCCCAGCATTTGAGTGATCACTAATAAGTGACTTTGCCGGTCTAATAAACTCAACTGTCAACAAGTCATTTAGCTGTTTGTAGAATTCAGGTAGCTTAGGCTCAGCCGCATGAGATCTGTTTGTGGCATGAGATCTCGACTGTGACATAAAACTAATCTTGTGATTTATCTCTCTTAGTGGGTATAAACCCATTATCTGACCATGCTTTGCGTCATGGTGTTCATGTAGTGGCAACAAGGTTTCTGTTGAGGTGTGCTCACTCGAGCTCCCCTTTTCAAATAAAACAATAGCAGCAAGCGTAGATTCATCATTAATTAGATTCTTTCTCAACTGTAGTATCGACATCATTTTCACCCCTCTTGGTTAATAGATGTTTATTTGAATGATCGTCGGGTTAGACTCCGTTACTACTAGAAATTTTTCTATGGGCATGTAAATGTCTTTGTGTTCCAGTAGGATGTCCATCCCTGACACGATGTTGAAATCATCCATTTCAACTATCACAAAGACAGTTTGCCTAGTCCAAGTCTCCAACTTGATCAGAGTTCTCTTTGTGACTCCTAAGACAAGTAAAGCTTCCAATTTGACGGCGTTAGTCTTTCCTGTATCTTGATGCCAAAAGATGTTAAAATATTTTGCATCGGTCTCCGTCATGAGTTGTGGGTGGCTGTAGAGTCGAGAATGGTGTTCTTTGCTACTCTGGTGATTGAAATTACAATTGAAGTAGTTTGAACTCCTAGTACCTTAAATGAAATTGGTCTCATCTAATAAAACATGAACTTCTCTTTAATATCATTAATACAATTATGCTTCATCTTTAACATGTCAAACACGAAACTAAATTGCATTCAATTTAACTCCATTTTATTGCCATCTTGAATCATGTGTAGGGTATATATTTGATTTACGTTGATATTTCATATTAGTTAAGCTTTTTACAAAATCACAATTAGAAGACAACAATAAACTTAATAACTCTTCAACTAAATTCATAATATGGAAAGAAACAAGTTTATTACTCATAAAAAGTAAAATATGCAACTTTTATTAAAATTTCATCAAAACAAATCTTATTGGGATACAACATAGATGACAATTATAGCCTTCAAATAAACAGTAAAGTAGTTATGGTCTACATGATAGAAACTTTAGTGTCCATTCAAAATATAACAACCTCCGGAATCCAAGAACCCATGTCCAATTTGGTCTAGTGGTATGATTTTCACTTGAGGTGTAAGAGATCTGGAATTCAATGCTCATAATGCCCCACGACTATATCAAATGGTTTTGTGTGTTGTAAAAACAGCGGTATGTCGAACGCGTTCTTATGTATGTCGAGGCCTGGGTAAAGCACAGAGTAATAAGGAACACCATTGTTGACTCTAGAGCCACCCACAACTCATGACAGAGACCGATGTAAAATGTTTTAACATCCTTGGTGTTGACTCTAGAGCCACCCACAACTCATGACGGAGACCGAGGCAAAATGTTTTAACATCCTTTGGCATCGAGATACAGGAAAGTTGAACGCTGTCAAATTGTAAGCTTTTCTCTCAAGTTTGAAATTTATTTTTTTTAGGGGTTGTGGGACTATAAAATGAAAAGTTGATGGTCTAGTATTTTTACTTGTGCATGTAATATTGAATTGTTCTTAATACAAGGGTTATCAAATAAATGAACAACCATACAAAGGAAACAAACTAATTCGTTTGGGTTGGATTGATTTGATTCAATTCATCAGTTTATTGATTTAGTTCTTCTATTTTACCTCGTATGCAAGAAAATAAAGTTGTGTTGAATGCATCTTAGTTTCATTTACGACAAACTCATATGAAATAGAAAATTGTAAGTCTTTTGTTTAGGAGAATTGTTACTAGTTGCTAAATTGTGGAGAAAGTTTAGAGAATTTGTTAGTGCTTTCTCGACGGTAAGTACTCATCGTATGTATGCTCTTTATACTCAACAAAGAGAATTGAAAAGCAAAAGTGCTTAAGGTTCCTCTATTTAAAAGCTCTCTCTTCTCAAGTTGTTCTTCTTGCTTCAATTGTTTGTTTCACATATTTGGATCGTGGGTTATATCTAACATTTTATATCAGACCTAGGATGCAGAAACAAATTTCATCACCACACAAATTTGCCGGAGGAGGTATGACGACGATAAAGAGAAAAAAGGAGGGGAGTGTAAAACTCCAATACCCGTTACTCATGAAGAGTAATTACGCAGCACGGTTGATATGTATGAATGTCAACTTATAGGCACACGGCGTGTGGGACGCCATCGAGCATGATAATGTTGAGGAGCGTAAGGATAGAATGGTTTCTTGCCGTCATCTACCAAGCAGTCCCAGAGGAGTCATTCTCATATTGGTTGAGGAGCGACAAAGGAATGGAAGAATGCAAACAATAAATGTGGGTGTGGAATCAAGGAAGCAAAGGTGCAGACCTTGAAGAGTGAGTTTGAGGCTATCTGTATGAAGGATTGTGAATCAATAAACGACTTTGCCATGAAGTTGATGTGATCGTCAGTGGCATCCGTTCGTTTGGCGACAAGAAGAGATCTCCATTGTCAAATTGAGGAGGTCGTTGGTCATTTTAAGGTCCATTAGAAGAGACATCGTGGCTAAAAAGATAAAAAGGAGGAGAAATACCTCTTACTCCAACATAGGTAGTGGCTCGCACGGAAGAAAATGAATGATACGACTGACTCTTATTTTTCAGGTACGAGGAGACGTGGTAGCTATAACAACAAAAATACAGGTCGTGGACGTGGTGGCAGAGGAGGTCGTGAAAATATCTCACAAACTCATGACAATGTCAACCCTTGGAAGGACAAGAGTATGATTCAGTGTTACTCTTGTGGAAAATACGGGCATTATGCGGTAGAGGGTCACAACAAGGAGCGTGATGATGTGGCAAACCTCATGTTCACAGATGATGAAGAGCCTGATTGAACTTGGCTGATAAAACTCCCACTCTTTTGATGCTCAATGAAGAGAAGGTTATGACGAACCCCTTTACATATGGAAAAGACCAAGTGGAGACCAACATGTTTCATCTAGACAACGGAGTAAAGTAGACAAAGTTGATCAGGAACCAAGCAAAGTTGACACTAGGTGGCAATGTGCGGACACTCTCACCAAGCTAGGGTTAAATTTGTAGACACGCAGGAATTAGTCGAAGTGAAGAATCTCGAGCAAAGTCAAGTTGACGGAGGAGAATGTGAGTTAATAAGCTTGGTTCGTTTATTCAAAAGCTCTCTCCCATCAAGTTGTTATTCCTGCTTCAGTTGTTTGTTTCGACATATTTCGATCGTGAGCTATATCCAACAGTACCATGGTCTTAATTGCGACGACGTCATCCATACAGAGGTGCCTTACCTTTATCTAAAAAAATAAGAGTAGCACGTGACATAATACTCAGTGAGTAACCTCATAGTTGGGGTCGAGCAATGAAAACACATGCAATATGGTGTGGGACCTATCATTTTAAAAACATCATGGCATGACCTTAGGCAGCTTTTCAGTCCGGGTAGGGTTGGATGTGTACTATTTCACTACACAGGACCCACACATGCACACATGGACAAACTATATGGGCTCACGTACCTCTTGGACCTAGCTTATCGTGCTAGCACTTGCTAACAAACTGTCGGACACCATAGAGGGAAAGGGTCCGCATAACATCATGATTTTCATAAATGTCGTAAGTTGTAAGGAACTCGTTTGTACTAATCATAATAGAGAAGTATCCAATACCTATGACACACAAAAATGCATGAGCTCCCCATATCTTAAAATCATGACATAAATTTATGATGCAAGTGAAACCTCTATTCATCTATAACATAGTAAAACATAACATAACAAAACATACATAATTCCTATCAAGTCTTTCGTACATAGCATAACTTACATAACATGGTCTAAAGAGGTTTATGCAGCATAGATTTTAATCATCATAACATATTACTATAGCATGGTATAACACAACATAGCCTAGCATGACTTAACATGACATAGCATAGTACAACATAGCATAACATGACATAATACGACATAACACAGTACAACATAGAATAATGTAGCATCACATGATATAACATAGTACAACATAGTATAGCATGACATAACATAGTACAACATAACATAGCATAGAAAAACATGACATAACATAGTACAACATAGCTTAACAAGACATAACATCATAATTATGATACGAACAAGGGCCACGGGACACGCGTCATAATACATAATACAATTTATCAAACCAAGCAAAGAGTAGAGTCATTTACCTGGTTTGCCTAAGTTGGAGTCAATAAATATTCTTAACGCTTGTTCGAATTCATCCCTCAAATTCTGACTGAACCTAGGTGGACTTACGACAACCCATTAAGAAATATTAGTGAACTTATCTTATCTAGCATATCAAATAATTCCAACTTCTAGCTCAAAATAATTTAAACTGAATAATTAAGTGTCATATTGACCTTATATGTCTCAAATTAGGTAAAAAAAAAAAAAACTCTAGAAGGGTCGAAAATCTTGGAAATTAGCCAAATAAATTGTCAAGCTGAGCTGCTAGAGTTGAGCGTAAGAGGAATGACTCGATCGAGCTACACTTGAACTGAGGGTGAGTCACTATATGAAGGTGGATTGGTGTCACGGTCATACTTATCCAAGGCATATTGCCTATGGTCGCATGTCGAATATACCGACCATGCTTGTCCAGGACATGTTGTCTATGGTCACATACTCATTACAAACCCGTTTTCTTTTTTTTTTTTAAGTTAGGTTGGCCTTTACTATTATTTTTTTGTCAATACGTGAGTGTATGATCAATCACCAAAATATGTCTACATCCACTAGGGCTAAAATGCCCAAAAATATACTATAGAGGGATGTGATTAGTTGTTAATTCTTTTACCCGGGTTATATTCTATCAAAGTTGTTGTTGTTGTTTATTTTCTTTTAGCTTATAATATTGCCTTCTTTAAAATTATTTTCAATGTACCACGTTTTCTTAAGCATTTCTCTCAAATGTGACCTGAGGCTCGAGATATGCCGCTATTGTGTGTGCAGTCCGAGTTTTGCACCACTGACTTGTTCACTAGGTTAGAACAAGTGTCATATGATCGTTGTCTCGTTGTCGCAAGAGTGCGATTGTGACAAATAGTATTAGAGTCGAGTTGGCTTCTTGCATTATAGTACACAAACATGTCCGCTGCAAAATAACTGGGCAAGTCCCAACTGATCGATTGGTAGAGATCAAAGATTAATTACTCTACCGGAGTAAAGTTCCTGATGGAATGTGGTTTCTAGAGTCTCACATGAATTAGATTGCAGCTAAAGTTTATAGGATCGACGAGATGGCAGGCTGCCTTAAGGAAATGCCTGTTCGTGAATTAATGTTTACGATCGAGGTCCTATAAGACAAGACCATAAATGCTAGTGGCTGATTGATCAAATGGCCTCAGAAATTTCTGATGATTGGAGAGCTGTGTTGCCGAGATGGAGGAATGCATCTAGGGCTTAGACAATGCTCAACAAGCGATTGATCAAATGGCCTCAGAAATTTCTGATGATTGGAGAGCAGCCTTTGGAGTAGTCAGGCTAAAGTTGTGGATTTGAGCGCTAGACTAAAGTTCACCATGAGAGCGGTGGGAAACCAAACCCCAACTAGGGTGTAATACAATTCAACAAGATAAAGGTCCCAAAGTCTAATCTCTTTTGTGGGGTTCGAGATGCCAAGGCTCTAGAGAACTTTATCTTCAACCTTGAATATTATTTTTTAGCAACAAATACCCTGGCAGAAATGACGAAGGTCCCGTTTGTAACAATGCAACTAGTCGATGATGCAATGTTGTAGTGGATTTCCATGTACTTGGAGATTCAAGATGGTCGATGTAATGTGGACACTTGGAGAGTTTATAACAAGAAATCTTCTCTAAATTCTTTCCACAAGAATGTCAAGATAATTTCAAGGTGAAAGTTATGAGAATTGAGACATACTAAAAATATCCGAGTATGTTAAATAATTTTTTTGGCTTATGTTAGATATTTGTGACATGTCCGAGAAAGACAAAGTCTTTAGTTTGGTTGAGGGGTTGAAGTCGTGGGCGAAGGCCAAGCTTTATGAACAAAGAGTCTAAGACCTTTCCACATTCTATGCTACAGTCGAACGACTAACCTTAGCAATAATCAATTCCAAGACGAAAGGCGGAACCAACCTTCCATAAGTGGGGGTAATAGAAATTACAAACCTAACTCCCCTAAGAGTGAGGGAGGTGACAGACTTGAAGGCTGATGAGAAAAAAGCTAGTTTTCCCAACATAGAGGTAGAACATAATCGCAGAAACCTCATAGCCAGAATTGTCACAGTCAAAGGCTCCTTAAACTAGTGCCAATGCAAGGCGGCCCATCGAGAATTTGAATGCCCATCGAAGGTGGCTCTATATGCTTTCCATAAAACCTCAGAGTGAATTTAGAAGCCAAGTATGAGATGGTAGAAACAAAAATACAGTAAGTTTAGAATGTTGAGCATCCCCACATAGAGGCACTAAAATACTTGTCCACAAACTCAAGAATTTTATAGCTAGAGTGAATCTTGAAAGACTTGGTGCAACTACTACAAATTTCGGAGAATGTTGGTGCGTGAGTAAAAAGTATTTCTTCATATCCTGTCACTTGGCATGCCTATCCAAATCTTAACTTTCGATATTTTCTTTACTTGTGTACTCCAGATGTGTGCCTCAAATGAAATAATCAAACTAAAACTTACACTATGAAATAACTTCAACTGTTATTTCTCCTCTACGGGTGGACATTTTGTCTAGTGCTATGATTCTCGCTTTGGGTTGTATCAATAGTATTACTGGGACAAGACCCTAAAATGGTACATGATATTATGTCCCCAACTCCCTATTTTGTCATGTCTCTAAAATGGTACATGATATTATGTCCCCAACTACCTATTTTGTCAAGTCCCTAAAATGGTAGACAAAGTGGATTGGCTAATAGAGTCATTCTCCCCTGATATTATGTCCCCAACTCCCTATTTGGTCAAGTCCCTATAATGGAAATGGTAGACATATTGAATTGGCTAAAAGAGTCATTCTCTTGTGTACTCCAGATGTTTGCCTCAAATGAAATAATCAAACGAAAACTTACACTATGAAATAACTTCAACTGTTTTTTCTCCTCTACGGGTGGACATTTTGTCTAGTGGTATGATTCTCGCTTTGGGGTGTATCAATCATTTCTAACTATTACAAAGTGGGTTGTATCAATAGTATTACCAGGACAAGACCCTAAAATGGTACATGATATTATGTCCCCAACTCCCTATTTTGTCAAGTCCCTAAAATGGTACATGATATTATGTCCCCAACTCCCTATTTTGTCAAGTCCCTAAAATTGTAGACATATTGAATTGGCTAAAAGAGTCATTCTCCCCTGATATTATGTCCCCAACTCCCTATTTGGTCAAGTCCCTAAGATGGTAGACATATTAAATTGGGTAAAAGAGTCATTCTCTTGTGTACTCCAGATGTGTGCCTCAAATGAAATAATCAAACTAAAACTTACACAATGAAATAACTTCAACTGTTTTTTTTCCTCTACGGGTGGACATTTTGTCTAGTGGTATGATTCTCGCTTTGGGTTGTATCAATCATTTCTAACTATTACAAAGTGGGTTGTATCAATAGTATTACCAGGACAAGACCCTAAAATGGGTACAGATATTATGTCCCCAACTCCCTATTTTGTCAAGTCCCTTGAATTGGCTAAAAGAGTCGTTCTCACCCATGCAAATTAAAGGAGTCGCATATGATCATCATGTGAAATATTAATCTTCTCAATTAACGGTTTATAAAGAGAGATTAAGGTCCAATCTTATACAAACTCATTGTACAGTATACCCCCACTTACATGTCTCCATATAAACAATTTGGATTAAATCATTTGTAACAATTACATTAATAACCTTGGATGTTTATACAATGGATAACAATTAAATTACAAATAAAATAATAAAAAATATTGTTAAAAGCTAAATAATTAATTACGAGGTTTTAGGGCATAAATCACAACGTTAACTTGGTTTAGGTTCCGAACTTACACGATCCACTTGTATGTCAACTACATAATGTTCAAGATTACATTAATAACATTGGATGTTTACACAATGGATAACAATTAAATTACGAATAAAATAATAAAAGTTATTGTTAAAAACTAAATAATTAATTATGAGGTTTTATGGCATAAATCCCAACGTTAACTTGGTTTATGTTCCGAACTTGCTCTGATCAACATGAAAGCTTGAACATGTATTTATATTCTTGGGAATAGGCAAGTAGTAAGTCATTAAGAGGGTGTTGAGACCTTGAATTAACTTAAAAAGTTCTAGGGCATTTTGGTCATTTTATCCCTAATTCTTGGTTTACCCTTTAAACGTGTTCCAATAACTTTCGAACTTTACCAGGTCATCATTCATAATAAAATAAGGTCTATTACCAAGTTTCATAGCATTGGGAGGTCATTTAGATCACGAACCAAAGAAAAGTTACTTTAGGGGTATTATGGTTAATTTACATCGTTACTTGGCTCAGCTACTTAACCTTGTCTAATGACCACCAAATTTCATATATAATCTTAAGATGTCATAATATACTCATTATTAAAATTTCATGGGCAGTGAAGTTCATTTAGTGGGTCATTTCAACATTACTTAAATCTCGAGAAAATCGATCGGATCAGAGCCTTAACTCACGGTTCGTTTCCTTACTTCATACATAGTTTCTTTACTTCATACTTAGTTAAAGGTTCATACAGAATTACTTCATACTTAGTTAAAGGTTCATACAGAAATCCAAGTGATTCCTACAAGTATTTCTTAAGAAAAGTTCAAGATGGCTACTTACCTCATTGTCGACGTTCTTGAGCTTCCGGTAATCAAATTACTTCAAATTTTCTTTGACAGAATCTTAGAGTGTCTAGTTTCTGGAATCATAAAGTTTTTTATGAGAACCGGTTTGGAAGTGGGTTAAAATTGAAAAAAATCGAGAGAGGGTCGAGTTTCAGTTTGACATGGTCCATTTTGTTGAATCGGCCACATTATCGTCTTCTTCCTCTAGAAGGAAGAAAGAGTGCGCGACTATTAGCGCCACATTTTGAAAACTCAATCCTCCAGCTCCGTTCAGGGTATTTGTCCCCTCAATTTTTCTTGAAACGTAAAGATGGTGTTACAAGGAAGATCTAGGGATTGATTTCATATCTTCTCGTGGATCGTAGCCTAAGTTAGTCATCTCTTATTGGGCAGCCGTTTCTAGAGGTTTTTAGAGCCATATTTCTCCATGAAACCTCTTCCTTATCATTCCCCCTAGCTAAAGGATTTTTTTTGGAGGAATGTCTTTAAGTGTGTGGCCTTAATTTTAGAAATTCCTCCTCAGTCTGCAACTCACCGAAAAATGCAGTGGATCATCTTTTTGGGCAGCTTGATCAAGGACATTTTAGCTCTCGATTTTTTCATAAAAGTTACTCATCTCAATCCTCTTAAGCTAAATGAATGCTCAATTAAAAACAAAAAACAAAAAAAGGATAGTAGATGGGAATTCAATCCTTACCCCCAATTTGAATTGGAAAATGACCTTCTTCTATTGGGCACGCTCGAAGACTTGTTAGCCTTCTTGGTCTTCTATGGAATCACTCCTTTATAGTGCAAAAATCGAATGGGATAGTTTTCCCTTGACGAATTTTGAGTGTAGGCTCTTGTTGGATTTTTCAAGTTTACAAGCTTTTTCTTTAATGGCGGCCACTATTGGAGGAATAGGTTTGAGACTCTTACAACATTCGATACCTTCATAAAATGTAAATCTGGGTCGTGACAAATTATTTTTTATAGAGAATGTATTAATAAGTTGAAAATGATCATATTTTGCAAAAGTTTAGATCTAAAAAGTAAACAATATTTTAATGCCTAGCACATCGTTTTCTTTAATGTGAAATTTATATAAAAATGGAGAAAATACAAATAATTTAAGTAACAATGTTTGTTTTTTTATAGAATAAGTGCAATGAACAAACAAAATAATGAGTTTAAGATTACAAAAAAAAAAAAAAATTTCAAAAAGAATGTAGACACAATAAGTCCATTCGAATTCGAATTCGAAATCGAGTATGAGAGGTCTTTGACATTGATTCTTGAAATGACAACCGTTAAAATACATTTTCAACTAGTGCATTTGATTTAGTGGTATTATTCTTAATTTGAGTGTGAGAGGTCTTGACATTAATTCTTGAAATGACAACCGTTAAAATACATTTTCAACTAGTACATTTGATCTAGTGGTATTATTCTTGCTTTGAGTGTGAGAAGTCTTGACATTGATTCTTGAAATGCCTCCTCACTTTGTCTTTTTAAATTTCCGATCTGACATTCTTTTGTTTATAAGAAAAATCCTAATTTAGTATTGAGACATATATCAAGCTAGAATCAATAATTGTATCTCCATTTCAAGACAATTTAGCCTCACTAGATGTTGCAACTTCAATAAACTTAACATGGTAAGCTATGGACTTTATTTATGTCAATATTTCTTAATAATATTAATTGAAGTACATTAACATGACAATAATCCGAAGTTCTAAAGAAGAAAACACGTTGATAAATTTTAAATCTTGACGTGCATAAAGCACGTGGACTGGCAACGAAAAACGATAGATCGACAAGAAGGGCATTTGGCCCTAGTTGTATAATTTCCATGGTAGTATAGGGCGACAACTATTTGATCCAAAGATCAGAAAACTATTGTCGCATGGCGTTTTCAAGTGAAAACAATAAACTACTTGTTCACACACCCTTTCGAGTTAGAATAATATACTACCTCTCTTAGAAAGAGTAAACTACCTATGTACATCTCATTTTCAAGCGGAATAGTAAACTGCCTATTTGCACACTCTCTCAAGTTAGAATAGTATAAGGTCATGGTTCCTCACTAGGCAAAACTGTAACTACCACAGTAATATACTCACTGTGACTCTTGAGATTCTGTGTGGGGTGACGACTAAAATTTATATATCAAGTAGACCTAACCCCCTCTTAGCAACTTCATGAATAGCGGTTTCCCCCTAATTGTCCCTATGAGATATCTAATCAACCAAACGTGTTGGATTCACTTCTAGGTTCTACGACCAATATAAAAAAAATAACAGCTTGTCTTATATGGTTAGCATTTACACTTTAATGTCGAAGGACATTTTATAACTACCACGAAACTCAAAAGATACAATAAATTCATACACGTTCTGCAACATATCATATACTACAAAATAGGGTTAGGCTGCATACATGATCTCGGCAAAGCATGTCGTCGAGCTAAATCATATAAGTATACGACTCTCTATCTTAAAAAAAATTTATATAATATAAAACTTGGCTGCTTTGATACCAATTTGTCACGACCCAAATTTCGATTTCTAAACCCAAATCGAAACTAAAATTGAAAGTGAAAACAAATAAAAATAAAAGTGATTTATTATAAAATAAGAAAATGTCGTAAAACTAAAATCAAATTAAGACAAACAACACCACATTAAATACAAATAAAATTCAATTATAAGATGGTGCGGTTCAAATTTATCGAAACAGAAAAATGTATTTGGGATACAAGTACGAAAAAGTACAAAAAAAAAACTCAAACACAAAGATAGACTAACGCTCCAGAACGACCCCATCTGTGAGTGCACAACCTTTGTACGCTCCTCTATCTCGACTGTCAGTTCTATTACGACCCCATCCAAAGATTCCAAAAAGTTAATCTTTGACTGCATCTCCTGACTTTAAATTGCTAGTCTTCATGGTTTGGTCACAAAAATTTTAGAGTTTAATGTATGTTTATAAAGATATTTTTCTCTTAATTTATAATTAGTCACAAAAAGAAATAATTACGTACAAATTTTGCCTAGAATACAAAACTTACAAACAAGGTTGATTATCGTCGAAACTCCTCTTTCTGGTCAGTTTCAATTCGATATTTCTTTACACAACTTGTACAAAATTCTCTCTCTAACTCTCTCTTCCAAAACCCTAAATTCCCCTACTAATTTTTTCAATTGATGTCTAATTAGCCAACCCTAAATTTGTAATCATTCTAGAGTGATTGAGATTACAATTGAAGTAATTTGAACTCCTACTACTTTAAATGAAATTTGTCTCCTCTAATAAAACATGAATTTCTCTTTAATATCATTAATACAATTATGCTTCATCTTGAACATTCCAAACGTAAAACTAAATTGCGTTCAATTTAACTCTATTTTATTGTCATCTTGAATGATGTGTAGAATATATTCTTGATTTACCTTAAAGTTCTTATGACATGATAGTTCATATTAGTTAAGCATTTTGCAAACTCACAATTAGAAGACAACAACGACGAAGTTGGGTCTGTTCATTATTTCAAAGAAAATTTCTTTCTCCATCTTATCGGTAATCAACTAAATCCATATTATGCAAAGAAACAAGAGGTAGAGCGCTCGCTTCGCATGCGAGAGGTACGGAGATCGATACCCCACATCTCCAAAAGAAACAATTCATTATTAATATTTTATCTATTCAATTTTTCCTTATTTATGACATATTGAGTAGAGGTATTTTTTCATTTTCACTATTATTGATGACAGGACATTTAGAGTTTTGTCACATAAGATTAGGGGAGGTAGTTTCAGATGGTAGAGTGCTCGTCTGCATGCGAGAGGTACGGAGATCGATACCCCACATCTCCAAAAGAAACTATTCATTATTAATATTTTATCTATTCAATTTTTCCTTATTTATGACATATTGAGTAGAGGTATTTTTTCATTTTCACTATTATTGATGACGGGACATTTAGGGTTTGTCACATAAGATTGTGGGGATGTAGCTCAGATGGTAGAGCGCTCGCTTCGCATGCGAGAGGTACGGGGATCGATACCCCGCATCTCCAAAAGAAATTATTCGTTACTAAATATTTTATCTATTCAATTTATCCTTATTTATGACATGTTGAGTAGAGGTATTTTTTCATTTTCACTATTATTGATGACGGGACATTTAGTGTTTTGTCACATAAGAATTGTGGGGATGTAGCTCAGATGGTAAAGCGCTCGCTTCGCATGCGAGAGGTACGGGGATCGATACCCTGCATCTCCAAAAGAAATAATTTGTTATTAATATTTTATCTATTCAATTTTCCTTATTTATGACATAATGATTAGAGATATTTTTTCATTTTCACTATTATTAATGACAGGACGTTTAGGATTGTATGACCTAAGAATTGTGGGGATGTAGCTTAGATGTTAGAGTGCCTGCATGCGAGAGGTGTGGGGATTGATACCCTACATCTCCAAAAGAAGCTATTTGTTATTAATATTTTATTTCTATTGAATCTTTCTTTATTTATGACATAATGAACAAAGATATTTTTTCATTTACACTACATTTGGTGACTCGTGTTATATCTTTTTATATTTAGTTTATGTATTTACTTTTATATTATTAATTTGTTTTGTTTTTTTCTAACAACTTTTTACAATTTTCTTTATTTCCATTTGGAGGGTAAGAAGTTTCATAAACTCGTCTTTTTATCTTTTGATAGCGTGTCCTTTTAAAGTGGAATTCATCCTTTGTTTTTTCCTTTTCATTCCCTCGGATCTCTTCCGATTCATTGTTTTGTCCGGATCTTCCTTTTCTTCCGAAAAAGGGAAGGAGAAGTAGGTAAATTTAGGGATTTGTTAGGTACGAATCGTAACTCACATTGGAACTATCGATTATTAAATATATTATTTCTTTTAGATAGTTTTTCATTTTCACTATTATTGATGACGAGACGTTTAAGGTTTTGTGATGTAGGAATCGTGGGGATGTAGCTCAGATTGTAGAGCGCTCACTTAGCATGCGAGAGGTACGGGAATCGATACCCGGCATCTCCAAAAGAAACTATTCGTTATTAATATTTTATCTATTCAATTTTTCCTTATTTATGACATAATGACTAGAGATATTTCTTCATTTTCACTATTATTGATGACGGAAATTTAGGGTTTTGTGATGTATGAATTGTTGTGATGTAGCTCAAATGGTAGATCACTTGCTTAGCATGCGATAAGTATAGGGATCGATACCCTTCATCTCTAAAAGAAACTATTTGTTATTAATATTTTATAAAATTTTAGTTCTATTCAATCTTACCTTATTTATGACATAATGAAGAGTGATACTTATTAATTTTCACTATAATTGGTGATGGTAGGTTTAGGTAGAGCGTTGGCTTCGCATATGAGATGTGCCCGTTTCATTTTCACTATAATTGGTGATGGTAGGTTTAGGTAGAGCGCTAGCTTCGCATGTGAGATGTTGCCGGATTGATACCCTGCATCTCCAAAGGAAAACTATCCATTATTAAATATATTTTTTTTTTTCAATTTTTTCTTATTTATGACATGATGAGTAGAGATATTTTTTCATTTTCACTATTATTGATGACGAGACATTTAAGGTTTTGTGATGTAAGAATTGTGTGGATGTAGCTCAGATGGTAAAGGTATCGCTTAGCATGCGAGAGGTACGGGGATGGATACCACGTATCTCAAAAGAAACTATTGGTGATATTAATATTTATCAGGATCGATACCCTGCATCTCCAAAATAAACCTATCTATTATTAAATATTTTTTTTTTTCAATTTTTTCTTATTCATGACATGTTGAGTAGCGATATTTCTTCATATTCACTATTATTGATGACAGGATGTTTAGGGTTTTGTGAGATAAGAATTTGTAGGGATGTAGCTTTGATGGTAGAGAGCTCACTTTGCATGCGAGTGGCATGGGGATCGATACCCCACATCTCCAAAGTACACCTATCTATTATTAAAGATATTATTTCTTTTCAAATTTTCCTTATTCATGACATGTTGAGTAGCGACATTTCTTCATCTTCACTATTATTAATGACGGGAGATTTAGGGTTTTGTGTTGTAAGAATTGTGGGGATGTAGCTCAAATGGTAGAGCGCTCGCTTAGCATGCGATAGGTACGGGGATCGATACCTCGCATCTCCAAAGTAAACCTATATATTATTTCGTTTCAAATTTTCTTTATTCATGACATGTTGAGTAGGGTAATGACAGGAAATTTAGGGTTTTGTGATGTATGAATTGTGGGGATGTAGCTCAGATGGTAGAGCGCTCGCTTAGCATGCGTGAGGTATGGGGATCGATACCCTGCATCTCCAAAGTAAACCTATATATTATTTCTTTTCAAATTTTCCTTATTCATGACATGTTGAGTAGCGACATTTCTTCATCTTCACTATTATTAATGACGGGAGATTTAGGGTTTTGTGTTGTAAGAATTGTGGGGATGTAGCTTAAATGGTAGAGCGCTCGCTTAGTGTCACGGTCCTACATTTTTTACCGTGCGGCGTCATGGTCCTGACACGACCCCGACCAGCCTTAAGGGGAATTAAGCCCCATATATATTTTTCGCCCCGGCTTTGTGGCTTCGTCGGACCTTAGGCGATGTTTGTCTTCGCCCATCGGACATCGCTTGTGCAGAATCAAAGCTTGTCCAACCACACACGCCGCCTGCGCGTGTATGTTCAATCGTCTGCGACACAACCGACTTGCCCCTACACTAGGCCAAGTCATCCGGCTCGACCTTGCCTCTACTCGAGCCAAGGTCTCTCAATGCAACGTCGCATCTCGTCTTGTCATCTCGATCCCCATCGACAGGGTCCATATGTCTTGACGCCATCCCGGGTCTCGGGATGTCGTCGGCCATCATGACTCGCTTGGTCATGTCATCGAGAATGGGCCCGCGTGTCTTTCATCTCATTGGGACTTCCCGAACATCCATCCATCCGGGCTATATCGAGGCATAGGCCCTCACGTGCCCATGCCGAGTCATTTACGAATACCGTACGGATAGCGGGTGTATGTAGCAACCTCTGACATGCGGGCTGGGACGCAATACCGGCACACCCGTGCCGCCCGATACTGTCCTTGAAAAACCCATTTCAAAGGAAGTAGTCCGAGACACTCGTCTCGACACGCTCGCCCACACTGTGACACACGTATGTGCCACAGGGTAGCTCACTTAGGCCACAGGGCCCAGGGGTGGTGGAGAGCTAACACCATGGTACCCCCTATAGTACATTCTGAGCCATTTTCAATCTACCAGGAGTAGACATGATTTTTGTGAACGGTCATACGGTGTCGTGCATTGTCCGTCCGATGTCCGATTGACATCAAATTTGGCGAGCATTCATATTTAATATGGACGGACTTAACTCCTGAACCGCATGACCAAATTCCTTCCGAAACCCCGACTTTCGAGGTTAAGGCCCGGGGCCCTACCCGGCCCTTCAACAAGCCTATCTTTGTCCCTCATGTCTATTCTGATGTCTTTGTCTTGCTTATGTCTCAGCTTGTCTTTATAATACCCACTTAGCGTGGTGGTGAGTTGGATGATGCATCGTCCTCCTCGATCGCATCATGGCACTCTTCTATGTTGGCCCGCCTATGGCCGGATGGGCGTCTCTTGAGGGACGCCACCTTGCTTGTCGCACCGTGAGGGTCACAACCTACTCTCTTCATAGTATGGTTGTGACACTTAGCATGCGATAGGTACGGTAATCGATACCTCGCATCTCCAAAGTAAACCTATATATTATTTCGTTTCAAATTTTCTTTATTCATGACATGTTGAGTAGGGACATTTCTTCATCTTCACTATTATTAATGACAAGAAATTTAAGGTTTTGTGATGTAAGAATTGTGGGGATGTAGCTCAAATGGTAGAGCGCTCGCTTAGCATGCGAGAGGTACGGGGATCGAAACCCTGCATCTCCAAAGTTAACCTATCTATTATTAAATATATTATTTCTTTTCAAATTTTCCTTATTCATGACATGTTGAGTAGCGACATTTCTTCATCTTCATCTTCATTGTTATTAATGACTGAAAATTTAGGGTAGAATTGTGGGGATGCGCTCTGATAGAGTGCGAGAGTTAAAGATAGTTTTTCATATTCACTATTATTGATGATGAATTATTGATGATGAGAGGTGTAAGAATTGTGGGGATGTAGCTCAGATGGTAGAGTGCTCGCTTACCATGCGAGAGGTATGGGGATTGATACCTTGCACATAAAAGAAACTATATTCGTTATTAATATTTTATCTATTCAATTTTTCCTTATTTATGACTAGAGATATTTTTTCATTTTCACTATTATTGATGACGGGAAATTTAAGATTTTGTGATGTAAAATTTGTTGGGATGTAGCTCAGATGGTAGAGTGTTTGCTTAGCATGCAAGAGGTATAGGGATTGATACCTTGCATCTCCAAAAGAAACTATTTGTTATTAATATTTTATAAAATTTTAGTTATATTCAATCTTTCCTTATTTATATAGGTTTAGGGTTTTGTGATGTAAGAATCGTGAGGATGTAGCTCACATTGGTAGAGCTCGTGAGATGTATGGGGATTGATACCCTGCATCTGAAAACTATCTATTATTAAATATATTATTTTCTTTCAAAATTTTCTTATTTATGAGATAATAAGCAGAGATAGTTTTTCATTTTCACTATTATTCATGACGAGACGTTTAAAGTTTTGTGATGTAAGAATTGTGGGGATGTAGCTAAGAAAGAAACTATTCGTTATTAATATTTTATCTATTCAATTTTTTCTTATTTATGACATAATGAGTAGAGGTATTTTTTCATTTTCACTATTATTGATGACGGGACATTTAGGGTTTTGTCACATAAGAATTGTGGGGATGTAGCTTAAATGGTAGAGTGCTCGCTTAGCATGCGAGAGGTATTGGGATTGATACCCTGCATCTGTGGGGATGTGGCTCAGAGGGTAGAATGCTCTCTTTGCATGCAAGAGATACATAGGTTTTGTGATGTAGGTTATGTGGGGATGTGCTCAGAAGTTGATATGAGTACAGGGGGATGTCTGCCAAAACAAATATTTGAGTAATATTTTTATTTCTATTCTATCATACATGAGATACAGGTAGAGATTTTCTGCCAAAATGGTAGGTTTAGGGTTTTGTTATTAATATTTTATTTCTATTCTATCTTTCCTTATTTATGACATAATGAGTAGAGATATTTTTTTATTTTCATTATTATTGGTGATGGTAGGTTTAGGGTTTTGTGATGTAAGAATTGTGGGGATTTAATTATG
Organism: Cucurbita ficifolia; assembly: GCA_033971965.1. NCBI lineage: Eukaryota > Viridiplantae > Streptophyta > Magnoliopsida > Cucurbitales > Cucurbitaceae > Cucurbita > Cucurbita ficifolia. The sequence continues at coordinate 7,455,571 of CM066975.1, read as the reverse complement.
GTAAAGCTCTATGTGAGATGTGCCAGTACCCTGCATCTCCGAAGGAAGACTATCGGTTATTAAATGTATTATTTCTTATTTATGACATAATGAGAAGAGATAGTTTTTCATTTTTACTATTATTGATGACGAGACGTTTAGGGTTTTGGGATGTAAGAATTATGGTTAATAGAACATTAAGAGCATTGGTTAGGGCGATTATTTCTAAGAATATTAACTCTTGGGACGAATGTTTGCCATTTGTAGAGGTTGCATATAATTGAGAAATTCATAGTACCACTCATTGTTTCGATAGTACCACTAATTGTTTTCCTTTTGAAGTTGTTTATGGATTTAATCCACTTACGCCTCTTGATTTGCTTCTTATTCCTTCTAATATTTTTGTTCCTATTCCTTCTAATACTTTTGTGACTGAAGCCGCCGCAAGTAAGGTAAATTTGATCAGAACATTGCACAAAAAGGTGAATGAGAGAATTGAGAAACAAAATTTTAAAGTTGCTTCAAGAATTAACAAAGGACGGAAGGAAATCATTTTTCAACTCAGTAACTGGGTTTGGATACATTTTTGCAAGGAGCGATTCTCATCTCAAAGGAAGACAAAGTTACATCCAAGAGGGGATGACCCTTATCAAGTCCTTGAAAGAATTAATAACAATGCATATAAAATGATCTTCTTGGAGAATTTTCAGCACATTCTACTTTCAATGTTGCTGACTTGAGTCCTTTTGATGTGCGTGATGATTTTTTTGATTTGAGGACGAATTCTTTTGAAGAGGGGGAAGACGATAGGGATCACGGTGTTCCAAATGTTCCAACTGGACCTTTTACACGATCCAAGGTCAAGAAGATTCAACAAGCATTCATTCTCCATCTACAAAATTGGATAGCTCGGTTCAACTATCATTTCATGTGTTACAAGCTGATTCGATTGATGAAGAACCATTTGGAGATTTAGAAGTGAATATTTACACGGTTGAAGTAGCGGATGAAGTTGCAAGTATCATTATATGAGTTGTTAGAAAACATTATTTATTTTTAATTTCATAATGTTTGTAATGGTCAAATGGTCAAATTGACTTCGTGTTTTGTGAAGGGGATCAGAATTAAATCCCGGCCACTAACTTCTTTTGTGGGGAGACTATAAATACCGATAAATTATTATGTAAAAATCAGATTTGTGAGGAATGAAATTAATCTCTCAAGTTGAGAAGTTCCCCCTAGAAATTCGAGCATCATCTTTTCCATTTCTAAGTTTCAAGTAATTCTTGTTGTAGAATTGAATATGAGTCATTCAATCAAGTCTTGATCAAGTTTGATTGTTGAGTGACTCAATTTAGAACAAGGTTCCAAATCTTGCTCCTAGATCTTTGATCGTAGGAGGTAATCTAATTCTAGCCTTATCTCTTGGTTGATCCGAATTTTGTATAAGGAGGTGTTAATTTCTTTGATTCAGGGATACTTGTTTCATTAAAAGCTTGGATCATTGGGCTGAGATCACTCTGTATAAAGAATCTGAGAATAATCAAACTTTCGAGCTGTCATTAACGTCTAATTTCAATCATGATTAATGATCAATTAGTACAATTGACTATATTGACATATATGAAGAACAAATAAAGTAAATAAAATGATGATGATTTGTTCAATGCACAATTGATTATGAAGTCCACAACAAGAACATTTGGTCCAGTAGTATGATTCCAGAACATTTGGTCCAATAGTATGATTCTTAGGGTGGAAGAGGTCCCCAGTGGTATGATTTTTAGGGTGGAAGAGGTCCCTAGTTCAATTCTTAGAATGCCTGGTGTCCTAATCTTAAACACATAATACTTTAAACTAAAGTGATTAATATGATTTTTTTTTTATGACCACCTAATTTGAGATTCTAGGTAGTGTAAACAATTGTTCAAGAAATAGCAACAGCACAAGCAGTGAAATTTGACCATAACAACTCGATATCGAATATATTTTTGCTTAATGTATAACCAGTGAAATTCCTTAGAGTGTGTGGTTGACTGAAATTTTGGGGATTTCTTCTCTCGCTATTCATTGTAACTTATCCTAATACAAATAAGTTTATTTTTTTAAAGGGAATGTATTAAGCTCATGGGTTTATTAATGACAGTGAACTTTTATATAAAATGAAGTAAATACAAATAGAGTAAGTACATATAACAATAAAAGAGGAATTATGTTTACTCGTACGTTTTTTTTTAACATGAGATAGAAATCAATGATAGTTATGGCTACTTGGAAAGCAAAAAATGTAAGGACGAAGTAAACTATTGGCATTTCAAATTCCCTCTATTTTGTTTTTGCTATTAGTTCATGGTACAAATGAAAAACTTTCACCTATTGTTTCAATGTTCTGTTGCCTACCTTTTACCTACATGTTAAAACAAGTTATGTTTTGAAAACTAAAATAAATAAAAAATGTGACGTTCCATGGCAATAATAATAGGTTCTAAGGCACAAAAACGCGTGGATAAATTTCATATATTGAGGCGTGGAAAACATATAGACTAGCAACTAAAAATGATAGATCCACTACAAGGGCATTTGATCGAGTGGTATGATTCTCGTTTTGAGTGCGAGAGGTCTGAAGTTTGATTCCTAAAATGCCCCCAACAATTATTATCAAATTAAATAGTTTGTTGTTTCCTTTGTTGGGTCAAACTAAAACCTACACTAGGAAATAACTTCAATTGTTTTTTCTCCTCTCTACAATAATTACCGCGATATAATAATAATTGCACAGAGATTTCATTAACAATAAATAAATAAATGAAATAATGATGATACATTGAGTAAAAAACTTATAATAAAGTCTATAACATGAGCACTTCGTCTAGGGATATGATTCTTATTTTGGGTGCAAGAGGTCAATGTTATGCAAGGAGGGCATTTGGATTTCATTAACAAAGAAAATAAATGAAATAATAGTGATAAAGCCCATAACAATGGCATTTGGTCTAGTGGTATGATTATCGCTTTGGGTGCGAGTGGTTCAATAAACAACTTAATATAAAGCTCATAACAAGGGCATTTGGTCTAGTGGTATGATTCTCGCTTTGGGTGTGAGAGGTCTCGATTTTGATTCTCGGAATGCCCCTTCAAGAGATTGTAGACCATTCAATGTGTGAAACTGAGTAAAATTGTGATGTGGTTATTGTTTGATCTTATGTTCTTATTCTATAATTTCTAGGGTTCCTAATTTCTTGAAGCATAACCTGAATGAATCATTCAATGAAGGGCATTTGGATTTCTTTAACAAAGAAAATAAATGAAAGGACATTTAATCTAGTGGTATGATTCTTGCTTTGGGTGCGACGGAATGCCCCTTCAAGAGATTGTAGAACATTCCAATGTGTGAAACTGAGTAAAATTGTGGAAGGCTACAAACAAACAAAAAAAAAAATAATAAAAAAAAAAAAAAAAAAACTTAGTATTTTTCATTAGTTCTCAATCAATAAAAAAAAAGTTTTTTTTTTATTGTTCAATGGGTTGATTTCTTGATTTATTGTGAGATAATTAAAATCTTTCTTATCAATTTTTTCAATTAGTTCAAAATTATTATCCCGAGATTTAGTATTTTGATTAGAGATTCCTTTTTCTTATTCTTAATCAAATCCTCGAGAAGGCTTGACTTAGTTGATACATGATTTATGTTTCGTCTTTGGTTTTTTTTTCGTTTATTTCAAGAAGTATATCAATCAATTTTGATTCTTTTTTTATATTGATTTTTTTTCGGATCGGATGTATGGATCCATGGGCCTATGTGTCTACATAGAACCTGTTCATGGATTAACGAAAATGTGCAAAAGCTATATTTATCTCGCCATTCTATGAGTCTATTTTTACATATGACATAACCACTCACCTGTGCAGCATCCTAAAACAAATTTTCAAGACATATGTCAAGCAAGAACCAATAATTGTATCTCCATTAAACGGCATTTCAAGACAATTTTGCTTAATCAGATATTACAACTTAAATAAACTTAACATGATAGGATATGGACTTTATTTATGTCAATATTTTTTAACAATATTAATTGAAGTACATCCAAATGATTTGAAGAACAAATTTTACAGTGTGATGGACAATGTGAAATTAACATGACAATAATAGTAAGTTCTAAAGCACAAAATACGTTGATAAATTTTAAATTTTAAGATGCAGAAAACACATGGGCTAACAACTAAAAATAATAAATCCACTATAAGGACATTTGGTCTAGTGGTATGATTCTCGCTTCGGGTGCAAGAGGTCTTGAGTTCGATTCTCGAAATGCCCCCCATACTTAAATTATTTAGTCGCCGTGTGAGGAAGAAGGAACTAGTAAGTTCAATATTTGAGATTCACTAGGTCTACCACTGACTTCTTCTTGATGTCTTCTTTGTTGGAATAACCATCCATAGTATTTTCGCACCATTCTTTTGTTCTTGTTGCGGGTCTAATAAACCTGACTTTCAACAAGTCATTTAGCTGTTTATAGAATAGTTCAGGCACACGCGGATGACATCTGTTTGTGGCAGGCGATCTCGACGGTGACATAAAACTATGACCTTTCTTTGCGTCATGGTGTTTATGTAGTGGCAACAAAGTTTATGTTGAGGTGTGCTCACTCGAGCTCTCCTTTTCAAATACAACAATAGCAGCAAGCGTAGATTCCTCATTAATTAATTTTTTTCTCAAATGTAGTATCGACATCATTTTCACCCCTCTTGGTTGATGGATGTTTGTTTGAATGATCTTCGGGTTAGACTCCGTTACTACTAGGAACTTTTCTATGGGTATGTAAATGACTTTGTGTTCCAGTAGGACGTCCATCCCTGACACGATGTTGAAATCATCCATTTCAACTATCACAAAGACGGTTTACCTAGTCCAAGTCTCCAACTTGATCAGAGTTCTCTTTGTGACTCTTAAGACAGGTAAGGCTTCCAATTTGATGGCGTTCATCTTTCCTGTATCTCGATGCCAAAGGATGTTAAAATATTTTGCATCGGTCTCCGTCATGAGTTGTGGGTGGCTCTAGAGTCGACAATAGTGTTCTTTGCTACTCTGTGCTTTACCCAGGCCTTGACATACATAATGTGTATATATATATATATATATTTAACCACAATACACATAATTAATTGAAGAATGTAACTCTTATGCTCATTAATATTATAACGGCTACTACCTAAATTATAACCTAAGCTTGAGAATTGATGTCCAATTAACCCACCATAAATTTGTAATCATCGTAGAGTGATTAAAATTACAATTGAAGTAGTTTTAACTCCTAGTACCTTAAATGAAGATGGTCTCATCTAATAAAACATGAACTTCTCTTTAATATCATTAATACAATTATGCTTCATCTCGAACATGGCAAACACGAAACTAAACTGCGTTCAATTTAACTCCATTTTATTGCCATCTTGAATCATGTGTAGGGTATATATTTGATTTACTTTGATATTTCGAAGTTTTCTTTTTCTCCTCCAATTTCTTCTCCTTCCATTTTTCCTTCTGCAATGTAATGGAAAGTTGGGGCAATAGAAACTGATTCGAGAAACTTAGGTAAACTTGTTCTTTCGCGAGTCATTATTGGTGGCGGTTCAGGAAGCTTTGCTACACCATGTGTTCCTAAATTCGATGAAGACTACGAGCATTAGAGTTTGGTCATGGAAAATCTCTTGCGTTCCAAGGAATATTGGAGTGTTATTCAATCTGGTTTTGAGGAACCAAAAGGAAAAGAAGCACTAAGCACAGCCCAGCAAAAGGAAATCGATGAAGCAAGACTCAAAGATCTCAAAGCAAAGAATTATCTCTTTCAATCCATTGATAAGAGTATTCTGAAAACTATCATTCAAAAGGATATTGCCAAGCAATTGTGAGATTCTATGAAACTCAAGTATCAAGGAAATGCTAGAGTGAAGCGAGCCCAACTACAACGACTTCACAGAACAATCAAAACCTTAGAGATGAAAGCAGGACAAGGTGTTTCTGAGTATTTTGCAAGAGTTATGTCTACTGCTAATGACATGAGGAGTTGCGGAGAAGATATGTCGGATGTCAAAATTGTTGAGAAAATACTTCGAAGTCTCACCGATAAATTCAACTTCGTAGTATGCTCAATTGAAGAATCCAAGGACATTGACAAATTAACAGTTGATGAATTACAGGCATCTTTGCTTGTACATGAACAAAAAGTGATTGATAAGAGGAGTGAAGAGCAGGTTCTACAGGTGGAGAATGTACCAAGGTATGGACAATTAAGAGGCACAGGGACATTTCAGAGAATGTATTCAAATTATTCAGCAAAAATAAATGGTGGAAGAATTACCCAAATTAAAGGAAGCTGTCAAAGTTTGCACAGTTGGCAATGTTAGGAAGCAACAACGGCAAAAATTTCCAAAGAAAAGCAAATGGAGAGCATCAAACAAACTGGAATTGATTCATGGAGATCTTTGTGGACCCATCACTCCAACCTCTCACAGTGATAAAAGGTACTTGCTGGTACTTGTAGATGATTTTTCTCGCAAGACATGAATTTATTTTCTTACAGATAAATCAGAAGCTTTTGAAACATTCAAAAACTTCAAAAATCTTGTTGAAAATGAATAAAAAACAGCCATACGTGGACTCAGAATTGACCGGGGAGGAGAATTTACGTCAAATGAATTCAACAAGTTCTGCAAAGATAACGGGATCAAGCGACAACTAACAGCTGCTTACACTCCCCAGCAAAATGGAGTTGCAGAAAGAAGGAATCAGACCATCATGAACATGGTACGGTGTCTTTTATCTGAGAAAGAGATGCCAAAGAAGTTGTGGCCGGAAGCAGCTAGATGGCAGCTCATGTTCTGAATCGCAGTTACACAAAGGCAATCAAGGACATGGTTCCAGAGGAGAAGTGGTTGGACATAAAACCAAATGTGGAATACCTCAGAGTATTTAGTTCAATTGCACATGTCCATATTCCTGAACAAAAGAGAACCAAACTTGATGATAGAAGTCTCAAATGCGTCTTACTTGGAGTTAGTGATGAATCTAAGGCCTATCGCCTGTATGATCCAGCAACAAAGAAGATAATTGTGAGCAGGGATGTCATATTTGAAGAAGGTGCAAAATGGGACTAGAAATTCAAGTACAAAAAGTGCAGAGTAGGATGTGTTGGCTTGAGGAGATGATGATAATATTGCTGCAGAAGCATGGGAAGGAGGAGAGACTGATGGAGAATGAGATTCAAATGAAGAAGCAAATGACAGGTTAGAAGAAATCCAAGAAATGGATGAATCTTCCCCAGAGTTGCCACAACAAAGAAGACAAAGGAGAGAGCCAGTTTGGATGCGCGATTATGAAACAAGTGAACACCTATTTGAAGAAGAAGAAGTTGAGGAGGGGTTTGCTTTTCACATCTCCAATGATGATCATGTGAACTTTGAAGAAGCAGTAAAGGAAAAGAAGTGGCAGGAGGGTGTGAAGTCGCTAAGGGATACTCGCAGAAGGCTGGAGTTGATTACAATGAAGTTTATGCACCAGTAGCTCGATGGGATACAATCAGAATTCTGGTGGCAGTAGCAGCTCAACGTGGATGGTGCATCTATCAACTTGACGTCAAAAGTGTTTTTCTATACGGTGAATTAAACGAAGAGGTATATGTTGATCAGCCTGAAGGTTTTGTCAAAAAGGGAGAAGAGAACAAGGTTTATCGACTGAGAAAAGCTCTCTACGACCTGAAACAAGCACCGAGGGCTTGGTTCAGCAAAATCGAGAGCTATTTTAAGAAGGAAGGATTTGAGAAAAGTAATTATGATCACACCTTGTTCTTGAAGAGAATTGGAAGAAAATTGTTGTTGGTTTGCCTGTACGTTGATGATTTGATTTACACAGGAGATGATGAAAATATGTGTAAATGTTTCAAGTTATCAATGCAACAGGAGTTTGAGATGACAGACTTAGGGAAAATGAAGTTCTTCCTTGGAGTTGAAGTTTATCAAAACGAAGGAGGAATTCATTTGTGCCAAAAGAAGTATGCTAAGGAAGTATTGGAAAGGTTCAATATGTCGAATTATAATGCTGTAAAGAATCCGATAGTCCCTGACACCTTCTTGTCAAAGTCAGGCAGCAAAAGTGTCGATGCAACATTGTACAAACAACTAGTACGATGCTTAATGTACCTTACGATAACTCATCTCGACTTAATGTTTGTGGTTTGCTTGATTTCTCGTTATATGGCTGATCCCAAAGAAGAACATATGCTGATTGGTAAAAGGGTACTGAGATATTTAAAAGACACATTAGATGTTGGAGTTTATTACAAATGGAGTAAGGATGTAAATCTTTTGGGATACACAGATAGTGATTATGCGCGAGATATTGACGACAGGAAAGCACTTCAGGCTATGTTTTCTTTCTAAATGGAGCAGCAATATGTTGGAGTTCAAGGAAGCCGGGAATTGTCACACTATCATCTACAAAAGCTGAATATGTAGCTGCTACTGCAAGTGCATGTCATGGTGTTTGGCTTAAGGGAATTCTGAAGAAGCTAGGTGTTCTAAGCCGCGAGTGCATCGATATCATGTGTGACAGTAGTTCAGCAATCAAATTGTCTAAGAACCTAGTTATGCATCGAAGGACAAAACATATTGATGTCAGGTATCATTACTTGCTTAATTTGTCAACTAATGGGACTGTAAGGTTAGTGTGTGACAGTAGTTCAGCAATCAAATTGTCTAAGAACCTAGTTATGCATCGAAGGACAAAACATATTGATGTCAGGTATCATTACTTGCGTAATTTGTCAACTAATGGGACTGTAAGGTTAGTGTTTTGCGGAACTGAAGATCAAGTGGCAGACATAATGACTAAACCAATTAAGCTAGATCAATTTGTGAAATTCAGAGGCATGCTTGGAGTTCGACAACTAGTAAACTGATGTTGTTTCAGCATACTTCAGTTTACGGGGAGAAATTTGTTGGAGTTTTCTGACTTGGTCTGCAACGTTATAGCTAATTAATAGACGGTAGTTTTCTATTTGTTTTCAAATAGTTAATTTGTAGGAGTTCATTTATTTTTTTATTCTATTTGTTTGTTATTCTGTTTTGTAAGGTTTTATAAAAGCAGTAGTTATCCTTCAATAAAGATAATTAGTTCCCTTTAGGGACATACCCATTGGTGAGCTTATTACAACAAAGTAGAAGTATATAGAGTTGCCTTTATTTGTTGCTAATTGTGTAAGCCTTCTCCTATGAGTTTTTAGTTTTATAACAAATGTTGAATAAAACTTGCGTGATTGACAATACAAGAAATATGTGTTTGGATATTAAACTGGAAGACTAAAATTTTAACTATACGACTCGAAAAATGGAAAGGTGAGCAAAAGTCACTACAAGAAATAGACCTTTTAAACGAATTTGTGGGAATCCGGATACTAGCCGATTTGCATTTTTTTTTTAATTTTATCTAAAGTATTTCTATTTAAATTAAACTTTCTGAGTACATCGGGAAGAATATGTGTGATTCTCTTTTTCTTCCCATTGGAGTTTTAGGTGTAGGGATTAAGCAAACATTCTCAGTTTTGTAAAAACAACCGTAAAAAAAAATTATTATATTCAAATAAATGAACCCCAAAGAAAACAAAAGTATTTTTAGTAATGAAATAATAATGATAGATTCAAGGTAGAATTGAATATGAAGTCCACAACTAGGACATTTGGTCTACTGGTATGATTCTTGATGTGAGAGGTCCTTAGTTCATCAACTCTTGAAATTGCCCCTTTTTCATAAAAAGCCTAAATAATGTATCGATCCAACCCGTCACTTATTTGTTTAAGTTTGTTAGGTTGTTTTATATTTCATCGAACAATTTAATATTGCATGCAAGAATCTTGTTAAGGGCATTCGGTAATAATTTAATTAAGAATTCCATGTATTGATTGAAAAGGGTTGATGATTTTCTTTCCGTTAAATCTTGAACTTCCTCTTATACAAAAAGACCTACCTCACTTGAATAGAGTATTCGAAACTTTGTAATTATCTGATCGCTTGTGGATGTATATAATAAAATCATATAAAATTCACAAGAATAAGTGCAAGTATACACTATCACAAGTAGCAAGTAATAAGTAAATTATCGATTCCACAGGGAACCTATCTTTTTTGTTAATTTTATCGATGGAAATTAAGTGAGTTTTTGGGTAATATTCAAATGGGTGTGGGTGATTTTAACTACTTAAACAAAACTAAAACAGAGTGCCACTACTGTCGAAAAATAGAAAATGATGAGAAAATCAACTATAATGAGGAAGGTTCGGCTAAGAGAGATTAAATAGATAAGTTGTTGAGTTTTGTGGTAGATTTTAGTTCCTTTTAATAGATTCCCAAGCCCACTTCCGAGGGTCATGAATGGTGATTATTTTCATAATCGTTGTAATTTCTATTAACAAGGCTCTAGGAGAAGAATTATTCCTAACCCTTCTATTACCCTTCAAGTCTCCTTGCTATGGAAACTAGATTATTAAAGAGGATTTCATTGCTCACTCTCTTCTCCCGAATAAGAGAACAACTATATATGTTAGAGAGTTATCCCGGTTTGTTGCCGTTCGTCAATGGAAGTTCTCTTCTCTTGAGCTCTCACGTCCACCTCTTTGCCCTAATCAATCCTTGTTGGTCTCCTTTTTCTTCTGCTGTCAACAGTTGCTAGATTAGGGTTTTCTTCTTCTTCAATCGTTTCACAGTAGTTCACTGCAGCAGAGGCTGCTGGTGTGTAATTCGATTTTTCTCCCAAAGTGTGGCTCTTCTCTTGGTCTTCTTTTTTCTTTTATATAGAGCATGGGTTCCCTTTTAGGCCTGAAAAGGAATAAGTTGTCCACATAGGATGTTTCTTATTGGGTAGTCAATCACCCACTTGGACTGCTGATGTGGATTTAAAATTTCCACGCCATCCCCCATTTATTTCAAGATTTGCTACTCCCTCATGGTTCAGCATAAATGTCTGAAATTTTAGTACATAAATCAATTAAATGTACAATTAAGATCGATTTATGCCAAATCATATTTTTTTTCATGTTTGACCGCAATAAACGATTTTATGTTCAATAAGTAGAATAAATGGGGCAATAAATGATAAAATGGTAAATAAGAGTGCAATATTAAAAACAAAAAGACTTGATATGACTCTACTTTTAGAGAGTTATCATTATCCTTTGTAATTATCCTTAAAAAAATAATAATAAAAAAAATGGAAGTCGTCGGCAGGACCGAAAACTCCGGCGAACGCTGGAGTTTTCGTTCGCACACGACCCACAAAAGGCGTCGACGTCTACCCAAATAATCGGTGAACAATAGCGCCTTAAAGGAACAGTGTAACGGATCAGATAAAAAAAAATAATAAAAAAAAAAATGGAAGTCGTCGGCAGGACCGAAAACTCCGGCGAACGCTGGAGTTTTCGTTCGCACACGACCCACAAAAGGCGCCGACGTCTGGGTCACCACGGAAACCAAACCCGACCTTCAGCCACCCCAAAGGTACCTGTAGAGAAGAAAAAAAGAAAAGTGAAAAACTAGAAAGATAGAGAAAATCCGATGAAGCTCCGGCAAAGCGAAACCCTACGAAATCGACGTCAAAACCTCCATTTTACGCAACGAAAGTAATCCCAGAGACTTTTACACACACTAGGGGTAGATTTAGACGAGTCCTACACGTTGTACATCGTCGGGCAAAGGAGACAGAGCGTCGGATTTCCAAACCCTCTCAGATCCGCGAGTATTAGACCTTTACGAACCAAACAAATAGCAAAAACAGAATTAAGGGGAGAAGGCTACTCGAAAACGGAGAAAAAATGAGGGAAAAAGGACGTTAAAACGACGTTACCGAGGTGAGAGAGAGGTCACTAGAAAATCGATGAGTAAACGGGCTAAGAAGACGAGTCCGACCCGAAGGCCGGAGTCCCACGACCCGAACCGAGCCCAATCCACTTCTGTCCAAACTGCTGCCGACGACACTCCCGCGGCCTAGTCGCCTCAACCCAAAATAGAAAGCCCAGTTATGGCCTAACCCACCAGCCACGACCCGAGAGCAAAAACCCAACCGACCCGAGATCCGCAAGCCCAGTCCGACACCCGACGCTCACAGCCTAGCCCACCTACACGTTTTCCTTCAGCCTAGGCCAGCTCATCACTCGCGGTCAACTCGAACCCGTGCGCTCGACCCAAAAACCCGCGCCTCGACCCGAGACCACTGCACACGCATCACCCTCTAGTTGTGCCACGTGGCACATTCGCAGCGCGACACTCCTCGGCTCCGGTGGCGGCTTCTCGGCTCTAGCGGCTTATTCGGCTCAGAAAATCTGTTTTCGACCAATCTGTCACCGTTCCGACCCTCCCAGACTTAGTTTAGGTCCTGTTTAAGGTAAAATAGATCATTTTAAGGTTGTATTTCACAAGTTCAAGTTGGAAATTAATTATGTTTGTGAAATACTAACAAAGGTGTCGAATGATCCAATACGAACCAACCACCAACGGAAGCATAGAACGTTTACGAGGAGCTAGGAGCTTACGTATATATTTAAGGGAGTACTTTGGCTAAGGCCTACCAGGTAAGTGGCTCACCCGTCGTAGGTTACGCGTTATTTGTTATGTGTTCGCACGTACCAGTGGATTCGCACGTTTCATTAAATTGTATGCTAAATTGTTGTGTTTAAGTACGTAATCATGTGAACGTGAATGTATGCTATGTATGCGGGTTAGTCTAATATGATATATAATGCGTATGACGTTTATGTTGTTCTTGAATGATTATGGCATAATTGTATGAAATATTTGAAGGGAAACAACATGAATTGTATGACATGAAATACGGTAAACTGCCTAGAAATATAACCCCAACAGTAATATGTATGGTACGTAAATGAAAAATGGGAAATGACAAGTAAGCACGAAATGTGACAGTGGGGTTATGTTCATTAATGACAAATATAAAAGTAATGGGGACCTCATGCATTTTTTGTGTGTTCATGCATTTGGGGGGATACCCCTATCCCATCACGAGGGTATGGACGCGTACATTCAATGGCAGGACAATGATCGTTATGTTTTGCATAGCGCTGCCGTGAGGGTTACTAGTTCTAGCGGGTGTCCGGCATAAGGGGCTCCTAGAGTATGCCCACCGAATAAGAAAAGTGGCCCAGCGGTGTTTTTGGATCGAGTATGAGATGGTAGAAACAAAAATATCATAAGTTTAGAATGTTGAGCATCCCTACATAGAGGCACTAAAATACTTGTCCACTCTCCAAACGAGAGTAGAAGAGATAGAGAAGCCAGTGGATCGCGTTCTTATGTATATCTGAATGCCGAGTTTGTTTCTACCTTTGATGTCATTCAGATTCTTGATGGGCCGCCTTGCATTTGCACCTGTTCAAGGAGCCTTGACTGTGACAATTCTGACTATGAGGTTTCTGCGATTATGTTCTACTTTTCTGTTGGGAGAACTAACTTTTTCCTCATCAGCCTTCATATCTGTCACCTCCCTCACTCTTAGGGAGTTAGGTCGGTAATTTCTATTACCCCCACTTATGAAAACTTGGTTCTGCCTTTCGTCTTGGAATTGATTGTTGCTAAGGTTAGTCATTCGACTATAGCATAGAATGTAGAAAGGTCTTGGACTCTTTGTTCATAAAGCTTGGCCTTCGCTCATGACTTCAACCCCTCAACCAAACTAAAGACCTTGTCTTTCTCGGACATGTCACGAATATCCAACATAAGCTAAGAAAATCGTTTAACATACTCGGATATTTTTAGTATGTCTCAATTCTCATAACTTCCACCTTGCGATTATCTTGACATTCTTGTTGAAAGAACTTAGAGCAGATTTCTTGTTATAAATTCTCCCAAGTGTCCACATTACATCGACTATCTTGAATGTCTATGTACATGAAAATCCACTTAGACATTGCATCATCGACTAGATGCATTGTTGTAAACGTGACCTTTGCTTCTTCTTCCACGGTATTTGTTGCTCAAAAATAATATTCAAGGTTGAAGATAAAGTTCTCTAGAGCCTTGGCAACTCGAACCCCACAAAAGAGATTCGACTTTGGGACCTTTATCTTGTTGAATTGTATTACATCCTAGTTGGGGTTTGGTTTCCCACTGCTCTCATGGTGAAGTTTAGTCTAGCGCTCAAATCCACAACTTCAGCCTGACTACTCAAAAGGCTGCTCTCAAATAATCAGAAATTTATGAGGCCATTTGATCAATCGCTTGTTGGGCATTTTCTAAGCCCTAGATGCATTCCTCCATCTCGGCAACATAGCTCATCTAGTTATTCCCACACTCAAAGCCACTAGCATTTATGGTCTTTTCTTATAGGACCTCGATCCTAACCATTAATTCACGAACAGGCATTGCCTCAAGGCAGCCTGCCATCTCGTCGATCCTGTCGACTTTAGCTTTAATCTAATTAATGCAAGACTCCAGAAACCCCATTCCATCAGGAACTTTACTCAGGTAGAGTAATTAATCTTTGATCTCTACCAATCGATCAGCTGAGACTTGCCCAATTGTTTTGCAGCGGGCATGTTTGTGTACTATATTGCAAGAAGCCAACTCGACTGTTTACGCTATGAAAAGTTATGGATGATGTTGACTGTTGACTGTTTATGCTATGAAAAGATAGTTGATCTGCTAGTATTATATGCCATGAAAATGTTGATCGATGCCATGGATACACGTTGTATTATCGAGCAATGTCATGAAATGCTTATAGAATTGGAATGTATTTTCACGTTATGTGATATGCCATGTAATGTAAGAAATGTATATGTGATATTAGCAATGTTTATGTAATGCCATGTTAGGTATGTTAAGGGACCTCATGCATATATGTATGTCACTTGCATCGGGATATTTCCCCTTTATGTTACGAAAGAATGAAATACGATATTTATGTTCATCATGATATCATGCGGGCCCTTTTCTGTTCTGTGGTGTCCGGCGACGTATAATACGTTGTGTCCAACCAAGCCAGGCCTACGGGGTATGTATACAAGCCCGCCTTGTGGGTCCATGTACGCGTCCATGGGCCGTCTGTGAAGGAGTACCACACATCCAACCCTACCCGAAATAGAAAAGCGCCCAAGGCCATGTAAAGTTTATGAAAAGTTAGGTCCCGCACATATGTTGCATGTGTTTGCATTTCTAACCCCAACAGTGGGGTGACTTACTGAGTATTTCATAAAATATTCAAGTCACGTGCTACCTACATTTTTCAGTTAAAGGCAAGGTGCCAATGTACGGCTGACGGTGGAGCTGGGGACACCATGGAAGTGGACGAGGGACATTTTTAGTAGTTTACGTTTATTTGACTGTTTTAAGTTAAAGCATTGAACTTTGTTTTATTTAGATTTATTTTGAATTCAGTTACTGAAGGTTTTATTTTCGGAGTTATGTTTGTTTGGATTTTTGAACCTCTATGAAAGATTTTGTTGTGTTTTCCAAGGTTATTTATGATGAGCTTCCGCGTAATGAGTTCTGTATGTATGGGTGACGTCACTAATTAGATTTAGAAAATTAGGGGCGTTACAGATGTACTATGGACACTTGGGAGAGTTTAAAATAGAACTTCTCTCCCAATTATTACCCATAGAATGTCGAGATAATAGTAAGAAGAATGTTAAGGGAGATAAGACATACTAGGAATATTAAGAGTATGTTAAGCGATTTTCTTGGCTTATCTTGGATATTTTGACATGTTCGAGAAATACAAGATCTTCAATTTTGTTAAGGGGTTGAAGTCGTGTGTGAAGGCCAAACTTTACGAATACAGATCCAAGACCTTTCCACAGCCTATGCTAGAGGTGAACGACTATTTAACCTTAGCAACAATTAGTCCCAAGATGGAAGGTGGAACTAGGCTTCCGTAAGTGGGAGTAATAAAAATTACAGACCCCTCCCCCATAGGCAGTAGAGGTGACAAACTTGAAGACAGAGGAGGGGAAAGCGAGTCTTTCTAATAGAGAGGTATAACTCAATGACAGGGTTCTCACCGCTAGAATAGTCATAGTCAAAACTTCTTGTCTTGCTTCATATGCAAGGGGATCCATTGAGAATCTAAATGCCCACAGAAGGTGGCACTGTATGTCTTCCAAGAAAAACTTTATGTGAATTTCGAAGCTGAGTATGAGACGGAAAAAACTGAAACACTGTTACTTGAGAATGTTGAACACCCCCGCTTGAGAGCACCAAAGTACTTATCCACTCTCCAGAAAAGAGTTGAAGAGATAAAAGAGCTTGTAGAACACAATCTTATGCATGTCGAGACTTGGATTAAACATAGAGCATCCTTGAACACTATTGTTGACTCACGAGCCACCCACAACTTCATGACAAAGATCAAAACATAATGTTCGATTGGACCCTCAACAGCTGCACGACCCAACACGTTTCCACCACGATCAGTCCTCTACTCGTTACCTAAAATATAAAGTGTAACGTGAGTGACTATTAAAACTTCTTATTAAGCAACCTACTTATAGGCTCTCGTCATACTTAAACTTGTAACCTTTACTTAGGCTATGTACTCAACTATTGTTTATACAAAGATAAATTCTACACATCTATTCTAGGAGTGTACACTTAATAGGCTCTTATGACGAGCTCAGAATTATGTGGCCCTTGTAATGGCTCTAAGTTTCGTGGCCCTTGTGATAGGCTTTGAATTACGTGGCCCTTGTAACGGGATTTTAAGTTTCTTAGTCCTTATGACAAGCTTTGAGTTTCGTGGCCCTTGTAGCAGGTTTTAAGTTTTATGGCCCTTGAGTCACTATGTCTATTGGAAAGAGCCTAGGTTAAATCTCATAAGTATGAAAATTCCCTTCGCTCTTCGAACAGTAACCGTGCTCCACACATGTTTAACTATGGGTTCTAACCAGAAGGTTCTCCCTAGTAGTACAGGGCAATAACTATTTATTCCTAAGATCAGTAGACTACCTGTCGCATCGCCTTTTCCAACGAAAACAGTAAACTACTTGTTCACACACCCTCTCAGGTTAGAACAATCTACTACCTATCTTTGGAACAGTAAACTACGTGTGTATATCACCTTTGCAAGTGAAAACAGTAAACTATCTATTTTCACACCCTCTCGAGTTAGAACAGTATAAGGCCATGGCTCCCCTCTAGGCACAACCATAGCTACCACAGTAATATACTCTCTATGACTCCTGAGATCCTCTATGGGGTGATCACTAAACTTTATATATCAAGTAGACCTAACCTCCTCTTAGCTACTTCACGAATAGGGATTGCGCCCTAATCATCCCTACGAGATATCTAATCAACGCAATGTTATGTGGGATCCACATCTAGGTTCCAGGACCAACAGAACAAAAATAGCTGCTTATGGATTATGATGGTCATAACATGAATTCTAGAGCACATAGCATCATCCAATTGCTCCACCAGCTTAAACAATGAATAATAAATCACCCAAGGAATACTCAAATACTTATAATCATATTAAAACTATCAGAGTTCTCAACTATATATTGAAGAAGCGGTAAACCTGAATAACATACTAAAGTAGTATTTTTTTCATGGTCCTAATCGACCCCTACAAGTATATTTTTTGAAACTTGCACTATATGGCTACTTACATGTTCAAGTGTGTTCGGATGCTCGATTCACGACCTTTCCAAAGTTGGATTTTCCCCAAATTTCTTGGGTAAGTAGAAAATATAAATTCTAGAACCATAAACATTTTTATGAAAATGGGTAACATCGGTGAACCAACTAAAACAGTGAGCAAAGGTCATCAAACTCCTCAATGCTTTACCACTTAACGCGTGTTCAAGATCACTTTGGACGACCTTTTTTTAGCTAATTCTCCCTCAAATTTATTGGGTAGGTTCTAAATTGAGTCTATTTTTAGAAAAATAAAAAATTATTGTGAGAACTAGTATAAAACTAGGTCAACGGATCTAAAGAGAGTAAATGTTCAGAAAACTAAAATTGATGATGTTTCCATTTTTGGTGCTACCACATCATCATCTTCTACCTTGGGACAACAACTTATGTGCGGGAAAAAATAGCTTTGACCCCTCTAAAACTCGTGCCTTTTCTATTGCCAGACTATTTTCACACGATTTCTGGACAAAACTCATAGACCTACATACCATGGATCATTTGGGACTGATTTCAATTCATTTTTTTTAACAAATGAGTAAGTTATAACATGTCAAACTATGCTTCTCGATAATGAACTTACCAAGAAAATTAATTACAAGATGCTTCCCGTTTGAACGATTGAGAGCTCATCTCCTCCTGATTTTTTCTGCAACTGTATTCCTTAATTTACTCTAAAGCTAATTGTACAAGACCCATTAAACGAATCAAGCTCTTGACACGAATTTTGGACTCAAAGTTCTAAATTTCAAACTTAAAAAGTTTAGAGAAAGTAAACTAATGGGTTCCAACGTTCCAACATCTTTTAGCCTTTGATTACTTAACCAAAGTTGTTCCTCTCATTGCAACAAAGTTGTAGAAATTTGTTTAAAAGGATGAGATTCATTGTGGAGGAGTAATTTCGCGATTTTAAGAATTCTTGGCTAAAATTTGCATAAAGAAATTGAGAGCCTTCCTTTGCTTACTTTTCTTCAAACTCTCCTCGAAAATCTTCTTATTTCAGCTATAGACTTAGTGCTTTCAAGATTTATTTTTCTCATTCTCCGTATCCTCTCTTTTCATATCTGAAGTCATTAATACAAAACCTTTAGTCAATATTTCTCTTTACATTTTCTCTATCCTGTTTTTTGTGTTCTTCTAGATCGATTTTGTGCGTTGTTGTGTGATCCAAACAACTAGTATTAGAGCGAGGCGAGATTCACCACGATTTGTGAAGATGGAAAGTTCAAAGATTGGAATTGAAAAGTTTGATGGATTCGATATCGATTTCTAGAAGATGCAGATTGAAGATTATCTGTACTAGAAAGATCTTCACGAACCCCTGTAGGGGGTGAAGCCGGATACCATTACCATGGAGTAGTGGAAGCTCAAGGATCGTCAGGCCTTAGGGTTCATCCGGTTGACACTGCCCAGAAACATGGCGTTCAACATCATCAAAGAGAAGACGACATTAGACCTATTGAAGGTGTTGTCAAATATGTACGAAAATCCATCGGCTATGAACAAGGTGTATTTGATGCGGAGGCTGTTCAATCTACAAATGTCTGAAGGTTGATCTGTTGCAGATCATATAAATGAGTTCAACATGATTGTAAGTCAATTGAGCTCGGTGGAAATTATGTTAAAAAATGAAATTAAAGCATTGATTTTGATGTCATCTTTACCCGAGTCGTGGGATCCTATTGTTGCTGTGATCAGAAGTTCACGAGGATCTAATAAACTAAAGGTTGATGAAATTCGAGATGTAGTTCTCAGCGAAAGTATTCCCAGACGGGAAATTGGAGATTTATTAGGTAATGCTCTCAGTGTTGATCGAAGAGGAAGAAGTAAATCAAAGAGCCCAAACAAACATGAGCGATCAAAATCAAGGAACTGGAAAAAATCTCCAAACAAACAAAATGTAAAGTGTTGAAATTGTAGAAACAAATGGCACTTTGGGATAGATGGTACAAAATTTAAGAAAAGCAGAATCACAAATCTGAAGATGACAATGATTCTATATATTCAGCCGAAGATACTGAGGATGCTCTAATCCTTTGCGTGGACAGCCCGATTGAATTCTTGATTTTAGATTCAAGTGCATCATTTCATTACTCTCCAAGTACTGAATTGTTTCAAAATTTTCAATAAAGAAATTTTGGGAAGATGTATCTTGTCAACAACAAAACTTTGGAGATTGAAGGGAAGGGAGATGTCTGCATACAAACTCCAGCGGGAAATGAGTGGACATTAAAGGATGTCAGATATATTCCTGATCTAAAAAAGAATCTGATCTCTATTTGTTAGTTGGATAGCACAGATTATGCAGCCGAGTTTGGAAAGAGTTCGGGAAAGATTGTGAAGGGTACCATGGTGGTAGCACATGGCACAAAATATGGAACCCTATACACCACTGCAGGGTGTATAAACATGGTTCCTATTTTTTAGAGTGCTTCCAATACAAGTCTATGACACAATAGACTTGGACATATGAGCGTCAAAGAAATGAAGATGCTGGCTGCGAATGGAGTTTTAGAAGGCCTAAAATCTGTTGATATGGGTGTTTCTGATAGCTGCGTTATGGGAAAATAGAAATAAGTTACCTTCACAAAGGCTGCCAGAGAACCAAAGAAAGTGCGATTAGAAATGGTCTATACAGACGTTTGGGGACCATCTCCAGTTTCATCACTTCTGGTACCAAAATTCCATGGGTTAGATGTCTCGCACTCTGCACAACAACTCATTGTTTTCCTAAGGCTACTCAGCTATCTCACGACCACTCTTTACCTCCTCACCATATCTAGACAATATAACTTTGATCCATTATTGTATTATATGGTTAAAATTCACTCATGTCCAAGGACATTTTATAACTACCACGAAACCCAAAAGATACAATAAATTTATACAAGTTTTACAACATATCATATACTACAAAATAGGGTTAGACTGCTTACTTGATCGCGGCGAGACGTGTCATCGAGCTGAGTCATAGAGATATACGACTCTTTATCCTAAGAATAAATCTATATAATCTAAAATCCGGCTGCACTGATACTGATCTATCACAACCCAAATTTCAAGAGTTCAAAACTCAAATTGAAACTAAAATTGAAAAAAAAAAAAAGTAAATTAATATAAAATAAGAAAATGAGGTGAAATTAAAATCAAATTAAGACAAACAACACCACATTAAATATAAAACAAAGTTCAATTATAAGATGGTATGGTTCAAATTTATCCAAACAAAAAAAATGTGCTTGGGATACAATTAGGAAAAAAAAGTACCAAAAACTCAAACACAAGGAAAGACTAATGCTCGAGAACAACCCCATTTGTGAGTGCACAACCTTTGAACACTCTTCCATCTCGACTGTCAGTTCTATTACGACCCCATCCTAAAATAATCTCACCTGTGGCCGCATCTCCGGATAGAGTTTAATCTGTCTTTACAAAGATATTTTTCTCTTAATTTATAATTAGTTATAAAAAAAATAATTAGACACAAATTTAGTTTAGAATACAAAACTTACAAATCTTACAGTTCCTTGATTATAGTCTAAACTCCTCTCTCTCTCACTCTCTTCTAAAACCATAAACTCCCCTCTTTTATTTTCTCCTTTTTCCCGTCTTTTATTTTTTTTTTTTTCCCCTTTTTTTTTTCTTTCTTTTTCCTCTTTATTGAACTCTAATTAGGAAGGTACTGTTTTTGGAAAAAAGTTACGGAACAGAGTTTATTTATTATTTTTTCTTTTTTTATTTTGTCCCCTAATTAAGAAAGATGGGTCAAAATGACAAATTTACCCTAGCAGTTAATTTTGATTGGTCATCCTATTTTTTACTATTTTCTTTTATAATTTCCATGAATTTTTGGGATTTTTGTAAGTATTAATTTCTTTATTTCATATCATATTGAAATGGGTCTCTAAAGCTCTCAATAAATTCCTAAAAATTTGAACATAAAAAGGAAAAATTGAGAAATTAATTCTCGTTTGAACTCGGGTGTTACAGCATAGCATAACATAACATAACATAACATAACATAACATAATACATGTCAAACACTCAAAAAGTACGACACGTGGGGGGACTACAGAGCACGCGTTGTTAATACTTCATACAATTCATCCAACAAAGCCAATAGTAACACCACTTACCTGGTTGGCCTAAGGCGAAGTCACTAAATTTCCTATCTTGACATTCATTAGATCTTACTCATCGATGTCTAGTTTCAAAGTTAAATCTAAACCGACTTCCTTTACTCTCTTTCTTTTTCTCCGTTGATTATGGATAAAGAAAGGATGAGTTGGAGATTGAGAGGGGAAAGTGTAGAACATGGGTAAAATGAAGATGAGAAAGAAATAGGAAAAAGAAGAAAATTATATTTGAAAAGAAATGCTCTTAGCATTATTAATGAACTCATATTCATAAATGAAACTAAGGTGCATTAAAAAACAACTTTATTTTCTTGTCATACGAGGCAAAATAGAAGAACTAAATCAAACAAACTGATGAACTGAACTGAATCAATCCAACCCAAACTGATTAGTTTGTTTCTTTTATTGGATTGTTTGTTTATTTGATAACCCTTGTATATTAGAACAATTCAATATTACATGCCTTACTTACAAGTAAAACACTAGACCATCACTTTTCGTTTTCTAGTCCCACAACCCCTCAACAAAAATTGATTCCAAACTTGAGAGAAAAAGAAACATATCGAGTAGGAGCTAAAAATGTTGGTTGTTTTAGAAAGGGCATTTGGTCTAGTGGTATGATTCTCGCTTAGGGTGCGAGAGGTCCTGAGTTCAATTCTCGGAATGCCCCTAATTTTTTAATCTTTGCTTATGGATGATTTCATATTAATATAAATTTCTCTTTACTTTTCAAAAGTCTTGGAGAATGTATCTTAACCAAGTTAACTCTAAACAAGTATATTAGGAAATATTTCAAATTCCCTAAATCTTTGATAAGAAATTTCTCATGTTTCTTTGTAATCAACACCTTCAACCTGAGTGTATCCCTTTGCTACTAGTCGAGCTTTATAATTTTTTTTTTAGATTCTTTGTCATATACTCTTAACCTTTTTCCACAAGGGTATCCATGTAGCAGATTAAAGGCAGAATGAGTTGTTATTGAACTTCTTGGGAAAGACAATAGTTTGTTTTGCTAATGGACAAATACTACAGTTATGAGAAAGAGTAGCATTATTAAGATGCAAATGATCAGCTAAAAATATGATCCGTAGCTCCACTATCGAGAATCCATGGATTAGAACTTGTAGATAATAATAATGCAGCCACATGGAAACAAACCTGCAACATTGATGTTATTGTCAGAATTACCAAAAGGATGATGATTGAGTGCATATAAGGCTTGTAAAATCTGTTGTAATTGCTCAGAAGAAAAATTTGGGATGGAATTAGGTGATTGTTCTTCTGTATCCAACTGGGAAACATTGGCCATATTTGCAGATGATCGATATCCTCGATTGTTGCGTTGATTGATTTGTACTGCCCTTCTAGAATTAATTTTCTGTTGACATCGATCTTCTGTATGTCCCCTTCTATCACAAAATTTACAGTGAAACTTAAGGATTCGACATTCATTAATTGTATGACCACTTTTATTGCAGTGTTCACATGATTTATCCTTGGCAAATTTTGAATATGTTGTTTTCTTCTGCACTACTGATGCAATCGAGAACTTCTCAATAGGTTCAGAAGTTACCTGTGAGTTAACCAAGATATAATACTAATTGCACTGATTAGATCAAATGAATTTGCATCTTATTCTTCAAATTAACAAAGAAAATAAATGAAATAATGATGATACTTTCAATAAACAACTTAATATAAAGTCCATAATAAGGACATTTGGTCTAGTGGTATGATTCTTGCTTTGGGGGGAGAGGCCTCGAGTTAAAGACATACATTCCCACCATGACCAACATAACACCCAAGAACTTTTCATGTAAGAAAGGTCTAGTAGAAACTCTTTGTTCTTATTATGTTCTTGTTTTGTTCTCCACATTCCTTCTAAAAAAATTCAAGATATATCCCAACCAATAACTCAACCCTATTTTTGCAAAAAAAAATCTTCATTTAACGGCTTGGTGAAAATATCTGATAATTGATTATTAGATCTTACAAAATCAAGAATAATATGTCCATTTTGCACCTACTCTCTAATAAGATGATGCCTAATGTCAAGTTTAGTTCTACAATGATGAACAAGATTTTTTATTAAATTCATAGTACCAGTGTTATCACAAAATATAGGCACACTATCAAATTTTAATCCAAAATCACAAAGAGTTTGTTTCATCCAAAGAATTTGAGCACAACAACTAGCAACACCAATATATTTTGTTTGGGTAGCAGATAAGGCAACAAAATTTTTCTTTTTACTAAACAAAGAAACTAATGAACTACCAAGAAATTAACAAGTTTCACTATTACTTTTTAAACATTGAGCAAAATTCGCATCGGAATATCCTACCAATTTAAACTCAACATTTATAGGATATAGAATCCTAAATTAATAATCCCAAGCAAATATTTAATTATTCTTTCAACCGTATGTAAATGAGATTCCTTAGGATAAGATTGAAACCTACATATACTAAACATAATATCTGGTCTACTAGCAGTAAGTAAAGTAAATATCCAATCATACCTCGATAAGATTTAATATCCACACATTTACCTTTTTCATCCTTGTCAAGCTTAATGGATGTGCTCGTTGGAGTTTTTGCAATCTTACCTTCATTGAACTTGAACCTTTTGAGTAAATCTTTAGTGTATTTCTCTTGATTTATCAAGATACCATCCTTAGTTCTTTGATTTGAACTCCAAGAAAGAAACAAAGCTCTCCCATCATACTCATCTCAAACTCATTAGGCATACATTTAGAAAATTCTTCTCATACAGAAGGATTAATAGAACCAAATATGATATCATGTACCTATATTTTCACTAATAGCATATCATTTTCTTTAATTTTAATAAAAAAAAGTAGTGTCGAGTTTACCCATTTTAAAATCATTCCCAATAAGAAAATTACTAAGTCTATCATATCAAGCTCTTGAAGCTTGTTTTAAGCCATAAATAGCCTTTTTCAACATATAGACATGACGTGTAAAATCAAAATTTTTAAATCTCCGAGATTGTTTTCCATAATCTTCCTCAATAATATAACCATTTAAGAATGCACTTTTTACATTCCTTTCATACAATATAAAATTTTTGTAAGAAGCAAAAGCAAGTAACATTCTAATAGCTTCTAATCTAGCAACGGGTGCAAAAGTTTTTTGATAGTCTATACCTTCCTCCGAACAATAATCTTGAGCTATAAGCCTAGCTTTATTTATAATGATATTCCCATTTTCATCAATTTTATTTCTAAAAGCCCATTTGGTTCCAATAATGGAAATATTAGAGGGTCTAGGACTAATTCCCAAATTTTGTTCCTTTCTAATTGATTTAATTCTTCTTGCATAGGTAAAATCCAAAACTCATCATTTTCTAGATCCTTAAGACTTTTGGTTCAATTTGAGAAAAAAAAGCAAGATTATTAAATAAATTAATAGAAGAATGAGTTTTCACACCTTGTTCGAGATCACCAATAATCAAATCCTTAGAATGAGATGGAAGATTTAGGGTTATAAATGTAAGTACTGTTGAGATGTAGCTTAGATGGTAGAGTGCCTTCTTAGTATGCGAAAGGTATGGGGATTGATACCTTGCATCTCCAAAAGAAACTATTTGTTTCTAATATTTTATTTCTATTCAAGTTTTCCTTGTTTATGACATAATGAGTAGAGATATTTTTTTCATTTTCACTATTATTAATGACTCGAGGTTTACGATTTTGCGACGTAAGAATCGTGAGGATGCTCGCTTAGCATGCGAGAGGTACGGGAATCGATACCCCGCAACTCCAAAAAGAAAATATTTGTTATTAATATTTTATTTCTATTCAATTTTTCCTTATTTATGACATAATGAGCAGAGATATTTTTTCATTTTCACTATTATTGAAGACGGAACGTTTAGGGTTTTGTGATGTAAGAATCGTGGGGATGTAGATTAGAGGTAGAGCGCTCGATTAGCATGCGAGAGGTACGGGGATTCGATACCCCGTACCTCAAAAAGAAACTATTTCTTATTAATATTCTATTTCTATTTAATTTTTCCTCATTTATGATATAGTGAGCCGAGATAGTTTTTCATTTTCACTATTATTGATGACGACGTTTAAGGATTTTTTATGTAAGAATTGTGGGGAAGTAGATCAGATGGTAGAAAGCTCGCTTAGCATTCGAGAGGTACGGGGATCGATACACCGCACTCCAAAAGAAACTATTCGTTATTAATATTTTATCTATTCAATTTTTCCTTATTTATGACATAATGATTAGAGATATTTCTTCATTTTCACTATTATTGATGATGAAAAGGGTTTTGTGATGTAAGAATTGTTGGGATGTAGCTCAGATGGTAGAGTACTTGCTTAGCATGCGAGAGTTATAGGGATTGATACCTTGCATCTCCAAAAGAAACTAATTGTTATTCAAATTTTATAAAATTTTTAGTATTAATATTTTATAAAATTTTAGTTCTATTCAATCTTTCCTTATTTATGACATAATGAGCAGAGATACTTTTTAATTTTCACTATAATTGGTGATGGTAGGTTTAGGTAGAACGCTGGCTTCACATGTGAGATGTGCCCGGATTGATACCTTACATCTCCAAAGCAAAACTATCCATTATTAAATATATTATTTCTTTTCAATTTTTTCTTATGCATGACATAATTTGCAGAGATAGTTTTTCATTTTTACTATTATTGATGACGAGACGTTTAAGGTTTTGTGATGTAAGAATCGTGGGGATCTAGCTCATATGATAAAGCGATTGCTTAGCATGCGAGAGGTACGGGGATCGATACCCCGCATCTCCAAAAGAAACTAATGGTGATATTAATTTCTATTCGGATCGATACCTTGCATTTTTTATTTTTTCTTATTCATGACATGTTGAGTAGTGATGTTTCTTCATATTCACTATTATTGATGACAGGACATTTAGGGTTTTGTGACATAAGAATATTGGGGATGTAGCTCGATGGTAGCGCGCTCGTTTAGCATGCGAGAGTACGTGGATTTATACCCCACATCTCCAAAAGAAACTATCTTTACTAATATTTTATCTATTCAATTTTTCCTTATTTATGACATAATGAGTAGAGATATTTTTTCATTTTCACTATTATTGACGACGGGACGCTTAGGGTTTCGTTATGTAAGAATTGTGGGGATGTAGCTCACATGTTAGAGCACTCGCTTAGCATGCAAGAGGTACGGGTATCGGTACTTCGCATTTCCAAAAGAAATTATTCGTTGTTAATATTTTATCTATTCAATTTTTCCTTATTTATGACATAATGAGTAGAGATATTTTTTCATTTTCACTATTATTGACGACGGGACATTTAGGGTTTTGTGATGTAAGAATTGTGGGGATGTAGCTCAGATGTTTGAGTGCTCTCTTTGCCGGCAAGAGATATAGGAATTGATGCCCCGCATCTCCCAAAGAAATTATTTGTTATTAATATTTTATTTCTATTCTATCTTTCCTTATTTATGACATAATGAGTAGAGATATTTTTTATTTTCACTATTATTGGTGATTGTAAGTTTAGGGTTTTGTGATGTAAGAATTGTTGGGATTTAACTCAGATGGTAGAGCACTATGAGAGAGGCGCCGGTACTTCGCATCTCCAAAGGAATAGTATCGATTATTAAATGTATTATTTATTATTTATGACATATTGAGCAGAGATAGTTTTTCATTTTCACTATTATTGATGACGAGACAAATGTATTATTTCTTATTTATTAAATAATGAGCCGAGATAGTTTTTCATTTTCACTATTATTGATGACGAGACGTTTAGGATTTTGTGATGTAAGAATTATGGTTAATAGAACATTACGAGCATTGCTTAGGGTTATTATTTTTAAGAATATTAAGTCGTGGGACGAATGTTTGCCATTTGTAGAGGTTGCATATAATTGAGCAATTCATAGTACCACTTTTATTCCTTCTAATATTTTTGTTCCTATTCCTTCTAATATTTTTGTGAGTGAAGCAGCCAAAAGTAAGGTAAATTTGATCAAAACATTGCACAAAAAGATGAAGGAGAGAATTGAGAAACAAAATTTCAAAGTTGCTTCAAGAATTAACAAAGGACGGAAGGAAATCATTTTTCAACTAGGTAACTGGGTTTGGATACATTTTTGCAAGGACCGATTCCCATCTCAAAGGAAGACAAAGTTACATCCAAGAGGGGATGAGCCTTATCAAGTCCTTGAAAGAATTAATAACAATGCATATAAAATAATCTTCTCGGAGAATTTTCAACACATTCTACTTTCAATGTTGCTTACTTGAGTCCTTTTGATGTAGGTGATGATTTTTCTGATTTGAGGACGAATCCTTTTGAAGAGGGGGAAGATGATAAGGATCACGGTGTTCCAAATGTTCCAACTGAACCTATTACACGATCCAAGGTCAAGAAGATTCAACAAGCATTCATTCTCCATCTACAAAATCAGATAGGCTCGGTTCAACCATCATTTCATGTGTTACAAGCTGATTCGAATGAGGAATGACCATTTGGAGCTTCAGAAGTGAATATTTACACGGTTGAAGTAGCAGATGAAGTTGCAAGCATCATTACATGAGTTGTTAGAAAACTTTATTTATTTTTAATTTCATAATGTTTGTAATGGTCAAATGGTCAAATTGACTTCGTGTTTTGTGAAGATTTAAGGGATCGAAATTAAATCCCGGCCACTAACTTCTTTTGTGGGGAGACTATAAATACTCACAAATTATTATGTAAAAATCAAATTTGTGAGGAATGAAATTGATCTCTCAAGTTGAGAAGTTCCCCTTAGAAATCCTTTCATCATCTTTGTCATTTCTAAGTTTCAAGCAATTCTTGTGGTAGAATTGCATATGAGACATTCAATCAAGCCTTGATCACGTTTGATTGTGGAGTGTTTTAATTTAGAACAAGGTTCCAAATCTTGCTTCTAGATCTTTGATCGTAGGTGGTAATCTAATTCTAGCCTTATCTCTTGGTTGATCCGAATTTTGTATAAGGAGGTGTTAATTTCTTTGATTCAAGGATACTTGCTTCATTAAAGCTTGGATCGTTGGGCTGAGAATTAGGGTTGTCTTATCACCCTATATAAAGAATCTGAGAATAATCAAACTTTCGAGCGGTCATTAACTTCTAATTTCAATAATGATTAATGATCAATTAGTACAATTGACTATATTAACAATTTATATGAATAACAAATAAAGTAAATGAAATGATGATGATATGTTCAATGCACAATTGAATAGAAGTCCACAACAAGGACATTTGGTCTAGTGGTGTGATTCTTGCACATTGAATAGAAGTCAACAACAATGCACATTCATGCGCGGAAAACATATAGACTAGCAACTAAAAATGATAGATCCACTACAAGGGCATTTGATCTAGTGGTATGATTCTCGCCTTTGATCTAGTGGTATTATTCTCGCCTTGGGTGCGAGAGATCTTAAGTTTGATTCCCAAAATGCCCCCAACAATTATTATCAAATTAAATAGTTTGTTGTTTCCTTTGTTGGGTTGTTGGTTTATTTGATAACCCTTGTATATTAGAACAATTAAATATTACATGTCTTACTTACAAGTAGAATACTAGACCATTAACTTTTCATTTTATAGCCCCCAACCCCTCACAAAAGATAGCTTTCAAACTTGAGAGAAAAATATATCGAATAGAAGCTAAAAATATTTGGTGTTTAAGAAAGGGCATTTGGTTGAGTGGTATGATTCTCACTTAGGGTGCAAGAGGTCTCAAGTTTAGTTCTTAAAATGCCCTTATGTCTAAATCTTTGCTTATTGAAGGATGTCATGTTACTATAAACTTCCCATTCCTATTATAAACTTTTCTTTACTTTTCAAACATACCTCTTAACTTCTCTACACTAATAGTTGGGCAACAAAGTCGACATAAAGAAATTAGAAAAGAGATACCAAAACTTAAGCAGTGAAAATGAGCTAGACTGAATCTTCAAAGACTTGGTGCTCCTCCATAGCATATTCGCAATGGTTTAGCCATTCAGCAACCTAATGCTTTAATACTCTTCCTTACGATTACATGCTAATGGTGGGTTAGTTAGAAGTCTTTCTTTACCTCCTAAGGCTTTATACTTACCAAAGTTATGAAACAAAGAAAAAAAAAAAATATTAAAACTATAATGAGAATACTCTTAATATCATTTTATGTTTCCACTTTTAGTAGGCATGAATATCCAAATCTTAACTTTTGATATTTGCTTTACTTGTGTACTCCACGATATGTGTCTCAAATGAAACTATCAAACTAAAACCTACACTAGGAAATAACTTCAATTGTTTTTTCTCCTCTCTCCAGTAATTACCGCAAATCCTAGGTAAACAATTTATGAATAATCAAACTTTGCAGTTTTTATGTTTCCACTTGTGTACTCCACGATATGTTTTGCTATGCTATGTTGTACTATAGATGAATAGAGGTTTCACTTGCATCATAAATTTATGTCATGATTTTAAGCTATGGGGAGCTCATGCACTTTTGTGTGTCATAGGTATTGGATACTTCTCTGTTATGATTAGTACGAACGAGTTCCTTACAACTTACGACATTTATGAAAATCATGATGTTATGCAGACCCTTTCCCTCTGTGGTGTCCGACAGTTTGTTAGCAAGTGCTAGAACGATAAGCTAGGTCCAAGAGATACGTGAGCCCGCATAGTGTGTCCATGTGTGCATGTGTGGGTCCTGCGTAGAGAAATAGTACACATCCAACCCTACCCGAACTAAAAAGTTGCCTAAGGTCAGGCCATGATGTTTTTAAAATGATAGGTCCCACACCATATTGCATGTGTTTTCATTGCTCGATCCAAACTATGAGGTTACTTACTGAGTATTTCTTAAAATACTCAGGTCACATGCTACTTTTATTTTTTTAGATAAGGGTAAGGAACCTCTGTATGGATGATATCGTCGCAATTAAGACCATGGTACTGTTGGATATAGCCCACGATCGAAATATGTCGAAACAAACAACTTGATGGGAGAGAGCTTTTGAATAGACGAACCTTAAGCACTTATGCTTTTCAATTTTTTTTGTTGTTGTGAATAGAGCATACATATGATGAGTGTGTATATTGGAGAAAGCACTAAAAAAATTTCCTAAATTTTCTTTACAAGTTAGCAACTACGAACAATTCTCTTAAACAAAAGACTAACAATTTTCCTAAACTAATTAAAGTTAATAACTACTAACAATTATCTTAAAATTACTCCAAGTTAATAACTTGTTTTGCTATGTCAAGCTTATTAACTCACATTCTCCTCCGTCAACTTGACTTTACACGAGATTCTTCACTTCGACTAATTCCTGCGTGTCTACAAATTTAACCCTAGCTTGGTGAGAGTGTCCACACGTTGCCACCTACTCTCAACTTTGCTTAGTTCCTGATCAACTTTGTCTACTTTAGAATAAATTTTAATTCTGCAACATGCAATTTCTTCCACTCGTTTCTTATGTCTAGAAAAGCTTCACGTTTCCAATGAACTTCTCATGTGGTTGCTTGCTCCGTTGTCTAGATGCAACATGTTGGTCTCCACTTGGTCTTTTCCATCTGTAAAGGGGTTTGTCATAATCTTCTCTTCATTGAGCATCAAAAGGTTGAGAGTTTTTTCAGCCAACATCAATCGGGCTCTTCATCATCTATGAACATGAGGTCTGCCTCATCATTGCGCTCCTTGTTGTGACCCTCTACCGCATAATGCTTGTATTTTCCACAAGAGTAACACTTAATCATACTCTTGTCCTTCCAGGGGTTGGCATTGTCATGAGTTTGTGAGGTATTTTCACGACCTCCTCTACCACCACGTCCACGACCTGTATTTTCGTTGTTATGGCTACCACGTCTCCTCGTACCTGAAAAAAAGAAGAGTCAGTCATATCATTCATTTTCTTCCGTGCGAGCCACTACTCATGTTGGAGTAAGAGGTGTTTCTCCTCCTTTTTATCTTTGTAGCCACGATGTCTCTGCTAATGGACCTTAAAATGACCAACGACCTCCTCAACTGACATGTTCTTGAGGTCGGCGAACTCCTCAATGGTAGTAACAATCTACATGAATTTCGAGAGAACAACTCGAAAAAACTTCTTGACGATTGAGATCTCTTCCACCTTGTCGCCTAACGAACGGATGCCACTAACGATCACGTCAACTTCATGGAAAAGTCGTCCATTGATTCACCGTCCTTCATGCAGATAGTCTCAAACTCACTCTTCAAGGTCTGCACCTTTGCTTCCTTGACAAGCTCCACACCCACATTTATTGTTTGCAGCATCTTCCACGGTGCCTTTGTCGAGTCCTTCTCTTCCAATATGAGAATGACGTCCTCTGGGACTGCTTGGTAGATGATGGCAAGAACCATTCTATCCTTATGCTCCTCAACATCATCATGCTAGATGGCGTCCCACACGCCTTGTGCCTATAAGTTGACATTCATTTTTATCAACCGTGCTGCGTAATTACTCTTCATGAGTAACGGGTATTGGAGTTTTACACTCCCTTCTTTTTTTCTCTTTATCGTCGTCATATCTCCTTCGGCAAATTTGTGTGGTGATGACATTTGTTTCTGCATCCTAGGTCTGATACCAAATGTTGTACATAACCCACAATCGAAATATGTGAAAAAAACAACTGAAGCAAGAAGAACAACTTGAGAAGAGAGAGCTTTTAAATAGAGGAACCTTAAGCACTTTTGCTTTTCAATTCTCTTTGTTGAGTGAATAGAGCATACATATGATGAGTACTTATAGTGGAGAAAGCACTCACAAATTCCCTAAACTTTCTCCACAAGTTAGCAACTAGTAACAATTTTCCTAAACAAAAGATTTCCTTTTACATACACCGGGGATAGATTTGGGCGAGTCCTACACGTTGTACACCGCCGGCAAGGAAGATAGAGCGTCGGATCCCCAAACCCTCTCAGATCTGGGAGTGTTAGGCCGTTACGTTCCAAACCAATCCCAAAAACGAGATTAGGGAAAGAAGGAGACTCGGAAACGGAAAAAGGGAGGGAAAAAGGACGGCGAAGCGACGTCACGGAGGGAGAAGACAGTCGCCGGAAATCGGCGAGGAAGTCGGGCGAAGAAGACGAAGTCCGACCCGAACGTCGGACCCCGCGACCCGAACCGAACCAAACCCACGCTGACCCAATTCGGTCGACGAAACCTCGTACAGCCCAAAACGATTCAGCCCATCCCAGAAAAACCAGTTAAGGCCCAGCCCACCTACACAGTCTCCAGCTTGGGCCGACCCGTCGCTCGCGGCCAACCCAGACCCGCGCGCTCGACCCAAAAAACCCGCGCCTCGACCCGGACCGTTGTACGTATCGCACAATTTTCAAGTTGGATATTTATGTTTGTCGTAAATGAAACTAACTAAAGGTGTCGAATGATCCAATAGGAACCAACACTTCAAGCTAGGAGCTTACGTTAATTTTAGGGAGTACTTCGGCTTGCCTACCAAGTAAGTGGCTCACGTAGGATTACGCGTTGTTGTTGTGTGATGACACGTGCCCGTGGTTTTGCACATGTCATTAAATAGTGCATTGAATTGTGTGTTTAAATACGTACCTATGTAAACGTAATTGTATGCTATGTATGCTTTGTAAAAACCCAATGTGACGTTAGTTTGTTTCTTTTATTGAGTTGTGTGGTTTATTGTGATGGAATGTTGAATATTAAGATGAATTCATATGACACTGAAATAAGGTAGATACATGAGAACAAAACCCCAATAGAGTTATGTATTGTACGTAAATAGGGAACGAGGTTGACATGTTTGCATGGAACGTAACTGAGGGGTTATAGATAGGTCCCATCATTTCATTGCTTGTGATTGTTGCAAAAACCCCGATAGGGGAGTCACTTACTTAGTATTCTAGAAATACTCAAGCCTCGTGCTATATTTTTTTTTCCAGATAAGGGTAAGGCACCCATTGAGATCGTCGGCGGCATTTTGGCACATGCATAGGGCAGATTTCAAGGCCATAAAAAAACCTTCGGGTAGGATAAAGAAAAAATAGCATAATTCACTTAATGTTTATTCCGCATTTCAAAGTGTATTAATGACCTTAGAAAAAATATCGAGGAACTAAAATATTGCATGCTTTAGAAGGGCATTTGGTCTTGTGGTATGATTCTCGCTTAGGGTGTGAGAGGTTCCAAGTTCAATTCTTGGAATGCCAATATAAACTTTACTTGTGTACTTGAGAGGTTCCAAGTTCATAACAAGGACCCCTAAAATGACTATATAATATTATGCTACCCCCCCTAAAATGATACATGATATTATGTCCCCAAGTCCCTAAAATGATATATTTGGTCGTAAATTGCTTTGAATGGGTCCATTTGTCCTAAAATACTAATTGGTGTACTTGAGACATTTCCTCGAGCTCCCGAAAAAGACATTATATGGACTGGATAAATTCACTTGTAGCATACCATATCTCAATGGACTGGCGTAATTTTCTATTGCGTGTACGTTTTCATGAAATATTAATCTTCTCAATTAACAGTTTAACCCTTTAATTTATTAGTTAACACGATGTTCTTGTATGTCAACTACAAAATGTTCAAGATTACATTGTACCTCATTTGTAAAAGGATTATTATCGCATCTGATCATTATCATAATATTATCTTCTCAATTAAAGGTTTAACCTTTAGTTTATTAGTTAACACGATGCTCTTGTATACAACTACATAGTAGATTACATTACTAACCTCCACATAAATCCCAATGTAAAATTAAAAATTATTGTTAAAAGCTAAATAATTAATTACGAGGCTTTAGGGCATAAATCCCAATGTAAACTTGGTTTAGGTTCCGAACTTACACGATCCTCTTGTATGTCAACTACATAATGTTCAAGATTACATTAATAACCTTGGATGTTTATACAATGGATAACAATTAAATTACGAATAAAATAATAAAACTTATTGTTAAAAGCTAAATAATTAATTAGGAGGCTTTATGGCATAAATCCCAACGTTAACTTGATTTAGGTTCCGAACTTGCTCTAATCAACATGGAATCTTGAACATATCTTTATATTCTTGGGAATAGGCCTTATAAAAAGTAGTAAGTCATTAGTAGGGTGTTTAGACCTTGAATTAACTTAAAAAGTTCTAGGAGCATTTTGGTCATTTTATCCCTAATTCTTGGTTTACCCTTTAAACGTGTTCCAATAACTTTCAAACTTTACCAGGTCATCATTCATAATAAAAT
Source organism: Cucurbita ficifolia (assembly GCA_033971965.1). Lineage (NCBI taxonomy): Eukaryota > Viridiplantae > Streptophyta > Magnoliopsida > Cucurbitales > Cucurbitaceae > Cucurbita > Cucurbita ficifolia. The sequence continues at coordinate 7,420,476 of CM066975.1, read as the reverse complement.
AAGGTCTATTACAAAGTTTCATAGCATTGAGAGGTCATTTAGATCAAACCAAAGATAAGTTACTTTAGGGCATTATGGTTAATTTACATCGTTACTTGGCTTAGCCACTTAACCTTGTCTAATGACCACCAAATTTCATATATAATCTTAACATGTCATAATATACTCATTATTAAAATATCATGGGCAGCGAAGTTCATTTAGTGGGCTATTTTAACGTTATTTAAATCTCGAGCAAATCGATTGGAATAGAGCCTTAACCAACGGTTCATTTCCTTACTTCATACTTAGTTTCCTTACTTCATACTTAGTTAAAGGTTCATATAGAAATCCAAGTGATTCCTACATGTATTTCTTAAGAAAAGTTAAAGATGGCTACTTATCAAATTGTCGACGATCGGGACGTCCGTTCTCGAGCTTCCGTATCCAAATTATTTCAAATTTTCTTTGACAGAATCTTAGAGTGTCTAGTTTCTGGAATCATAAAGTTTTTCATGAGATCCGTTTGTAAATGGGTTAAAATTAAGAAAAACCGAGAGAGGGTTGAGTTTCAGTTTGACATGGCCGATTTTGTTGAATCGGCCACGTCATAGTCTTCTTCCTCTGGAAGGAAGAAAGCGTGCGCGACTATTATCGCCACAGTTTGAAAGCTCGATCCTCCAGCTCCGTTCACGGTATTTGTCCCCGCAATTTTTCGTGAAACTTAAAGATGGTGTTACAAGGAAGAGCTAGGGATTGATTTCATATATTCGTCGTGGATCGTAGCCTAAGTTAGTCATCTCTTATTGGGCAGCCATTTCTAGAGGTTTTTAGTGCCCTATTTCTCCATGAAACCTCTTCCTTATCCTTACCTCTAGTTAAAGGAATTTTTTTGGAGGAATGTCTTTAAGTGTGTGGCCTTAATCTTGGAAATTCCTCCTCAGTCTGCAACTCACCAAAAAATGCAGTGGATCATCTTCTTGGGCAGCTTGATCAAGGACGTTTTAGCTCTCGATTTCTTCATAAAAGTTACTCATCTCAATCCTCTTAATCTAAATGAATGCTCAATTAAAAAAAAAAAAAAAAAAAAGGATAGTAGATGGGAATTCAATCCTTATCCCCAATTTGAATTTGAAAACAACCTTCTTCTATTAGGCCCTCTCCAAGACTGGTTAGTCTTCTTGGTCTTCTATGGAATCACTCCTTGACAATGCAAAAATCGAATGAGATAGTTTTCCCTTGACGAATTTGCGTGTAGGCTCTTGTTGGATTTTTCAAGTTTACAAGCTTTTTCTTTAATGGCGGCCACTATTGGAGGAATAGGTTTGAGACTCTTACAACATTCGATTCCTTCATAAAATGTAAATCTGGGTCGTGACAAATTATTTTTTTATAGAGAATGTATTAATAAGTTGAAAATGATCATATTTTGCAAAAGTTTAGATCTAAAAAGTAAACAATATTTTAATGCCTAGCACATCGATTTCTTTAGTGTGAATTTTATATAAAAATAGAGAAAATACAAATAATTTAAGTAACAATTTTTTTTTTTTATAGAATAAGTGTAGTGAACAAACAAAATAATGGGTTTAAAATTAAAAAAAAAAAAAAAAATCAATTTTAAAAAAGAATGTAGGCATAATAAGTCCATTTGAAATCGACTTTGAGAGGTCTTGACATTGATTCTTGAAATGACAACAGTTAAAGTACATTTTCAACTAGTGCATTCGATCTAGTGGTATTATTCTTGCCTTGAGTGTGAGAGGTCTTGACATTGATTCTTGAAATGCCCCCCTCACTTTGTATTTTTAGATTTCCTATCTGACATTCTTTTGTTTATAAGAAACATCATAATTTAGTATCGAGACATCTATCAAGAAAGAACCAATAATTGTATCTCCATTTCAAGACAATTTAGCCTCAATAGATATTGCAACTTCATGAAACTTAACATGATAGGCTATGGACTTTATTTATGTCAATAATCCGAAGTTCTAAAGCAGAAAATACGTTGATAAATTTCAAACCTTGACGTGCATAAAGCACGTGGACTAGCAACGAAAAACGATAGATCGACAAGAAGGGCATTTGGCATAGTTGTATAATTCTCCCTGGTAGTACATGACAACAACTGTGTTCCTAAGATCAGTAAACTTTTGTCGCATCGTGTTTTCAAGTGAAAACAATAAACTACTTGTTCACACACCCTCTCGGGTTAGAACCATATACTACCTGTCTTAAAAACAGTAAACTACCTATGTACATCTTCTTTTCAAGCGGAATAGTAAACTGCCTATTGGCACACCCTCTCAGGTTAGAATAGTATAAGGTCATGGCTCCTCACTAGGCACAACCGTAGCTACCACAGTAATATACTCACTATGACTCCTGAGATCCTGTGTGGGGTGACGACTAAACTTTATATATCAAGTAGACCCAACCCCCTCTTAGCAACTTCATGAATATGGGTTTCATCCTAATTGTCCCTATGAGATATCTAATCCACCAAACGTGTGGGATTGACTTCTAGGTTCTACGACCAATATAATAAAAATAGCAGCTTGCTTATATGGTTAACATTCACTCTTTAATGTCGAAGGACATTTTATAACTACCACGAAACCCAAAAGATACAATAAATTCATACACATTTTACAACATATCATATACTACAAAATACGGTTAGGCTGCATACATGATCGTGACAAGGCATGTTGTCGAGCTGAATCATAGAGGTATACGACTCTCTATCCTAAAAAAAATCTATATAATCTAAAACTCGGCTGCTTTGATACCAATCTGTCACGACCCAAATTTCGATTTCGAAATTAAAATCGAAACTAAAATTGAAAGCAAAAACAAATAAAAATAAAAGTAATTTATTATAAAATAAGAAAATGCCATAAAACTAAAATCAAATTAAGACAAACAACACCACATTAAATACAAATGAAATTCAATTATAAGATGGTGGGGTTCAAATTTATCCAAACAGAAAAATGTATTTGGGATACAATTACGAAAAAGTACAAAAAAATAAACCCAAACAAAAAGATAGACTAACGCTCCAGAACGACCCCATCTGTGAGTGCACAACCTTTGTACGCTCCTCCATCTCGATTGTCAGTTCTATTACGACCTCATCCAAAAAGTTAACCTGTGACTGTATCTCCTGACTTTAAATTGCTAGTCTTCATTAGATTTCGTCACCAAAGGTTTAGAGTTTAATCTATCTTTATAAAGATATTTTTCTCTTAATTTATAATTAGTAAAAAAAAATAATTACTTACAAATTTAGTCTAGAATACAAAACTTACAAACAGGTGGACTATGGGTTAAACTCCTCTTTCTGTCAGATTGAATTCGAGATTTCTTCACAAACTTGTACAAAATTTCTCCCTCTACCTCTCTCTTCCCAAACACTAAATTTTCCCTACCATTTTTTTTTTTTTTTTTATCCTCTTTATTAAACTCTAATTAGGGATCTTACTGTCCCCTAATATAGAAATAATATAGAAAGTAGGTGACAGTACTTAAATTTGAGAATTGATGTCCAATTAGCCAATCCTAAATTTGTAATCATCTCAAGGTGATTGAAATTACAATTGAAGTAGTTTGAACTCCTAGTACCTTAAATGAAATTGGTTGCCTCTAATAAAACATGAATTTCTCTTTAATATCATTAATACAATTATGCTTCGTCTTGAACATTCCAAACATGAAACTAAATTGCGTTCAATTTAACTCTATTTTATTGCCATCTTGAATGATGGGTAGGGTATATTCTTGATTTACCTTAAAGTTCTTATGACATGATAGTTCATATTAGTTAATAATTACAAGTAAAATATATGAGTGATTGGGTGTTTAAGAAGCATTTGATTGAAAATGCAAGAGGTTTTGAGTTCAATTCTTGAAATGCTCCTATTTCTAAAAAATTCTTTATCGAAGGACTTCATATTAATATTATCTCTTAACTTCTCTACACCAATAAAGAAATTAGAAAAGAGATATCAAAACTTACCTAAAGCTTTAAATACTCTTCCTTATGATTACATACTAATCGTCCGTTGTACTTCACGATATGTGTCTCAAATGAAACTATCTTACCTAATGCTTTAAGTACACTAGGAAATAACTTCCATTGTTTTTCTCCTCTCTATAGTAATTATGGCAAACCATGTGTAAATAATTTAAGAATAATTAAACTTTGCAGCCAAACTACTTAATATGAAGCCCATAACAAGGGTATTTGGTATAGTGGTACGATTCTGATTTTGGGTGCTAGAGGTCTCGAATTCAATTTTTGAGTGCCCTTTCAAGAAATTGTAGAATGAAAGACATTAAACAAGTAAATGATTACAATTAAATGACACAAGTTAAATACTACATTCCCATAACCATCATAACACTTAAGAACATTCAATGTGAAAAAAAGAACTAGTAGTAGAAAGCTTTTGTTCTTGTTTTGTTCTAAGACACATTCTACATCCAAGGCTTGAAGACTTCATGTGTTTCCTGCAACACTACAAAATACGACCTTAATACCTATGCCCAAGACTTCATACATAAGTTTTAAGGGACATAACAAAGACATTTGGTCTAGTGGTATGATTCTTGCTTTGGATGTGAGAGGTTCAGTTCGATTCTTGCCCATGTTCCTTATTTATGACCAATAATGAGCAGAGATATTTTTTTCATTTTCACTATTATTGATGACAAAACGTTATTTTCAGGATCCTTAAACTTTTTGGTTCAATTTGAGGAAAAAAAACAAGTGATGTATGAGAGGCTTTTATCGACCTGGCCTCCAACCGAGAATTCGTAGGATGCTCGCTTAGCTGCAGAGGTAGATAGCGGGGATCCAACCCAAAATATTTGTTATTAATATTTTATTTCAGTTCAATTTTTCCTTATTTATGACATAATGAGCAGAGATATTTTTTTCATTTTCACTATTATTGATGACAAAACGTTAAGAGTTTGGTGATGTAAGAATCGTGGGGATGTAGCTCAGAGGTAGAGCGCCCGCTTAGCATGCAAGAGGTACGGATATTCAATACCCGTATCTCCAAAAGAAACTATTTCTTATTAATACTTTATTTATAACATAATGAGCTGAGATATTTTTTCATTTTCACTATTATTGATAACGAGACGTTTAAGAATTTGTGAAGTATGAATTCTGGGGATGTAGCATAGATGGTAGAGCACTCGCTTAGCATTTGAGAGGTACGGGGATCGATACCATGCATCTCCAAAAGAAACTACTCCATATTATTATTTTATCTATTCAATTTTTCCTTATTTATGACATAATGAGTAGAGATATTTTTTCATTTTCACAATTATTGATGACGGGACATTTAGGGTTTTGTGAAATAAGAATTGTTGGGATGTAGCTTAGATGGTAGAGCGCTTGCTTTGCATGCTAGAGGTATGGGGATCAATACCTCTCATCAACAAAAGTAACTATCTGTTATTAAAATTTTATTTCTATTCAATCTTTCCTTATTTATGACATAATGAACCGAGATTCTTTTTCATTTTCACTATTATTGATGACGGGATGTTTAGGATTTTGTCACATAAGAATTGTGGGGATGTAGCTTAGATGCTAGAGTGCTCACTTCACATGTGAGAGGTACGAGGATCGATACCCTGCATCTCCAAAAGAAATTATTCGTTATTAATATTTTATCTATTCAATTTTTCCTTATTTATGACATAATGACTATAGATATTTTTCACAACGACTAGTCCATAGTATTTTTGCACCATTCTTTTGTTCTTGTTGTGTTGATCTGACCTTAACTTATCATAACAATCTATATCGTGGTGGGCGCTTTCGGCCGACCCTTCTCTTCATCCGTCTAGATGGTATTTCTTCATGAACATGTGTTACTTCAGTGGTCTGTTTTTGTCCCCCTTCTTTAGTAGAGGTGTTGGCTTGGTGTTTTTGCCCAGCATTTGAGTCATCACTAATAAGTGCCTTTGCAGGTCTAATAAACCTGACTGTCAACAAGTCATTTAGCTGTTTGTAGAATTCAGGTAGCTCAGGCTAGCCGGATGACATCTGTTTGTGGAAGACGATCTCGACGGTGACATAAAACTAATCTTGTGATTTATCTCTCCTAGTGGGTATAAACCCATTATCTGACCTTTCTTTGTGTCGTGGTGTTCATGTAGTGGCAACAAGGTTTCTGTTGAGGTGTGCTCACTTGAGCTCTCTTTTTCAAATACAACAATAGCAACAAGCGTAGATTCCTCATTAATTAGATTTTTTCTCAACTATAGTATCGACATCATTTTCACCCCTCTTGGTTGATGGATGTTTGTTTGAATGATCATCGGGTTAGACTCCGTTACTACTAGGAACTTTTCTATGGGCATGTAAATGACTTTGTGTTCTGCAGGACGTCCATCCCTAACACGATGTTGAAATCGTCCATATCAACTATCACAAAGACGGTTTGCCTAGTCCAAGTCTCCAGCTTGATCAGAGTTCTCTTTGTGACTCTTAAGACAGGTAAAGCTTCAAATTTGATGGCGTTCATCTTTCCTGTATCTCGATGCCAAAGGATGTTAAAATATTTTGATCGGTCTTCTTCATGAGTTTGTGGGTGGCTCTAGAGTCGACAATGGTGTTTTTTGCTACTCTGTGCTTTACCCAAGCCTTGACATACATAATGTATATATATATATATATATTCTTTTAACCACAATACACATAGTTAATTGAAGAATGTAACTCTTATGCTCATTAATATTATAATGGCTACTACAAAAATTATAACTTAAACTTGAGTATTGATGTCCAATTAACCTACCCTAAATTTGTAATCATCTTAGAGTGATTGAAATTACAATTGAAGCAATTTGAACTACTAGTACCTTAAATGAAATTGGTCTCCTCTAATAAAACATGAACTTCTCTTTAATATCATTAATACAATTATGCTTCATCTCGAACATGCCAAACACGAAACTAAACTGCGTTCAATTTAACTCCATTTTGTTGCCATCTTGAATCATGTGTAGGGTATATATTTGATTTACGTTGATATTTCATATTAGTTAAGCTTTTTACAAAATCACAATTAGAAGACAACAACAATAAATTTGGGTCTGTTTATTATTTCAAAGAAAATTTCTTTCTCCATCTTATCCGTAATAACTCCTCAACTAAATTCAAAATACGGAAAGAAAAAAGTTTATTACTCATAAGAAGTAAAATATGCAACTTTAATTAAAATTTCATTAAAAAAAAATCTTATTGAGATACAACATAGATGACAATTATAACCTTCAAGTAAACACTAAAGTAGTTATGGTAAATAGGATAGAAACTCTAGTGTCCATTCCTACTATAACAATCACTACCTAAATTATGATCTAAAAATTTGAAAACATAAGTGGTAGTTCAAAATTACTTAAAACAATCTCCTAAATCTAAGAACTGGTGTCCAGTTAGTTAATCCTAAACATTGTAACTAGCATAGTATAATTGAAGCTCCACATGAAGTAATTCAAAGTTCTAGTTACTTAAGTAAAGTTTATCTCGTCTTTAATGAAGCATGAGTTGCATGAAGCATGAAAGCATATTGCACTTAGTACTAATGCAATTATATTTCATATGAGTTTGTCATAAATGGAACTAAGGTGCATTCAATACAAATTTATTTTCTTGTCATATGAGGCAAAATAGAAGAATTAAATCAAATAAACTGATGAACTGAACTGAATCAATCCAACCCAAATTGATTAGTTTGTTTCCTTTGTTGGGTGGTTGGTTTATTTGATAACCCTTGTATATTAGAACAATGCAATATTACATGCCTTACGTACAAGTAAAATACTAGACCATCAACTTTTCGTTTTATAGTCCCAAAACCCTTCAGGAAAATAGATTTCAAACTTGAGAGAAAAAAACATATCGAGTAGGAGCTAAAAATGTTGGATGTTTTAGAAAGGGCATTTGGTCTAGTGGTATGATTCTTGTTTAGGGTGTGAGAGGTCTCGAGTTCAATCCTCAAAATGCCCCTATCTCTTTATCTTTTTTTACCTACACTAAATTTAAATATTATGCTATAAAAGAAGGAGAAAAAAAAAGCCGGACATTTAGTTTTTTTAAAAAGTTGGGTTTAAAAATCCCCGTTTCCTTTACTCTGAAGGTTCTGTGCCCTAAAATCAATTTTGAAGTTTTCTTTTTCTCCTCCGATTTATTCTCCTTCCATTTTTTCGTTCAGCAATGCAATGGAAAGTTGGGGCAATAGAAATCCCCGTTTCCTTTACTTGTTCTTTTGGAGTCATTATTGGTGGCGGTTGTCTCAAATATTCTATTATTTGTGTGATATCATAGAGGTTTTGATCGCAATGAACTTATTTTTTTGAGTACTTGTACAGGAACATGACACAATATCTACCATTCAAAAGTGTGAATAGATCTGAAACATAATTTATTCAATAAGGAAGAGTTGACATGTGAGGGCAATTAATAGAACAAAGGTCTAGGTTTCTATATTGACATTCCATCAACTAGTTCTTATTGACTATTTTAATGGGTAAGATCATTACAATTAACCAAGTAATGAAGAAAAAGTCCGATGTAGGATTGTTGGCCGGTTTTGTATGATTGCGGATTAGGATTGTTATAATGGGACTGTTAAGAGTTTTCTGACTTGGTCTGCAACGTTAACTAATTAATAGGTACTAGTTTTCTATTTGTTTTCAAATAGCTAATTTGTAGGAGTTATTTGTTTTTTTTTTATTCTGTTTGTTTGTTATTCTGTTTTATAAGGCTTTATAAAAGTCGTAGTTATCCTTCAATAAAGATAATTAGTTCCCTTTATTTGGTATCTGAGCGGACCTGAAAGAAGAATACACAAAATGAGTGTTTGAGAGGAAAAACACTGAACAAATGACAAGTGATTCAGGAAGCTTTGCTACACCATGCGTTCCTAAACTCGATGGAGACTACGAGCATTAGAATTTGGTCATGGAAAATCTCTTGCGTTCCAAGGAATATTGGAGTACTATTCAACCTGGTTTCGAGGAACCAAAAGGAAACGAAGCACTAAGCGCAGCCCAGCGAAAGAAAATCGATGAAGGAAGGCTCAAGGATCTCAAAGCAAAGAATTATCTCTTTCAATCCATTGATAAGAGTATTCTGAAAACTATCATTCAAAAGGATATTGCCAAGCAATTGTGGGATTCTATGAAACTCAAGTATCAAGGAAATGCTAGAGTGAAGCGAGCCCAACTACAACGACTTCGCAGAACATTCAAAACCTTAGAGATGAAAGCAGGACAAGGTGTTTCTGACTGTTTTACAAGAGTTATGTCTACTGCTAATGACATGAGAAATTGTAGAGAAGATGTGCCGGATGACAAAATTATTGAGAAAATACTTCGAAGTCTCACCGATAAATTCAACTTTGTAGTATGCTCAATTGAAGAATCCAAGGACATTGACCAATTAATAGTTGATGAATTACAGGCATCTTTGCTTGTACATGAACAAAAGGTGATTGATAAGAGGAGTGAAGAGCAGGTTTTGCAGGTGGAGAATGTACCAAGGTATGGACAAGGAAGAGGCAGAGGGACATTTCAGAGAGGAAGAGGTTACTCTAGAGGACGGGGAAGAGGTAGATCTTTTGTGAACCGGTCGACCATCAACTATTTTCGATGTGGAAAGCAAGGACATTACCAATTTGAATGTCCAGGCTTAGAAAAAGAAGCTATCAATTATGCTGAATCTGACGAGGAGGAAGAACTGCTATTGATGGCATACACAAAGAAAAGTAAAGTTGAAAGAGAAGCATTTGGTTTCTCGATTCCGGGTGCTCAAATCATGTGATAGGGGACAAAACATGGTTCGTTGAGCTTGATGAAAGTTTTAAACACACTGTTAGGTTGAAAATAGCTCAAAATTTGCAGTTGAAGGAAGGGGCAGTGTCAGATTCGAAGTTGAAGGTATCACACGAACCGTGACAAATGTCTACCATGTCCCCAATCTCACCAACAATTTGCTAAGCATAGGGCAATTATAGGAGAAGCGCTTGGTGGTGTTAATGAAAGAAGGAACCTGCAGAATCTATCATCAACTAAGGAGCCTGATAATGAACACACAAATGACGGCGAATCGCATGTTCTCAGTTCATGCATAGATGAAGTCATTGGTTGACAAATGTTTGAAAATAGAAGATGAACACTTGGATGCTCTGTGGCACAAGAGGTATGGGCATTTGAATAGTAAATGTATTAAAATCATTCAGCAAAAATAGTTGGTGGAAGGATTACCAAAATTAAAGGAAGCTGTCAAAGTTTGCACAGTTGACAATGTTAGGAAGCAACAATGGCAAAAATTTCCAAAGAAAAGCAAATGGAGAGCATCAAACAAACTGGAATTGATTCATGGAGATCTTTGTGGACCCATCCCTCCAACCTCTCACAGTGATAAAAGGTAATTGCTGGTACTTGTAGATGATTTTTCTCGCAAGACATGGATTTATTTTCTTACCGATAAATCAGACGCTTTTGAAACATTCAAAAACTTCAAATATCTTGTTGAAAATTAATAAAAAAACAGTCATACGTGGACTCAGAATTAACCGGGGAGGAGAATTTACATCAAATGAATTCTACAAGTTCTGCAAAGAGAACGGGATCAAGCGACAATTAACAGCTGCTTACACTCCCCAGCAAAACGGAGTTGCAGAAAAAAGGAATCAGACCATCATGAACATGGTACGGTTGCCCGACGGTGTACAACGAATCTGAGAGGGTTTAGAAATTCGACGCTCTGTCTCCCTTGCCCGACGGTGTACAACGTATAGGACTCGTCTAAATCTACCCCTAGTGTGTGTAAAAGTCTCTGGGATTACTTTCGTTGCGTAAAACAGAGGTTTTGACGTTGATTTCGTAGGGTTTGGCTTTGTTGAAGCTTCGTCGGATTTTCTCTGTCTTTCTAGTTTTTCACTTTTCTTTTTTCTGCAAGTACCTTCGGGGTGGCTGAAGGTCGGGTTTGATTTCCGTGGTGACCCAAACGTCGGCCGCCCTTTGTGGGTCGTGTGCGAACGAAAACTCTGGCATTCGCTGGAGTTTTCGGTCCTGCCGACGACTTCCGTTTGTTTTTTCTTTTTTATTATCTGATCCATTACATTACCTACCCCTAAAAAGAACTTTCGTCCTCGAAAGTCTCGAACTCCTGGATCAATTCGGGATATTTTTTCTTTATTTTCTCCTCTCGTTCCCACGTCACTTCCTCAATTTGGTGGTGACGCCACAATACCTTGACGAAACCTATGTTTCTATTACGTAAGTCTTTCACTTCTCGGGCTAGGATTTTAGTCGGTTTTTCCTAATAATTTAAATTTTCCTCGATCTCAAGGGGTTTATAGTCTATTACGTGCGTAGGGTCTTTAATATATTTCCTTAACATGGACACATGAAATACATCGTGTACGCTCGAGAGTGAAGGTGGTAAAGCTAGTTTGTATGCTACTTAACCTATCCTTTCAAGAATTTCAAACGGTCCGATAAATCGGGGGCTTAGCTTCCCCTTTCGTCCGAATCTTAGAATGCCTTTCATAGGAGCTACCTTTAGGAACACTAGGTCTCCCTCTTCGAACTCTAAGTTTCTACGTCTAACGTCTGCGTAGCTCTTTTGCCTACTTTGTGCGGTGCGCATCCTTACTCTAATTGTCTGTACCGCCTCGTTGGTGATGCGGACCAGCTCGGGTCCTACCAGCTCTCGTTCTCCTACTTCGTCCCAGCACAATGGAGATCTACACCGTTTTCCATACAACGCTTCAAAGGGTGCCATCCTGATGGTTGCTTGGAAACTGTTGTTGTACGAGAATTCCATTAAGTGTAGTTCAGTGTCCCAACTCCCTGTGAAATCCATAACACATGTCCGAAGCATGTCTTATAGTATTTAGTTTAATCGTTCCGTTTGGTCATCAGTTTGTGGGTGGAAGGCGGTGCTAAAGTCGAGGTGAGTACCCAACGCTTTTTGGAGTCCGCGCCAAAAGGCTGACGTAAAATGTGAGTCCTGATCCGACACAATAGACACCGAAACTCCATGCAACCTCATAATTTCTTTAACATACAGTTGAGCCCAGTTGTCTACTGTATATGTTGCCTTACCCGGTAGGAAGTGTGCCGACTTTGTCAGCCGATCGACAACCACCCAAATTACCGTGTAGCCCTTTAGTGTCTTGGGTAGGCCTACTATGAAATCCATAGCAACATTTTCCCATTTCCATTCGGGTATACCTAGAGGTTGTAGTAGCCCGGCGGTTTTCGGCCTAGGGGCTTTTACTTGTTGGCACACTAGGCATTTACTCACGTATTCTACGATATCCTTTTTCATACTTCGCCACTAGAAGTGTTGTTTGAAGTCTTGATACATCTTTGTTCCACCTGGATGTATCGATAAGGGTGAGTTGTGTGCCTCGGTTAGGATTTCGTTCTTTATTTCGCTCACCGGTGGGACACATAAACGTCCTTGACATAATAGTCCATCATCATTTGACTTAGAACAATCGTCCACTGGGCCTACTTTCAACTAGTCTAGGATTTTGTTTAGGCTTGGATCCTCACGTTGTGAGTCTATGATCCTCTGTCTGAAAGTTGGACGCACTGTCAGTCGGGCTATTTGGGCTGCAACCTCCTTGGTTACTACCGCTATGTCAGCTCGTTCGAAATTTGTTCGCACTCGTGGCTCCCTTGTGATGAGGGCCGAGAAGTGTACTACTTTTCGGTTTAGTGCATCAGTGACTACGTTTGCTTTTCCAGGGTTGTACTGGATATCTATGTTCAATTCTTTTTGTGTGAACACGTATTTTAAGCTTTGATGGTCCGTATAAATTTGGGTCTTTTTGCCATACAGGTAGTGTCGCCAAATTTTTAACGCGAACACCACTGCCGCAAACTCCAAAATCATGTGTAGGATAGTTTTCCTCATAATCCTTTAGTTGGCGTGACGCATACGCAACCACCTTGCCATGTTGCATCAGTACATAACCCAACCCCGTTTTGGATGCATCACTGTAAATCACGTATCCCACAAAACTTTCTGGAACCGTGAGCATTGGGGCGGACACTAGTCTTTGTTTTAGTTCTTTAAAGCTAGCCTCATAAGTATCGTTCCAAACGAAAGGTACGCCTTTTTTTGTCAATTGGGTGAGAGGCGTGTCTATTCTACCAAAGTCTTGGACAAACCTTCGATAATAACCTGCCAATCCCAAGAAACTTCGTATCTTGGTGACCGTAGTTGGGCGTTTCCATTTCGTGACAGCTTCTATCTTATTGGGGTCTACTTAAATTTCGTCTTTAGACACTGCGTACCCCAAAAATGAAACCTGTCGTAGCCAAAATTCGCACTTGGAGAATTTGGCATACAACTTGTTCTCCCTTAAGATAGTTAGGGCTTTGCGAAGGTGCTCTTGGTGTTCTAGGTCCGTTTTCGAGTATATCAGGATGTCGTCTATGAACATGATCACGAACGAGTCGAAGCACTCCTTAAATACTCGGTTCATTAATTCCATGAATACCGCTGGGGTATTGGTGAGACCAAAAGACATTACCACAAACTTATAGTGGCCATATCTAGTTCGAAAGGCTGTTTTCGGTATATCTTCATTTTTAATCTTAATTTGATGGTATCCTGATCGAAAGATCTATTTTGGAAAATACGGTCGCCTCTTGAAGTTGGTCAAATAGGTCCTCAATGCGGGGTAGTGGGTATTTTTTCTTTACCGTCCTCTTGTTTAATTCTCTATAATCAATGCATAGATGCATAGAGCCGTCTTTCTTTTTGACAAACAACACTGGCGCTCCCCAAGGGGATGCGCTAGGTCGAATGAAGCCTTTATCTAATAGATCTTGCAGTTGTGATTTAAGTTCTTTTAGTTCTGCTGGTGCCATGCGGTATGGGGCCTTAGAGATGGGTCCCGTTCCTGGCTCCAGTTGTATTCCAAAGTTTAACTCTCGCGATGGAGGGATTCCAGGGAGGTCCTATGGGTACCATATCTATTGCGTTTTTCCTTTCCTTTTGTGTTTACTGCACAGGCTTAAAATGCCCACCACCCTTGTTGTACCAGGCGTCTCGCTTTCATCATCAATATTATTTTTGGAGTTGTACCTGTGAAGATTCCTTTAAACTTAAAGGTAAGTCCGTTTGGAGGTGTGAATATCACCTCTTTCTTATGGCAGTCTATGCTAGCAAAGTTTTCGGCTAGCCAGTCCATTCCTAGTATGACGTCAAAATCCGTCATATCCACTACTTTTAAGTCTACGTGGATGGTTTGTCCAGCTATTACCACTTGTCCGTATTTTACTCTATTTTTCATAACTAGGTCTACTCTTGTTTGGGGTACCGACCGACAATACATGCATTATGGGTTCTACTACGAACCCTGCTTGTTTAACAAATGGTGAAGAAATAAACGAATGGGTAGAACTAGAATCAAACAATGTCAATGCAAAGTGTCCTAGTATAGAAAGCGTACCGGTCACCATAGTGCAAGACGTTCCCGCCTCTTTACTGGTCGTAGCATATGCCCTGGTCTGTGGGCGGGTTTGTATGGTGGGTTCTCGAATGACCGGTCCTCTAAGGGGTTCCCTTGGATTTCCCATGCTCCTTATAGGGCAAGTTCTAGCCAGGTGACCCGCATGACTGTAGACATAACACATACCTGAGCCTGCCAAACATCTCCCAACATGTTGTTTTCCACAGTCGTGGCACAAGGGTTTCTCCGGTATTAGGTATCGGGCTATTGGTGGTAGAGCAGGTGGCCTATTCTGATATCAAGGTCTCTAGAGCGGTGGTTGGAATTCTATGGGTCCGACGTCGACAGGGCGTTTCTTTCCTGTAACAGCCGTTGGCTCCATTTTTTCCTCCTCCGGAGGTTCCTCTAGGGCCTTGGCCGTCCTCAGGGCCTCTTCATATGTTTTTGGGTTAAAAGCCTCCAACATGCGGCGGGTCTTCGGTTTCAACCCCAACACAAATTTCTCGGTCTGTTTCTCTTCAGTGTCTACTAATGACGGTGCAAACCTTCTTAATCTCATGAATTCCTGATCATACTGATCCACCATGCGATCACCTTGGGTTAAGTGGTTAAACTCTTGTTTTTTCTTTATACGCCTTTCCTTTGGATAATAATACTTTAGGAAAGCTTCCTTTAAGGTTTCCCACGTTGTAATCCCCTCACCCAGGTTGATACTTTGTTTATTATCCGCCCACCACACTTCTGCGTCTTTTTGTAAAATATACATCACACACGCCACCTTATGTTCATCAGGGCATCTCATTGATTCAAAGGTCGTTTCCATGTTTGCGATCCACATCTGAGCCACTGTGGGATCTTTCTATGAACCGACAAATGGACGGGGGTTATACCGTCTGAAATCCTTTAACCAAGTTGCACCACTGTCCGGTTGTATAGCCACCGCATCCACCGGTTGCGTGGCCGCCGCGTTGGCTGGTTGCGTGGCCATTGTCGCGACTTGTTGCGTAGCTAACAACGTGGCCTGTTGTGTGGCCAACATTGTTTGCATTGTCGTTTGGAGTGATTCCAACATTAACCTTGTGGCGGGGTCTAACCTGGCCTGTGGTGCAGCTTGAGGGGGCGGTGCGTATTCAGGAGGGGGTACAGCTTGTGGGGGAGGTGCGTTTTCAGGAGCGGTACAGCTTGTGGGGGAGATGCGTATTCAGAAGGTGGTACAGTTTGTGGGGGAGGTGCATGTTCAGGAGGTGGTACAAACCCATAGGGTCCAGTAGTCGACCCTTCTTGGGAAGAGTTTGTTTCGACTTCTCTTCTTCCCCCTCTCCTAATGGGAGGTTGTCCACTCCCTCTCCTACCTCTCCTACGTCCTCTGTGCGGCATGGTTCTAGAAACCAAGAAAATGATTCTAACGAAGTTTATAATTTACTTATAACATTCCCTACATTCTACCATAAAACTCCGATAAAAGAAAACATAAATATCTTAACGTAAAGACATGCATGACACCAGATCTCATCACGACAAAATCATACAGTATCATGTCATTCAACATTTAAAGCCAATCACATTAAATATTTCACAAAAATTATACACCCCTCATACTATGCAAGGTGTACCTGACAACGACGAGGCATCGGTAATTGGATCGTGGAACATGCCAAGCGTACTTTGTAGGCTAGTCTACCAGATCGGTAACCTAGGGCTCTGATACCAACTGTAACGACCCTAAAATTTTACCTATTTAATCTAAGGTCATTACTATACCTTGAAATGTAGAATTTACATTAAATGGGCTCTTATCATAAATGCGACTTACACTCGCCTTGTATTACCTCGTGAAAAAGAAAATGAATACAAGGGAAGAAAGGAAAAGAACAATACTGGAATAATTGACTTAAACTACCCTAAGGTTTATTATGCGATTACAATTCAACCTATACTAAGCTATACTAGTGATGCAAAACGAATTCAACCTATACTAACCTATACTAGGAAATGGAAAACAACTACCCTATGCATGTGCCACGGTCCCGGGGTGAACGATGCCGCTGTCGATCTCACATGGGTGCCTTGCCTTTATCTAAAAAAGTAAAGTAGCACGAGGCTTGAGTATTTCTAGAATACTGAGTAAGTCACCCCCTAGCGGGGTTATGCAACAATCACATGCAATGAGATGATGGGACCTATCCTTCATTCTGTTTTTCCTACAACGCTGTCCTAACGGGTAGCGTTTGACATGTACCATATACTCTACACACAGCCCATACGTGCGAGTATGAGCTCACCAGCTTGTTCGCACACAGCTGGGCCACTTTCCTTATCCGGTGGGCATACTCTGGGAGCCCCTTATGCCAGACACCAGCTAGAACTAGTAACCGTCACGGCAGCGCTATGCAAAGAATAGCGATCGTTGTCCTGCCATTGAATGTACGCGTCCGTACCCTCGTGATGGGATAGGGGTATCCCCCCAAATGCATGAACACACAAAAATGCATGAGGTCCCCAATACTTCTACGTTTGTCATTAATGAACATAACCCCACTATCACATTTCGTGCTTACATGTCATTTCCCATTTTTCATTTACGTACCAAACATATTACTGTTGGGGTTATATTTCCAGACAGTTTACCGTATTTTATGTCATACAATTCATGCTGTTTACCTTCAAATATTTCATACAATTATGCCATAATCATTGAAGACCAACATAAACGTCATACGCATTATATATCACATCGGACTAATCCGCATACATAGCTTACATTCACGTTCACATGATTACGTACTTAAGCACAACAATTTAGCATACAATTTAATGACACGTCCGAATCCACTGGTACGTGCCAACACACAACAAATAATGCGTAACCTACGACGGGTGAGCCACTTACCTAGTAGGCCTTAGTCGAAGTACTCCCTAAAATATATACGTAAGCTCCTAGCTCCTTGTAAACGTTCTACGCTTCCGTTGGTGGTTGGTTCCTATTGGATCATTCAACACCTGCGTTAGCATTTCACAAACATAATTAATTTCTAACTTGAACTTGTGAAATACGACCTTAAAATGATCTATTTTACCTGAAACGGGGCCGAAACTAAGTTCGGGAGGGTCGAAACGGTGACAAATGGGTTGGAAATAGGTTTCCCAAGCCGAATAAGCCGCCAGAGCTGAGAAGCCGCCGCTGAGCCGATTAAGTCGCTAGAGCTGAGGAGTGTCGCGCTACAAATGTGCCACGTGGCACAACTAGAGGGCGATGCGTGTGCAGCGGTTTCGGGTCGAGGCGCAGGTTTTTAGGTCGAGCGCGCGGGTTCTGTTTGACCGCGAGTGATGGGCCGACCTAGGCTGAAGGAAAACGTGTAGGTGGGCTGGGCTGTGAGCGTCGGGTGTAGGACTGGGCTTGCAGATCTCGGGTCGGTTGGGTTTTTGCTCTCGAGTCGTGGCTCATGGGTTAGGCCAGCCCAAAGAGGACAATATCTACTAGCGGTGGATCTGGGTCGTTACAAATGATATCAGAGCCAGTCATCGAACGATGTGTCAGTCTTCTCGCTGGGCCCCAACGGGGGGTGGATTTGGGGGCGGTCCCACATGGATTGGATAAAGGAACGAGTGCCAGCAAGGATGCTGGGTCCCGAAGAGGGGTGGATTGTGATGTCCCACATTTGTTGGGGTGGAGAACAAATCACCCTTTATAAGGGTGTGGAAACCTTCCCCTAACAGACGCGTTTTAAAGCCTTGAGGGGAAGCCCGAAAGGGAAAGCCCAAAGAGGACCATATCTGCTAGCGGTGGATCTGGATCGTTACAACACCACAACACACAACCTAATCAGATACACCACAACACACAACCTAATCAGATACACCACAACACACAACCTAGTCAGATTACACCACAACACACAACCTAGTCAGATTACACAACCTAATCAGATTACACAACCTAATCAAATTACACAACCTAATAAAATTAAACAACATAATCACATTACACAACATAATCACATTACACAACAGATCGGAAAGCACATAGCACACCACCTAATCGGATTACACAGCCTAATCAGATTACATAGCACCTAGCCATATGATAAATCTGTCGACCAATTTTTCAAAAACAAAACGTTTGGTTTCAACAGGAGTGTCCCTTACCTGAGGAGCTGCTTTCTTAGTCTTTCCTAATCAACGACAGTCTGACTCCCCTCGAACTGAGCCTTCTTTATACGTAGGCGTTGAATCTTTGCTGCGTTTAATCCTCTTATTATCGGTTCTGGTGATGGCCATGGCGTTTCCTTGCGGCGTTGATGTTGGTGCTGGGTGGGGGTTTTCTGATGTAGGAAGCGGCGCGAGGTGGCGTGGGAAACAATCGACTGCGGGATCGTGAGCGTTGGGTGGCAGCGGCTTAAGGAAGAAAAGTGAAAAAAAGAAAGAAAGAAGGAAGAGCGGCTGGCGGCGGCTGGCTAAGGGTTTGGGTCACATGCTGAACCCTAGGGCTTATTTTTATAATTTTCATTTTGTTATTGGGCCTTACAATATTCCCCCCAAAAAGATACTTTAATCCTCGAAAGCTTCACTTAAATTCCCAAGGTTTGCGCTACTTACCTTCCACTCTAAAGAGCTTTGGGTACTTGCTCATCATTTCCTCTTCTCGTTCCCAAGTGGCTTCTTCTAGTTGGTGATTCTGCCATAATACCTTGACAAACGCGATCTCTCGATTACGTAGGGTTTTCACTTCTCTATCAACAATTTGCACTAGTTCTTCCTCATAGTTCAAACCCTTATCCAACCATAGAGGTTTGAAATCTATCACATGCAATGGATTAGATATTTATAGTCGCAACATCGATACATGGAACACATTGTGGACTCCTGAAAGTACAGGTGGTAGGGCCAACCGGTAAGCTACTTGTCTCACTCGCTCCAAGATCTCAAACGGTCCGACAAAGCATGGGCTTAACTTTCCTTTGCGCCCGAACCTAAGAACGCCTCTCATGAGAGCCACCTTAAGGAATACTTTGTCTCCCACCTCAAACTATAAATCTCTTCGTCTCACATCAGCATAACTCTTTTGCCTACTCTGGGCCATACACATTCTAGTCCTTATTTTCTTGATAGCCTCGTTAGTTGCTTGCACAAAATCGGGGCCCAAGAACTTGCGTTCTCCCACTTCATCCCAACACACTGGGATCAACACTTCTTCCCGTATAAGGCCTCAAAAGGTGCAATACCCAATGTCGCCTGATAACTGTTGTTATAAGCAAACTCTATGAGATGCAAGTGTGTGTCTTAGCTACCGGCAAAGCCCAACATACAAGCCCGTAACATATCCTTCAGAATTTGGTTTAAATGTTTAATTTGCCCATCTGTCTGTGGGTGGAATGCTGTACTAAACTCTAGCCGTGTACCCAATGCTTTTTGAAGGCTTTTCCAAAACTTTGATGTGAAACGGGGATCCCTATCTGACAAAATGGATACCGGTACCTCGTGCAATCTTGTTACTTCCTATAAGTACAACTGAGCCCATTTATCCACGGAATAAGTGGACTTCCCTTGCAGGAAGTGAACTATCTTGGTGAGCCTATTGTCACAATCCGCAATACGATTGTGCCCCGAGTAAGTCATCGAGGACGATGACTAAGTTAAGTGAGGGAGAATGTCACAACAATACTATGAAGAGAGTAGGTTGTGACCCTCACGTCATGACATGATGCAATCGAGGAGGACGATGCATCACCCAACACACCACCACGCTAAGTGGGCATTAAAGACAAGTTGAGACATAAGCAAGACAAAGACATCAGAATAGACATGAGGGGCAAAGATAGGCTTGTTGAAGGGCCGGGTAGGGCCCTGGGCCTTAACCTCGAAAGTCGAGGTTCTGGAAGGAATTTGGTCATGCGGTTCGGGAGTTAAGTCCGTCCATATGAAATATGAATGCTCGCCAAATTTGATGTCAATCGGACATCGAACGGACAATGCACGACACCTTATGACCGTTCACTAAAATCATGTGTAAGCCTAAAAGATTGAAAATGGCTCAGAATGTACTATAGGGGGTACCATGGTGTTAGCTCTCCACCACCCCTGGGACTTGTGGCCTAAGTAAGCTACCCTGCGGCACATACGTGTGTCACAGTGTGGGCGAGCGTGTCGAGACGAGTGTCTAGGGCGACTTCCTTTGAAATGGGTTTTTGAAGGACAGTACCGGACGACACAGGTGTGCTGGTATTGCGCCCCAGCCCGAGAAGAGGCAAGATGGCAAGACGAGATGTGACGTTGCATTGAGAGACCTTGGCCTGAGCAGAGGCAAGGTCGAGTCAGATGACTTGGCCTAGTGTAGAGGCAAGTCGGCTGTGTCGCAGACGATTGAACATGCACGGGCAGGTGGCGTGTGTGGTTGGACAAGCTTGGATTTCGCACAAGCGATTTTCGATTGGCGAAGACAAACCTCGCCTAAGGTCCAACGAAGCCACAAAGCTGGGGCGAAAAATATATATGGGGCTTAATTCCCCTTAAGGCTGGTCGTGAGCGTGTCAGGATCACGACGCCGCACGGTAAAAAATGTAGGGCCGTGACAATTGATATCAGAGCCACTCTTTGTGTAACTAGTCGGGCAAGACAGTCAAGAGAAATGAACCCAAGAGTTGATCGAAGACCTTGCAAGTGTGTCAAGAGTGCTAGAGTAGGCAGGACAGTTGCCGGTCAGAATTATAATTAGTTGGGGGTTAAAGCCAAGACTACCCGAATTTCATTAGTGTCGTGTGTCGAAACTTCATTATGGGGAGATCTACCCGTCAAAGCAAGAACCAAGCTCATTTTCCAAGGGCTTGGTGTTCCGATAGTTGGAAGATAAATGAAACAGTGAGTGCACCATGTCGGTGCCTTCCAAAGAACCACTCACATAAGAGGAATAGTGTTAGTGGTTACAAGTAGAGAAGTCGAGAGTCAATAAAAGACAAGCGTCGGCCAAGTGCGAAAATTGAGTACAATGCAAGTCCTCATGGGAGGACGACCTTGCTGCACAGAGGCAGCCGAGTGCAAAGTGGGGGAGAGCCCGAATCAATAGGCCTCACACCCCGTAAAGGTGCTCCAACATGCGAGCACAAGTGTATTCCTTGAGTCATCACTTTATGCCTAAGGTGGATTACTCCACAAATGTTGTCAAGACCAGTATCCGCTCGAGAAGTGAGAATCAAGCTGGAAGTGGACAAACAAAAGTGAAGCTGCAAAGAAGACGAGGAGAAGTGTCAATGCAGCAATAGCCACAAGAAGGTGGCAAAATACAAAGAGTTGGCCGAAAAGTAGCGCCAACAACTGAAGAGACTATGTCAAACAAGTTTTGACTTTACTAAATAGAAGTGGCCGCGACGAGAGAGTGTTGCGGTTGGTCTTGCGAGCCCCACCCTGAGGGGTGCACAAGTATATGTGATTCCGAGGAATACACACTGAGACCAAGTTGGCCACGACGGGGCAAAGTGCCCCTTAGAAAGTCCATAGGTGTCTGGTGAGTGTCTGCAGAGATAGTCAGCCTCACCCACAGCTATGCCAAACACTGAATAGCCACGTCTACGTTGCGAGTCTCAGTGGCCGAGTCCAAGATGGGCAAAGAACAGAAATAGGTCCGAAGAGGTATAGCCATAGACAGTAGTGGCAGCCAAAGTTGAGGCAAGTTCACCAAACAACTGACCAAGTCAAGAGTCAGAACGTGGTGCCATATGACAAAAGAGAAGTCTGAAGCATCCACTCAAACTTGTCCTCAAGTTGACGGAGGACGTCAGCAAGATGAGCATTCTGACTAAAAGATAGTCAGGTGCTTAATAATAGTATAATTCTGAAACACAACCAAATCCAGCGAGTCGAGTCGCCAACAGCCAAAGAGGGCGGATCGTCATCGGGATGATGCCGAGATTGAGTGGAGGAGAATGTCACAATCCGTAATACGATTGTGCCCCGAGTAAGTCATCGAGGATGATGACTAAGTTAAGTAGGGGAGAATGTCACAGCCATACTATGAAGAGAGTAGGTTGTGACCCTCACGTCATGACAAGCAAAGCGGCATCCCTCAAGAGACGCCAATCCGGCCACATGTGAGCCAATATAGAAGAGTGCCATGATGCGATTGAGGAGGACGATGCATCATCCAACACACCGCCATGCTAAGTGGGCATTAAAGACAAGTTGAGACATAAGCAAGACAAAGACATCAGAATAGACATGAGGGGCAAAGATAGGCTTGTTGAAGGGCCGGGTAGGGCCTGGGTTTTAACCTCAAAAGTTAGGGTTCCGGAAGGAATTTGGTCATGCGGTTCAGGAGTTAAGTCCGTCCATATGAAATATGAATGCTCGCCAAATTTGATGTCAATCGGACATCGGACGGACAATGCACGACACCGTATGACCGTTCACCAAAATAATGTCTACGCCTGGAAGATTGAAAATGGCTCAGAATGTACTATATAGGGTACCATGGTGTTAGCTCTCCACCACCCCTGGGCCTTGTGGCCTAAGTGAGCTACCCTGTGGCACGTACGTGTGTCAGAGTGTGAGCGAGCGTGTCGAGACGAGTGTCTCGGACGACTTCCTTTGAAATGGGTTTTTGAAGAACAGTACTGGACCGCACGGGTGTGCCGGTATTTTACCCCAGCCCGCGTTTTGAAAGTTGCTACATACACCCGCTATCTGGTACGGTATTCGTAAATGACTCGGCATGGGCACGAGATGGCCTATGCCTCGATAGAACCCGGATGGATGGATGTTCGGGAAGTCCCATTGAGATGAAAGACACGCGGGCCCATTCTCGATGGCATGACCGAGCGAGTTATGATGGCCGACGACATTTCGAGACTCGGAATGGTGTCAAGACATATGGACCCTGTCGATGGAAATCGAGATGACAAGACGAGATGCGACGTTGCATTGAGAGACCCTGGCCCGAGTAGAGGCAAGGTCGAGCCGGATGACTTGGCCTAGTGTAGAGGCAAGTCGGTTGTGTCGCAGACGATTGAACATGCACGCGCAGGCGGCGTGTGTGGTTGGACAAGCTTGGATTCCGCACAAGCGATGTTCGATTGCCGAAGACAAACCTTGCCTAAGGTCCAACGAAGCCACAAAGCCGAGGCAAAAAATATATATGGGGCTTAATTCCCCTTAAGGCTGGTCGTGAGCATGTCAGGATCACGAAGTTGCACGGTAAAAAGTGTTGGACCGTGACACCTATCAACCACAACCCATATAACTGTGTAGCCTCTAGCTGTCCTCGGTAATCCCACGATAAAGTCCATGGCGATTTTCTCCCACTTCCATTCAGGTACGCTAAGGGGTTGTAATAGCCCCGCGGGTGTCTGCCTTGGGGCTTTGACTTGTTGACAAACCGGCCACATCACGTTTCATATTCCTCCACCTATAATATCGTTTCAAATCCTGATACATCTTGGTACTACTAGGATGTAGGGCGAATGGCGAGTGATGAGGCTTGATTAGGATTTCTACCTTCAATTCTTCATCATTTGGCACACACAACCGCCCATGGTACAAGAGCCACCCATTGACTGTCCATGAAAACTCCTCTGTCTGATTGACATCTATCAAACGTCCTTTTCCAACCAAATCTGGATCACCCTATTGTTTATCAATAAGACGTTACCTCAAGGTCGGTTGTATCGTTAACTGAGCCAACTGAGCTGCGACCTCCCCCACGGCCACGGCTACACCGGTGCGTTCCAGATCTTGCTAGATCACTTTTTGTGTGGTGATTAGAGCAGACGTGTGTGCTGACTTTCGGCTCAATGCATCAGCTACCACGTTCGCCTTTCCCGGGTAATAGAGTATCTCAACGTCATAGTCTTTAACCAAGTCCAACCACCTGCGTTGTCTCGTGTTTAACTCCTTATGAGTAAAGAAGTATTTAAGACTCTTGTGGTCAGTAAAAATTTGGGTCCTTTCTCCATAAAGGTAGTGTCTCCAAATCTTCAGTCCAAATACCACTACTGCGAGTTCTAGATCGTGGGTGGGATAGTTTCTCTCATATTCTTTTAGTTGACGCGAGGCATAGGCGATAACCTTCCCATGTTGCATGAGGACACACCCTAACCCCCTTTTTGAAGCATCACTGTATACTTCGAAGCCTCCATCTCTTGACGGCACAATAAGTATCGGGGCTGTTACCAACCTCTATTTAAGGTCTTGAAAACTATCCTCACAGTGATCATTCAAGGTGAACGACTTTCTTTTCTTGGTGAACTCAGTGAGGGGGTGGCGATCATGGAGAAATCCTACACAAACCGCCGATAATACCCTGCTAGACCAAGGAAACTTCGTACCTTAGTCATTGTGGTCGGCGAGGCCAATTTATCACCGCTTCAATCTTTGCTGGGTCTACGGTGATTCCCATTTGTGCAACTACATGCCCAAGAAATCCCACCTGTTCTGCCCAGAATTCACACTTGGAGAACTTTGCAAACAACTCGTTCGTTCTCAAAGTGGTCAACACCTTCCTGAGATGTTCCTCGTGTTGTTCCCTAGGGGTTGTTCCTGGCTCAAGTACAATTTCGAATTCCACCTCACGCTCTGGGGGTAGGCTTGGAAGATCTTCTGGGAACACGTCGACGAATTCTCTCACTACTGGCACTAAGTTAATGCTCGCCTCGGTCTGCCCTAATTCCACCACATGAGCTAATATCTCCCAAGCACCCTAGGATAACATCTTTCTTGTCTTTAATGCCGAGACTATCCTCGAGACCATTCCGACCCTTGCCCCCTTGAATTTGAAGCTTGGCTGACCAGGGGGTCTGAACACAACCTCCTTGTTGAAACAATCAATGGATGCATGGTTTTTAGCTAACCACTCCATCCCTAAGATGACGTCAAAATTGGCAATATCTAAGACTATCAGCGTCACATCCATGGTGTGGTTTGACACACACAACTGACAGTCCTTTACCCTCTCGAAGGCTTCCATACTTACCCCTGCCGGGGTACTCACAGACAACCC
The DNA here is from genome assembly GCA_033971965.1 of Cucurbita ficifolia. NCBI lineage: Eukaryota > Viridiplantae > Streptophyta > Magnoliopsida > Cucurbitales > Cucurbitaceae > Cucurbita > Cucurbita ficifolia. The sequence goes on along the minus strand of CM066975.1, from coordinate 7,394,997 downwards.
GTACCCTAGCAGTTCAATTTCTACTCTTGCGTGTTTTACAAGTTAGTAGAGATAAAAGAGTGGGTGGACCCATAATCAAATAAGACCCATGCGTAGTACCCAAGAATAGAGAGCGTACCTATGACTGCTGATAAGATATGGAATCACTACAAGGGGAGTAAGATTCGGATTACCTTGTTGATCGAATATCTCAAGGCAAGAACATTGTTTGAAGTATTTTCGGAGGAACGCTGCTCTAAACAACGTCCAGGTGATATCGTCTTCGTCAGCAGAAATCGTCCGAGAGGCTGATTGCCACCACAGTTTAGCATCTTCGCGTAACAGGTAAGTCACACAACTTAGTTTATGCTCCTCCGGACACTTCATGCGTTGAAAAATTTCATCAATAGCCGACAACCATAATTCAGCTACGACAACCATAATTCAACAATAATTCAGCTACGACAACCATAATTCGCGTAACAGGTGGCACTGTATGTCTTCCAAGCAAAACTTTATGTGAATTTAGAAGCTGAGTATGAGACGGCAAAAACTGAAACACCGTTACTTAAGAATGTTGAACACCCCCGCTTGAGAGCACCAAAGTACTTATCCACTCTCCAGAAAAGAGTGGAAGAGATAAAAGAGTTTGTGGAACACAATCTTATGCATGTCGAGACTTGGATTAAACATAGAGCATCCTCGAACACTATTGTTGACTCACGAGCCACCCACAACTTCATGACAGAGATCGAAACATAATGTTCGATTGGACCCTCCACAGCTGCACGACCCAACACGTTTCCACCACGATCAGTCATCTACTCGTTACCTAAAAAATAAAGTGTGACGTGAGTGACTATTAAAACTTCTTATTAAGCAACCTACGTGTAGGCTCTCGTCATACTTAAACTTGTAAACTTTACTTAGGCTATGTGCTCAACTATTTTTTATACAAACATAAATTCTACACATCTATTCTAGGAGTGTACACTTATAGGCTCTTATGACGAGCTCCCATCATACTCATCTCAAACTCATTATGCATAGATTTAGAAAATTCTTCACATAAAAAAGGATTAGTAGAACCAAATAGGATATCATCTACCTATATTTTCACTAATAGCATATCATTTTTCTCACTAATAGCATATCATTTTTCTCAGTAGTAGCATATCATTTTCTTTAATTTTAATAAAAAAAAAAGTAGTGTCGAGTTTACTCATTTTAAAATAATTCACAATAAAGAAAATTACTAAGTCTATCATGTGAAGCTCTTGGAACTTGTTTTAAGCCATAAATAGCCTTTTTCAACATATAAACATGATGTGAAAAATAAATTTTCAAATCCGGTAGATTGTTCTACATAAACTTCCTCAATCATATAACCATGTAAGAATGCACTTTTCACATTCATTTGATACAATATAAAATTTTTGTAAGAAGCAAAAGCAAGTAAAATTCTAATAGCTTCTAATCTAGCAACGAGTGCAAAAGTTTCTTCGTAGTTTATACCTTCCTCTGAACAATAATCTTTAGCTACAAGCCTAGCCTTATTTATAATGATATTCCCATTTTCATCCATTTTATTTCTGAAAACCCATCTGGTTCCAATAATGGAAATATTAGAGGGCCTAGGACTAATTCCCAAATTTTGTTCCTTTCTAATTGGTTTAATTCTTCTTGCATAGGTAAATTTCAAAACTCATCATGTTCGGGATCATTAATACTTTTTGGTACAATTTGAGAAAAAAAAACAAGATTATTAAATAAATTAATAGAAGAATGAGTTTTCACACGTTGTTCGAGATCACCAATAATCAAATCCATAGAATGAGATGGAAAATTTAGGGTTTTAAATGTAAGTATGGTTGGGATGTAGCTTAGATTGTAGAGTGTATGCTTAATATGCAAAAGGTATGAGGATTGATACATTGCATCTCCAAAAGAAACTATTTATTTTTAAGATTTTATTTCTATTCAAGTTTTCCTTATTTATGACATAATGAGTAGAGATATTTTTTTCATTTTCACTATTATTAATGACTCGAGGTGTATGATTTTGCGACGTAAGAATCGTAGCAATGCTAGCTTAGCATGCGAGAGGTACGGGGATCGATACCCTGCAACTCCAAAAAGAAAATATTTGTTATTAATATTTTATTTCTATTCAATTTTTCCTTATTTATGACATAACGAGTAGAGATATTTTTTCATTTTCACTATTATTGAAGATGGGACGTTTAGGGTTATGTGATATAAGAATCGTGGGGATGAAGCTTAGAGGTAGACCGCTCGATTAGCATGCGAGAGGTACGGGGATTCGATACCCCGTATCTCAAAAGGAAACTATTTCTTATTAATATTTTATTTCTATTCAAATTTTCCTTATTTATGATATAATGAGTAGAGATAGTTTTTCATTTTCACTATTATTGATGATGAGACATTTAAGGATTTTTTATGTAAGAATTGTGGGGATATAGCTCATATGGTAGAAAGCTCGCTTAGCATGAGAGAGGTATGGGGATCAATACACCGCACTCCAAAAGAAACTATTCGTTATTAATATTTTATCTATTCAATTCTGCTTCGCATGTGAGAGGTACGGGGATCGATACCCCGCATCTCCAAACGAAACTATTCGTTATTAATATTTTATCTATTCAATTTTTCCTTATTTATGACATAATGAGTAGAGGTATTTTTTCATTTTCACTATTATTGATGACGGGACGTTTAGGGTTTTGTCACATAAGAATTGTGAGGATGTAGCTTAGATGTTAGAGCGCTCACTTCGCATGCAAGAGGTACGAGGTACGGGGATCGATACCCTGCATCTCCAAAAGAAACTATTCGTTATTAATATTTTATTTCTATTCAATCTTTCTTTATTTATGACATAATGAACAGAGATATTTTTTCATTTACACTTTATTTGGTGACGATAAGTTTAGGGTTTTGTGATGTAAGAATTGTAGATCACATTGGAACTATCGTCATTAACTATATTATTTCTTTTAGATAGTTTTTCATTTTCACTATTATTGATGACGAGACGTTTAAGGTTTTGTTAGGTAAGAATTGTGGGGATGTAGCTTAGATGGTAGAGCTCTTGCTTAACATGTGTGAGGTACGAGGATCGATGCCCTGCATCTCCAAAAGAAACCATTCGTTATTAATATTTTATCTATTCAATTTTTCCTTCTTTATGATATAATCACTAGAGATATTTCTTTATTTTCACTATTATTGATGACGGAAAATTTAGGGTTTTGTGATGTAAGAATTGTTTGGATGTAGCTCAGATGGTAGAGCGCTTGCTTAGCATGCGAGAGGTATAGGGATTGATACCTTGCATCTCCAAAACAAACTATATGTTATTCATATTTTATAAAAAAATTGTTATTAATATTTTATAAAATTTTAGTTCTATTCAATCTTTCATTATTTATGACATAATGAGTACAGATACTTTTTAATTTTCACTATAATTCGTGATGGTAGGTTTAGGTAGAGCGTTTTCATTTTCACTGTAATTGGTGATGGTAGGTTTAGGTAGAGCGCTGGCTTCGCATGTGCCCGGATTGATACCTTGCATCTCCAAAGCAAAACTATTCATTATTAAATATTTTATTTCTTTTCATTTTTTTCTTGTTTATGACATAATGAGCAGAGATGGTTTTTCATTTTCATTATTATTGATGACGAGACGTTTAAGATTTTGTGATGTAAGAATTGTGGAGATCTAGCTCAGATGGTAAAGCGATCGCTTAGCATGTGAGAGGTACGGGGATTGATACCCTGCATCTACAAAATAAACCTATATATTATTTCTATTCAATTTTTTCTTATTCATGACATGTTGAGTAGCGATAGTTCTTCATATTTACTATTATTGATGACAGGAAGTTTAGGGTTTGTGACATTAGAATGGTGGGGATGTAGCTCAGATGGTAGAGCTCTCGCTTTGCTTGCGAGAGGTACGGGGATCGGATACCCCACATCTCTAAAAAAAACTATTTGTTATTAATTTAATATTGTATTTCTATTCAATCTTTCTTTATTTATGACATAATGAGCAGATATTTTTTCAAATATATTATTTCTTTTCAATTTTTTCTTATTTATGACATAATGAGCCGAGATAGTTTTTTATTTTCACTTTTTTTTATGATGAGACGTTTAAGGATCTGAGATGTAAGAATTGTAGGGATGTAGCTCAGATGGTAGAGCGCTCGCTTAGCATGCGATAGGTACGGGGATCGATACCTCGCATCTCCAAAGTAAACCTATATATTATTTTGTTTCAAATTTTCTTTATTCATGACATGTTGAGTAGGGACATTTCTTTATTTTCACTATTATTAATGACGGGAAATTTAGGATATATTTTTTATTTTCAATTTTTTCTTATTTATGACATAATAAGCAGAGATAGTTTTTCATATTCACTATTATTGATGACAGGACATTTAAGATTTTGTGATGTAAGAATGGTGGGGATGTAGCTCAGATTATAGAGCGCTTGTTTAGCAAACAAGTGGTACGGAGATCGATACCCCGCATCTCCAAAAGAAACTATTCGTTATTAATATTTTATCTATTCAATTTTCCTTGTTTATGACATAATGAGTAGAGGTATTTTTTCATTTTCACTATTATTGATGACCGGACGTTTAGGGTTTTGTCACATAAGAATTGTGGGGATGTAGCTCAGATGGTAAAGCTCGCTTAGAGCATGCGAGAGGTATAATTAGAGTGCTCTCTTTGCATGCAAGAGATACATGGATTTTGTGATATACGAATTGTTGGGATGTAGCTGATAGAGTGTCATAATTAGAGTGCTCTCTTTGTATGCAAGAGATACATGGATTTTGTGATGTAAGAATTGTTAGGATGTAGCTGATAGAGTGTCATAATTAGAGTGCTCTCTTTGCATGCAAGAGATACATGGATTTTATGATGTAAGAATTGTTGGGATGTAGCTGATAGCTCTCTTTGCATGCAAGAGATACATGGATTTTATGATGTAAGAATTGTTGGGATGTAGCTGATAGAGTGCTCTCTTTGCAGCAAGAGATACAGGGATTGATGCAGGCAAGAGATACAGGGATTGATGCAGGCAAGAGATACAGGGATTGATGCCTCGCATCTCTAAATGTATTATTTCTTATTTATGACATAATGAGTAGAGATAGTTTTTCATTTTCACTATTATTGATGACGAGACGTTTAGGGTTTTGTGATGTAAGAATTATGGTTAATAGAACATTAGAAGCATTGCTTAAGGCTATTATTTCTAAGAATATTAAGTTTTGGGACGAATGTTTGCCATTTGTAGAGGTTGCATATAATTAAGCAATTCATAGTACCACTCATTGTTTTCCTTTTGAAGTTGTTTATGGATTTAATCCACTTACGCCTCTTGATTTGCTTCTTATTCCTTCTAATATTTTTGTTCCTATTCCCTCTAATATTTTTGTGAGTGAAGCAGCCACAAGTAAGGCAAATTTGATCAAAACATTGCACAAAAAGGTGAAGGAGAGAATTGAGAAACAAAATTTGAAAGTTGCTTCAAGAATTAACAAAGGACGGAAGGAAATCATTTTTCAACTATGTAAATGGGTTTGGATACATTTTCGCAAGGAGCGATTCTCATCTCAAAGGAAGACAAAGTTACATCCAAGAGGGGATGACCCTTATCAAGTCCTTGAAAGAATTAATAACAATGCATATAAAATGATCTTCTCGGAGAATTTTCAGCACATTCTACTTTCAATGTTGCTGACTTGAGTCCTTTTGATGTAGGTGATGATTTTTCTGATTTGAGGACGAATCCTTTTGAAGAGGGGGAAGATGATAAGGATCACGGTTTTCCAAATGTTCCAACTGGACCTTTTACACGATTCAAGGTCAAGAAGATTCAACAAGCATTCATTCTCCATCTACAAAATTGGATAGCTCGGTTCAACCATCATTTTATGTGTTACAAGCTGATTCGATTGAGGAAGAACCATTTGGAGCTTCATAAGTGAATATTTACACGGTTGAAGTAGCGGATGAAGTTGCAAGCATCATTACATGAATTGTTAGAAAACTTTATTTATCTTTAATTTCATAATGTTTGTAATGGTCAATTGGTCAAATTGACATAGTGATTTGTGGAGATTTAAGGGGATCAGAATTAAATCCCGGCCACTAACTTATTTTGTGGAGAGACTATAAATACCCACAAATTATTATGTAAAAATATTTGTGAGGAATAAAATTGATCTCTCAAGTTGAGAAGTTCCCCTTAGAAATCCAAGCATCATCTTTGGCATTTTTAACTTGCAATCAATTCTTGTGGTAGAATTGTGAGCCATTCAATCAAGCCTTGATCAAGTTTGATTGTGGAGTGACATAATTTAGAACAAGGTTTCAAATGGTGCAAATCTTGCTTCTAGATCTTTGATCGTAGGAGGTGATCTAATTCTAGCCTTATCTCTTTGTTGATCCGAATTTTGTATAAGGAGGTGTTAATTTCTTTAATTCAAGGATACTTGCTTCATTAAAAGCTTGGATCGTTGGGCTGAGAATTAAGGTTGTCTTATCACCGTATATAAAGAATCTGAGAATAATCAAACTTTCGAGCTGTCATTAACGTCTAGTTTCAATAATAATTAATGATCAATTAGTACAATTGACTATAGTAACAATTTATATGAAGAACAAATAAAGTAAATGAAATGATGATGATATGTTCAATGCACAATTGAATATGAAGTCCATAGACATTTGGTCTAGTGGTATGATTGTTGCTTAAGGTGGAAGAGGTCCCTAGTGGAAGAGGTCCCTAGTTCAATTCTTAGGAAAGGCCATATGAATATGATTTTTTTTTTACCTAATTTGAGATTCTAGGTAGTGTATAAAATTTGACCATAACAACTTGATATTGTATATATTTTTGCTTAATGTATAACCAGTGAATTTCCTTAGAATGTGTGGTTGAGTGAAATTTTGGGATTTCTTCTCTCGCTATTCATTGTAACTTATCCTAACACAAACAAATTTATTTTTTTAAAGAGAATGTATTAGGCATATGGGTTATTAATGACGGTGAACTTTTATATAAAATAAAGTAAATACAAATGGAGTAAGTACATATAACAATAAAAGAGGAATTATGTTTACTTGCACATTTTTTTTTAACATGAGATACAAGTAAACGTAGTAATCGAAATAAACTACATAAATTTAAGGAAATTAATCCCATTTTACAATATAAATATTGTTAAATGGTAGCAAAGAACACTCAATGTAGTAAAATTGTGAAAGGTCTAGTAGAAATCAATGATAGTTATTACTACTTGAAAAGCAAAAAATGTAAGGACGAAGTAAACTATTTGCATTTCAAATTCCCTCTATTTTGTTTTTGCTATAAGTTCATGGTACAAATGAAAAACTTCCACCTATTATTTCAATGGTATGTTGCCTACCTCTTACCTAGTTTAAAAAAATCAAGCTATGTTTTAAAAACTAAAATAAATAAAAAAAATGTAAAGTTAACATGACAATAATAATAGGTTCTAAAGCACAAAAACACGTAGATAAATTTCATATATTAAGGCGCAGAAAATATATAGACTAGCAACTAAAAATGATAGATCCACTACAAGGGCATTTGATCTCGTGGATATGATTCTCGTTTTGGGTGGGAGAGATCTCAAGTTTGATTCCCAAAATGCTCCCAACAATAATTATCAAATTAAATAGTTTGTTGGATTATTGGTTTATTTGATAACGCTCGTCTATTAGAATAATTCAATATTACATGCCTTACTTACAAGTAAAATACTAGATCATCAACTTTTAGTTTTATAGTCCAACAACCCCTCACAAAAGATAGCTTTCAACTTTTCTTTACTTTTCAAACACACCTCTTTAACTTCTCTCCACCAATGATTGGACAACAAAGTCGACATAAAAAAATTAGAAAAGAGATACAAAAACTTCGTGAAAATAAACTAGATTGAATCTTCAAAGAATTGGTGCTCCTTCGGAGCATATTTGCAATGGCTTAGCCATTCAGCAACCTAATGCATTAAATACTCTTCCTTATGATTACATACTAATGATGGGTTAGTTAGAAATCTTTCTTTACATCCCAAGGCTTTATACTTACCCACTTATGAAAAAAAAAATAATAAAATAATAAATAAATAAATTAAGACAATTAAAACTATAATGAGAATACTCATAATATCATTTTATGTTTCTCCTTTCGGTGGGCATACCTATCTAAATCTTAACTTTCGATATTTGCTTTACTTGTGTACTCCACGATATGTGTCTCAAATGAAACTATCAAACTAAAACCTACACTAGGAAATAACTTCAATTGTTTTTTCTCCTCTCTCTAGTAATTATCGCAAATCCTAGATAAACAATTTATGACTAATCAAACTTTGCAGTTGTTTCGATCTAAAAGATATAATAATAATAATAATTGCATAGGAATTTCATTAACAAAGAAAATAAATGAAATAATGATGATACATTGAGTAAACAACTTAACATAAAGTCTATAACAGAAGCATTTAGTCTAGTGATATGATTCTTGCTTTGGGTGCAAGAGGTCAATGTTATGCAAGGAGGGCATTTAGATTTCATTAACGAAGAAAATAAATGAAATAATAATGATAAAACCCATAACAAGGGCATTTAGTCTAGTAGTATGATTCTCGCTCTGGGTTCAAGTGGTTCAATAAACAACTTAATATAAAGCTCATAACAAGGGCATTTAGTCTAGTGGTATGATTCTCGCTTGGGGTGCGAGAGGTCTCGATTTTGATTCCCGAAATACCCCTTCAAGATATTGTAGACCATTCAATGTGTGAACCTGAGTAAAATTGTGATGTGGTTATTGATTGTTCTAGAGTTCCTAATTTTTTGAAGCATAACATGCACGAATCATTCAAGGAAGGGCATTTGGATTTCATTAACAAAGAAAATAAATGAAAGGGCATTTAGTCTAGTCGTATGATTCTCACTTTGGATGTGACGTAATGCCCCTTCAAGAGATTGTAGAATATTTCAATGTATGAAACTGAGTAAAATTGTGAAAGGCTACAAAAACAAACTTAATATCTTTCCTTCGTTCTCATCCAATAAAAAAAAGTTATTTTTTACTGTTCAATAGGTTGATTTCTTGATTTATTGTGAGATAATTAAAATCTTTCTTATCAATTTTTTTTCAATTAGTTCAAAATTATTGTCCCTAGATTTAGTATTTTGATTGAGATTCCTCTTTCTTATTCTTAATCAAATCCTTGAGAAGGCTTGACTTAGTTGATACATGGTTTATGTTTTGTATTTCGTTTTTCGTTTGTTTCAAGAAATATATCGATCAATTTCCATTCTTTTTTTTTATTGATTTTTTTTCGATCGGGATGTATGGATCCATGGACCTATGTGTCTACATAGAACCGGTTCATGGATTAACGAAAATGTGCAAAAGCTATATTTGTCTCTGCCTTTCTATGAGTCTCTTAGTTTTTACATATGACATAACAACTCCCGTTGGCAGCATCCTAAAACAAATTTTCAATTGTGGATGCATATGGATTCTATGAGAAATCCTTTTGTTTATAAAGGAAATCCTAATTCAGTATGAAGACATATATCAAGCAAGAACCAATAATTGTATCTCCATTAAACGGCATTTCAAGACAATTTAGCCTGATCAGATATTACAACTTAAATAAACTTAACATGATAGGATATGGACTTTATTTATGTCAATATTTCTTAACAATATTAATTGAAGTACATCCAAATGATTTGAAGAACAAATTTTACTTTGTGATGGACAATGTGAAATTAACATGACAATAATAGTAGGTTCTAAAGCACAAAATACGTGGATAAATTTCAAATTTTGAGATGTAGAAAACACATGGGCTAGCAACTAAAAATAATAGATCCACTCTAAGGGCATTTGGTCTCGTGGTATGATTCTCGCTTCGGGTGCGAGACGTCTCAAGTTTGATTATCGAAATGGCCCCATAGTCAAATCAAATTCAAGCAAGTAAGAGAAGATGATTTAAAAACATAGGTCACTTGTCGTCACAATCCGTCTGAGGAAGATGCGCCCAAATAACCGGTGAACAATTAGCCTTTTAAAGAAGTGTTAGAGAGCGAGAAGAGGCGGTATGGAGAATAGTAGTGTGAGAAGGGCACCAAATTTTTCAGTGAGTCACCGTGTATGGAAGAAGAAACTAGTAGGTTCAATTTTGTTTGAACTAAAATTTGATACTCACACTAGTCATGAGGCTGAATTTAGGTCTCTGACGCGCTTCTACTAATCTCATTATTGAGGAGTCTCTTCCAATCTACTAGGAGCGGTTGAAAATCACTTCTCGATTCGTTGACTCTTCATGTCTTCTTTGTTGGTGTCTTTCCTACTTTCTTCGCTTGAAACTTCTTCTTCTTTGCATGACGTCATACCACCTGCTTCTGCTTGATGTCTTCTTCGTCGGAATAATAATGTTTCAAGGCGAAACTTCGATGACTCTTCATGTCTTCTCTGTTGGTGTCTTTCCTACTTTCTTCACTTGAAACTTCTTCTTCTTTGCATGACGTCATACTACCTGCTTCTGCTTGATGTTTTCTTAGTCGAAATAATAACATTTCAAGGCGAAATGGAGAATAGTCGTGAGAAGGGCACCAAATTTTTTAGTGAGTCGCCGTGTAAGGAAGAAGGAACTAGTAGGTTCAATTTTGCGTCCGTTTGAACTAAAATTTGAGACTCACTAGTCATGAGGCTGACTTTAGGTCTCTCGACGCGCTTCTACTAATCTCAATATTGAGGAGTCTCACTCACTAGTCATGAGGCAGACTTTAGGTCTGTCGATGTGCTTCTATTGATCTCAGTAATGAGGAGTCTCTTCCAATCTACTAGGAGCTGTTGAAAATCACTTCTCGGTTCGTTGACTCTTCATGTCTTCTTTGTTGGTGTCTTTCCTACTTTCTTCGCTTGAAACTTCTTCTTCTTTGCACGACTTCATACCACCTGCTTCTGCTTGATGTCTTCTTGGTCAGAATAATAACGTTTCAAGTAATGAAGTGGACAACATGGTTAGTCCGCATCCATAGTGAAGGGAATGAACTCTTCATCCACGTAGTGGAAGCATTGGAAACTGTTTTGATTTTATTATGAATTAAAACAAAAACAATAAATACGAGAGTAAGAACTCTACCTTTGTAGAAACCCTAGCTTGCAAGACTCCTCGGAGTATTCCAACCATGTAGAAGTTCTTTAACATTCCACAAGATCTTGCTTACTATGACTCGAACACAAGGTCAAGGCTTCCAGGAGCCTCGTGGAAGAAAATCCGAGATTGGAGGAGAAGAGTTTCGAGAATTCTCTAGAGATGTAATTTCATTTTTCAAAGAAAGTGGGAGAGATTCGTATGTCTTTGGCTCAACCCGAGGGTCCTATTTATAGGGACTCTTGGAGAATATTTGCCAAAAAATATATTTGCATATTTAATATATTAAGATATAATACCTTATACAAATAATATTTAGATATTATAAGATATCCTAATATATATTTAACTAATTTGGATCGCATTCAAATTTCTAAAATATTTTTATTTAATGTATGGTATTGATTAATTGTATCAAATACAATAAATATATTTTTTCTTTATTATATCTAATATATTAATTTGAACCTTTCAAATTACTATTTTTCTCCATTTATGTTTAACATATCTAATATATTAAATATTAATTTGAACCCTTCAAATTAAATATATTTTTTCTATTTATTTAATATATCTAATATATTAAATATTAATTTGACATTTCAAATTAAATTTATTTTCTCTTTCATATTTAATATATCTAATATACTAAATATTAATTTGAACACTTCAAATTTTCTTTCAAATAAGTTGAACTTTTTAGCGTTACTATGAGCAAGGGTACCTTATGGACCTACACATTATAAGCTCCAATGATACAAAATTAATTAATTAAACTCTTTAATTAATCAATTTTCATTCATTAACTATAGGTCACTCCATTATAGACCTAGAGTTGCACTCTTATGCACTGTAAGATAAGTTATGTCCATTGATATAATCATTACAAGCAAGTCGATCCTTCACAAGTTGTTCATAATTACAGCTGGGTCAAAAGTCCGTTTTACCCCTGTAATTACATCTTTCACTTAAGTACCACTGATTCTCTAATGAACAATTTGTTTATAATCCAATCATAAACCAAGTCCCTCTCGGGCCAATGAGAGGGTGGAGCCCCATTGTTCAAGTCCCGGAATCAGTACTTAAGAGAACAACTCATCTACTCTCCTTATATGGAAAGGAGTGAATTTCATGTCATGATATTCTGTTCCCAACTCTTATTTGGTCAAGTCCCCGAAATGGTAGGCATATTGAATCGGCTAAAAGAGCCATTCTCACCTATGTAAATTAAAGGACAAGCCCTCACAGGCAGGAGTTCATAACTCACTCAGGATTAAGATCGAGTCGCATATGATCATCATGTGAAATATTATTTTTCTCAATTAACGGATTTATAAAGAAAGATTAAATATTTCTTGGTCCAGTCTTATACAAACTCATTGTATAGGATACCCCGACTTACATGTCTCCACATGAACGATTTGGATCAAATCATTTGTAACAATTATAAAGGAGGCCATATCAATAGTGTTACCAAGATAAGGCAACCAACCTTATCCATGTACTATAGACTCTTTAGATTATTACTTGAACACGATCCTCTTGTATGTCAACCACATACTTTTCAAGATTACATTAATAACCTTGGATTTTCATACAATGGATAACAATTAAATTACAAATAAAATAATAAAAATTATTGTTAAAAACTAAATAATTAATTACCAGGGTTTAGGGCATCAATCCCAACACATAGGAGCAATTTGATCGTATAGGATGCCTTCCTAATATTGTGGATAACTTTGACTAGTCCATAGTATTTTCGCACCATTCTTTTGTTCTTGTTGTGTTCATATGACCTTAATTTATCAGAACAATCTATTTACCTTGAAATTATCGTGGTCGGCGCTTTCGGCCGACCCTTCTCTTCATCCATCTGGATGGTATTTTTGCATAAACATGTGTTGCTTTAGTGGTTTGTTTTTGTCTCCCTTCTTTAGTAGAGGTGTTGGCTTGGTGTCTTTGCCCAGCATTTGAGTGATCACTAATAAGTGACTTTGCGGGTCTAATAAACCCAACTGTCAACAAGTCATTTAGCTGTTTGTAGAATTCAGGTAGCTCAGGCTCAGCCGCATGACATCTGTTTGTGGCATGCAATCTCGACTGTGACATAAAACTAATCTTGTGATTTATCTCTCTTAGTGGGTATAAACCCATTATCTGACCATGCTTTGCGTCGTGGTGTTCATGTAGTGGCAACAAGGTTTCTATTGATGTGTGCTCACTCGAGCTCCCCTTTTCAAATAAAACAATAGCAGCAAGTGTAGATTCATCATTAATTAGATTCTTTCTCAACTGTAGTATCGACATCATTTTCACCCCTCTTGGTTAATAGATGTTTGTTTGAATGATCGTCGGGTTAGACTCCGTTACTACTAGGAATTTTTCTATGGGCATGTAAATGTCTTTGTGTTCCAGTAGGACGTCCATCCGTGACACGATGTTGAAATCATCCATTTCAACTATCACAAAGACAGTTTGCCTAGTCCAAGTCTCCAACTTGATCAGAGTTCTCTTTGTGACTCCTAAGATAAGTAAAGCTTCCAATTTGACGGCGTTAGTCTTTCCTGTATCTTGATGCCAAAAGATGTTAAAATATCTTGCATCGGTCTCCGTCATGAGTTGTGGGTGGCTGTAGAGTTGAGAATGGTGTTCTTTGCTACTCTGTGTTTTACCCAGACCTCGACATACATAATGTATATATATATATATTCTTTTAACTACAATACACAGGTTCAATTGAAGAATGTAACTCTTATGCTCATTAATATTATAATGGCTACTACCTAAATTATAACCTAAACTTGAGAATTGATGTCCAATTAACCCACCCTAAATTTGTAATCATCGTAGAGTGATTGAAATTACAATTGAAGTAGTTTTAACTCCTAGTACCTTAAATGAAATTGGTCTCATCTAATAAAACATGAACTTCTCTTTAATATCATTAATACAATTATGCTTCATCTTGAACATGCCAAACACGAAACTAAATTGCGTTCAATTTAACTCTATTTTATTGCAATATTGAATCATGTGTAGGGTATATATTTGATTTACGTTGATATTTCATATTAGTTAAGCTTTTTACAAAATCACAATTGACAACAACAATAAACTTGAATATATTTATTATTTCAAAGAAAATTTCTTTCTCCATCTTATCCGTAATAACTCTTTAACTAAATTCATAATATGGAAAGAAACAAGTTTATTACTCATAAAAAGTAAAATATGCAACTTTTATTAAAATTTCATCAAAAACAAATCTTATTGGGATACAACATAGATGACAATTATGAACACTAAAGTAGTTATGGTCAACACGATAGAAACTTTAGTGTCCATTCAAAATATAACAACCTCTAGAATCTAACAACCCATGTCCAATTTGGTCTAGTGGTATGATTTTCACGTGACGTGTAAGAGATCTGGAATTCAATTCTCATAATGCCCCACAACTATATCAAATGGTTTTGTGTGTTGTAAAAACAGCGGTAAGGAATAGAGAATAGAACAAAAGTCCATCTGTGGTGATTGAGTAATCAAACTAAATTGGTGCAAGTACTAAAATTTGAGACTCACTAGAGTCACTAAAATACTTGTCCACTCTCCAAAAGAGAGTAAAAGAGATAGAGAAAGTAGAACGCGTTCTTATGTATGTCGAGGCCAGGGTAAAGCACAGAGTAATAAAGAACACCATTGTTGACTCTAGAGCCACTCATGACGGAGACCGATGCAAAATGTTTTAACATCCTTTGGCATCGAGATATAGGAAAGTTTAACGCCGTCAAATTGTAAGCTTTTCTCTCAAGTTTGAAATCTATTTTTTTTAGGGGTTGTGGGACTATAAAATGAAAAGTTGATGGTCTAGTATTTTACTTGTCAGTAAGGCATGTAATATTGAATTGTTCTTAATACAAGGGTTATCAAATAAATGAACAACCCAACAAAGGAAACAAACGAATCCGTTTGGGTTCGATTGATTTGACTCAATTCATCAGTTTATTTGATTTAGTTCTTCTATTTTACCTCATATGCAAGAAAATAAAGTTGTATTGAATGCATCTTAGTTTCATTTACGACAAACTCATATGAAATAGAAAATTGTAAGTCTTTTGTTTAGGAGAATTGTTACTAGTTGCTAAATTGTGGAGAAAGTTTAGGGAATTTGTTAGTGCTTTCTGACGGTAAGTACTCATCGTATGTATGCTCTTTATACTCAACAAAGAGAATTGAAAAGCAAAAGTACTTAAGGTTCCTCTATTTAAAAGCTCTCTCTTCTCAAGTTGTTCTTCTTGCTTCAATTGTTTGTTTCACATATTTCGATCGTGGGTTATATCCAACATTTTATATCAGACCTACGATGCAGAAACAAATTTCATCACCACACAAATTTGCCGGAGGAGATATGACGACGATAAAGAGAAAATAGGAGGGGAGTGTAAAACTCCAATACCCGTTACTCATGAAGAGTAATTACGCAGCATGGTTGATAAATATGAATGTCAACTTATAGGCACAAGGCGTGTGGGACGCCATCGAGCATGATAATGTTGAGGAGCGTAAGGATAGAATGGTTCTTGCCATCATCGACCAAGCAGTCCCACAGGACGTCATTCTCATATTGGAAGAGAAGGACTCGACAAAGGCACCGTGGAAGATGCTGCAAACAATAAATGTGGGTGTGGAATGTGTCAAGGAAGAAAAGGTGCAGACCTTGAAAAGTGAGTTTGAGGCTATTTGCATGGAGGACGGTGAATCAATAAACGACTTTGCCATGAAGTTGATGTGATCGTCAGTGGCATCTGTTCGTTTGGCGACAAGGTGGAAGAGATCTCCATCGTCAATAAGAGTTTTCGAGTTGTTCTCCAGAAATTCATGCAGATTGTTACCTCCATTGAGGAGTTCGGCGACCTCAAGAACATGTCAGTTGAGGAGGTCATTGGTCATTTTAAGGTCCATTAGAAGAGACATCGTGGCTAAAAAGATAAAAAGGAGGAGAAATACCTCTTACTCCAACATGAGAAGTGGCTCGCACGGAAGAAAATGAATGATACGACTAACTCTTATTTTTCAGGTACGAGGAGACGTGGTAGCCATAACAACGAAAATACAGGTCGTGGACGTGGTAGCAGAGGAGGTCGTGAAAATACCTCACAAACTCATGACAATGTCAACCATTGGAAGGACAAGAGTATGATTCAGTGTTACTCTTGTGAAAAATACGGGCATTATGCGGTAGAGGGTCACAACAAGGAGCGCGATGATGTGGCAAACCTCATGTTCATAGATGATGAAGAGCCCGATTGATGTTGGCTGAAAAAACTCCCAACCTTTTGATGCTCAATGAAGAGAAGGTTATGACGAACCCCTTTACATATGGAAAAGACCAAGTGGAGACCAACATGTTGCATCTAGACAACGAAGAAAACAACCACATGAGAAGTTCATTGGAAACATGAAGCTTTTCTAGACATAAGAAAGGAGTGGAAGAAATTACATGTAGAGAATTAAAATTTATTCTAAAGTAGACAAGTTGATCAGGAACCAAGCAAAGTTGACACTAGGTGGCAACGTGCGGACACTCTCACCAAGATAGGGTTAAATTTGTAGACATGCAGGAATTAGTCGAAGTGAAGAATCTCGAGCAAAGTCAAGTTTACGGAGGAGAACGTGAGTTAATAAGCTTGACATAGAAAAACAAGTTATTAACTTATAGTACTTTTAAGATAATTGTTAGTAGTTATTAACTTCAATTAGTTTAGGAAAATTGTTAGTTTTTTTTTCAAGAGAATTGTTAGTAGTTGCTAACTTGTAAAGAAAATTTAGGAAATTTTTTTTGTGCTTTCTCCAATACACACACTCATCATATGTATGCTATATTCACAACAACAAAGAAAATTGAAAAGCATAAGTGCTTAAGGTTCGTCTATTTAAAAGCTCTCTCCCATCAAGTTGTTATTCCTACTTCAGTTGTTTGTTTCGACATATTTCGATCGTGAGCTATATCCAACAGTACCATGGTCTTAATTGCGACGACGTCATCCATACAGAGGTGTCTTACCTTTATCTAAAAAAAATAAGAGTAGCACGTGACCTAATACTCAGTAAGTAACCTCATAGGTTGGGTCGAGTAATGAAAACACATGCAATATGGTGTGGGACCTATCATTTTAAAAACATCATGGCATGACCTTAGGCAGCTTTTCAGTCCGGGTAGGGTTGGATGTGTACTATTTCTCTACACAGGACCCACACATGCACACATGGACACACTATATGGGCTCACGTACCTCTTGGACCTAGCTTATCGTGCTAGCACTTGCTAACAAACTTTTGGACACCACAGAGGGAAAGGGTCCGCATAACATCATGATTTTCATAAATGTCGTAAGTTGTAAGGAACTCGTTCGTACAAATCATAATAGAGAAGTATCCAATACCTATGACACACAAAAATGCATGAGCTCCCCATATCTTAAAATCATGACATAAATTTATGATGCAAGTGAAACCTCTATTCATCTATAACATAGTACAACATAACATAACAAAACATACATAATTCCTATCAAGTCTTTCGTACATAGCATAACTTACATAACATGGTCTAAAGAGGTTTATGCAGCATAGATTTTAATCATCATAACATATTACTATAGCATGGTATAACACAACATAGCCTAGCATGACATAACATGACATAGCATAGTACAACATAGCATAACATGACATAATACGACATAACATAGTACAACATAGAATAATGTAGCATCACATGATATAACATAGTACAACATAGTATAGCATGACATAACATAGTACAGCATAACATAGCATAGAAAAACATGACATAACATAGTACAACATAGCATAACAAGACATAACATCATAATTATGATACGAACAGGGGCCATGGGACACGCGTCATAATACATAATACAATTTATCAAACCAAGCAAAGAGTAGAGTCATTTACCTGGTTTGCCTAAGTTGGAGTCAATAAATATTCTTAACACTGGTTCGAATTCATCCCTCAAATTCTGACTGAACCTAGGTGGACTTACGACAACCCATTAAGAAATATTAGTGAACTTATCTTATCTAGAATATCAAATAATTCGAACTTCTAGCTCAAAATAAATAATTAGGGGTCATATTGACCTTACATGTCTCAAATTAGGTAAAAAAACAAAAAAAAAACTCTAGAAGGGTCGAAAATGTTGGAATTTAGCCAAATAAATTGTCAAGCTGAGCTGCTAGAGTTGAGCGTAAGAGGAATGACTCGATCGAGGTACACTTGAACTGAGGGTGAGTCACTATATGAAGGCGGATTGGTGTAACGGTCATACTTGTCCAAGGCATATTGCCTATGGTCGCATGTCGAATATATCGACCACGCTTGTCCAGGACGTGTTGTCTATGGTCACATACTCATTACAAACCCGTTTTCTTCTTTTTTTTTTAAGTTAGGTTGGCCTTTACTATTATTTTTTTGTCAATACGGGAGTGTATGATCAATCACCAAAATATGTCTACATCCACTAGGGCTAAAATGCCCAAAAATATACTATAGAGGGATGTGATTAGTTGTTAATTCTTTTACCCGGGTTATATTCTATCAAAGTTGTTGTTGTTGTTTATTTTCTTTTAGCTTATAATATTGCCTTCTTTAAAATTATTTTCAATGTATTTTCTCCCCCACGTTTTCTTAAACATTTCTCTCAAATGTGACCTGAGGCTCGAGATATGCCACTATTGTGTGTGCAGTCCGAGTTTTGCACCATTGACTTGTTCTAAGGTTAGAACAAGTGTCATATGATCGTTGTCTCGTTGTCGCAAGAGTGAGATTCTGACAAATAGTATTAGAGTCGAGTTGGCTTCTTGCATTAGAGTACACAAACATGTCCGCTGCAAAACAACTGGGCAAGTCCCAGCTGATCGATTGGTAGAGATCAAAGATTAATTACTCTACCTGAGTAAAGTTCCTGATGGAATGGGGTTTCTAGAGTCTCGCATGAATTAGATTGCAGCTAAAGTTTATAGGATCGATGAGATGGCAGGCTGCCTTAAGGAAATGCCAGTTCGTGAATTAATGTTTACGATCGAGGTCCTATAAGACAAGACCATAAATGCTAGTGGCTTTGAGCGTGGGAATAACCCGATGAGCTGTGTTGCCGTGATGGAGGAATGCATCTAGGGCTTAGACAATTCTCAACAAGTGATTGATCAAATGGCCTCAGAAATTTCTGATGATTGGAGAGCAGCCTTTGGAGTAGTCAGGCTGAGTTGTGGATTTGAGCGCTAGACTAAACTTCACCATGAGAGCAGTGGAAAACCAAACCCCAACTAGGGTGTAATACAATTCAACAAGATAAAGGTCCTAAAGTTGAATCTCTTTTGTGGGGTTCGAGATGCAAAGGCTCTAGAGAACTTTATCTTCAACCTTGAATATTATTTTTGAGCAACAAATACCCTGGCAGAAAAGGCGAAGGTCACGTTTGTAACAATGCATCTAGTCGATGATGCAATGTTGTAGTGGATTTCCATGTACTTGGAGATTCAAGATTGTCGATGTAATGTGAACACTTGGAGAGTTTATAACAAGAAATCTTCTCTAAATTCTTTCCACAAGAATGTCAAGATAATCGCAAGGTGAAAGTGATGAGAATTGAGACATACTAAAAATATCCGAGTATGTTAAACGATTTTCTTGGCTTATGTTCGATATTTGTGACATGTCCGAGAAAGATAAAGTCTTTAGTTTGGTTGAGGGGTTGAAGTCGTGGGCGAAGGCCAAGCTTTATGAACAAAGAGTCCAAGACCTTTCCACATTTTATGCTACAGTCGAACGACTAACCTTAGTAATAATCAATTCAAGGACGAAAGGCGGAACCAACCTTCCATAAGTGGGGGTAATAGAAATTACAAACCTAACTCCCCTAAGAGTGAGGGAGGTGACAGACTTCAAGGCTGATGAGCAAAAGCTAGTTTTCCCAACATAGAGGTAGAACTTAATCGCCGAAACCTGATAGCCAGAATTGTCACAGTCAAGGCTCCTTAAACTAGTGCAAATGCAAGGCGGCCCATCGAGAATTTGAATGCCTATCGAAGGTGGCTCTATATGCCTTCCATAAAACCTCAGAGTGAATTTAGTAGCCAAGTATGAGATGGTAGAAACAAAAATACCGTAAGTTTAGAATGTTGAGCATCCCCGCATAGAGGCATTAAAATACTTGTCCACAAACTCAAGAATTTTATAGCTAGAGTGAATCTTGAAAGACTTGGTGCAACTACTACAAATTTTGGAGAATGTTGGTGCGTGAGTAAGAAGTATTTCTTTATATCCTGTCACTTGGCATGCCTATCCAAATCTTAACTTTCGATATTTTCTTTATTTCTGTACTCCAGATGTGTGCCTCAAATGAAATAATCAAACTAAAACTTACACTATGAAATAACTTCAACTGTTATTTCTCCTCTACGGGTGGACATTTTGTCTAGTGGTATGATTCTCGCTTTGGGTTGTATCAATAGTATTACTAGGACAAGACCCTAAAATGGTACATGATATTATGTCCCCAACTCCCTATTTTGTCATGTCCCTAAAATGGTACATGATATTATGTCCCCAACTACCTATTTTGTCAAGTCCCTAAAATGGTAGACATAGTGGATTGGCTAAAAGAGTCATTCTCCCCCGATATTATGTCCCCAACTTCCTATTTGGTCAAGTCCCTAAAATGGAAATGGTAGACATATTGAATTTGGTAAAAGAGTCATTCTCTTGTGTACTCTAGATGTGTGCCTCAAATAAAATAATCAAACTAAAACTTACACTATGAAATATCTTCAACTGTTTTTTCGCCTCTACGGGTGGACATTTTGTCTAGTGGTATGATTCTCGCTTTGGGGTTTATCAATCATTTCTAACTATTACAAAGTGGTATCAATAGTATTACCAGGACAAGACCCTAAAATGGTACATGATATTATGTCCCCCAACTCCCTATTTTGTCAAGTCCCTAAAATGGTACATGATATTATGTCCCCAACTCCCTATTTGGTCAAGTCCCTAAAATGGTAGACGAATTGGCTAAAAGAGTCATTCTCCCCTGATATTATGTCCCCAACTCCCTATTTGGTCAAGTCCCTAAGATGGTAGACATATTAAATTGGGTAAAAAAGTCATTCTCTTGTGTACTCCAGATGTGTGCCTCAAATGAAATAATCAAACTAAAACTTACACTATGAAATAACTTCAACTGTTTTTTCTCCTCTACAGGTGAACATTTTGTCTAGTGGTATGATTCTCGCTTTGGGTTGTATCAATCATTTCTAACTATTACAAAGTGGGTTGTATCAATAGTATTACCAGGACAAGACCCTAAAAATTATTGTTAAAAACTAAATAATTAATTATGAGGTTTTATGGCATAAATCCCAACGTTAACTTGGTTTATGTTCCGAACTTACTCTAATCAACATGGAATCTTGAACATATATTTATATTCTTGGGAATAGGCAAGTAGTAAGTCATTAGGAGGGTGTTTAGACCTTGAATTAACTTAAAAAGTTATAGGGCATTTTGGTCATTTTATCCCTAATTCTTGGTTTACCCTTTAAACGTGTTCCAATAACTTTCAAACTTTACCAGGTCATCATTCATAATAAAATAAGGTCTATTACAAAGTTTCATAGTATTGGGAGGTCATTTAGATCACGAACCAAAGATAAGTTATTTTAGGGGCATTATGGTTAATTTACATCGTTACTTGGCTCAGCTACTTAACCTTGTCTAATGACCACCAAATTTCATATATAATCTGAAGATGTCATAATATACTTATTATTAAAATTTCATGGGCAGTGAAGTTCATTTAGTAGGTCATTTTAACATTACTTAAATCTCGAGAAAATCGATCGGATCAGAGCCTTAACTCACGGTTCACTTGCTTACTTCATACATAGTTTCCTTACTTCATACTTAGTTAAAGGTTCATACGGAAATCCAAGTGATTCCTACAAGTATTTCTTAAGAAAAGTTCAAGATGGCTACATACCTCATTGTCGACGTTCTCGAGCTTCCGGTAATCAAATTACTTCAAATTTTCTTTGACAGAATCTTAGAGTGTCTAGTTTCTGGAATCATAAAGATTTTTATGAGAACCGGTTTGGAAGTGGGTTAAAATTGAAAAAAATCGAGAGAGGGTCGAGTTTCAGTTTGACATGGTCCATTTTGTTGAATCGGCCACATTATCATCTTCTTCCTCTAGAAGGAAGAAAGCGTGCGCGACTATTAGTGCAACATTTTGAAAACTCAATCCTCCAGCTCCGTTCACGGTATTTGTCCCCTCAATTTTTCGTGAAACGTAAAGATGGTGTTACAAGGAAGATCTAGGGATTGATTTCATATCTTCTCGTGGATCGCAGCCTAAGTTAGTCATCTCTTATTGGGCAGCCGTTTCTAGATGTTTTTAGGGCCCTATTTCTCTATGAAACCTCTTCGTTATCATTCCCCGTAGCTAAAGGATTTTTTTTTTGGAGGAATGTCTTTAAGTGTGTGGCCTTAATTTTGAAAATTCCTCCTCAGTCTGCAACCCGCCGAAAAATGCAGTGGATCATCTTCTTGGGCAGTTTGATCAAGGACATTTTAGCTCTCGATTTTTTCATAAAAGTTACTCATCTCAATCCTCTTAAGCTAAATGAATGCTCAATTAAAAAAAAAAAAAAAAAAAAGATAGTAGATGGGAATTCAATCCTTACCCCCAATTTGAATTGGAAAATGACCTTCTTCTATTGGGTACGCTCCAAGACTTGTTAGCCTTCTTGGTCTTCTATGGAATCACTCCTTTACAGTGCAAAAATCGAATGAGATAGTTTTCCCTTGACGAATTTGAGTGTAGGCTCTTGTTGGATTTTTCAAGTTTACAAGCTTTTTCTTTAATGGGGGCCACTATTGGAGGAATAGGTTTGAGACTCTTACAACATTCGATACCTTCATAAAATGTAAATATGGGTCGTGACAAATTGTTTTTTTATAGAGAATGTATTAATAAGTTTAAAATGATCATATTTTGCAAAACTTTAGATCTAAAAAGTAAACAATATTTTAATGCCTAGCACATCGATTTCTTTAATGTGAAATTTATATAAAAATGGAGAAAATACAAATAATTTAAGTAACAATGTTTTTTTTTTTTTTATAGAATAAGTGCAATGAACAAACAAAATAATGAGTTTAAGATTACAAAAATAAAAATCAATTTTAAAAAAATAATTGACATTGATTCTTGAAATGACAACTCTTAAAATACATTTCCAACTAGTGCATTTGATCTAGTGGTATTATTCTTGCTTTGAGTGTGAGAAGTCTTGACATTGATTCTTGATATGCCTCCTCACTTTGTCTTTTTAAATTTCCTATCTGACATTCTTTTGTTTATAAGAAAAATCCTAATTTAGTATCGAGACATATATCAAGCAAGAATCAATAATTGTATCTCCATTTCAAGACAATTTAGTCTCACTAGATGTTGCAACTTCAATAAACTTAACATGGTAAGCTATGGACTTTATTTATGTCAATATTTCTTAATAATATTAATTGAAGTACATTAACATGACAATAATCCGAAGTTCTAAAATCTTGACGTGCATAAAGCACGTGGACTGGCAACGAAAAACGATAGATCGACAAGAAGGGCATTTGGCCTAGTTGTATAATTCTCCATGGTAGTATAGGGCGACAACTATATGATCCAAAGATCAGTAAACTATTTTCGCATGGCGTTTTCAAGTGAAAACAATAAACTACTTGTTCACACACCCTCTCGAGTTAGAATAATATACTACCTGTCTTAAAAACAGAAAACTACCTATGTACATCTCATTTTCAAGCGGAATAGTAAATTGCCTATTTGCACACTCTCTCAAGTTAGAACAGTATAAGGTCATGGTCCCTCACTAGGCAAAACCGTAGCTACCACAGTAATATACTCACTGTGACTCTTGAGATTCTGTGTGGGGTGACGACTAAAATTTATATATCAAGTAGACCTAACCCCCTCTTAGCAACTTCATGAAATAGCGGTTTCCCCCTAATTGTCCCTATGAGATATCTAATCAACCAAACGTGTTGGATTCACTTCTCGGTTCTACAATCAATATAACAAAAATAACCGCTTGTCTTATATTGTTAGCATTTACACTTTAATGTTTAAGGACATTTTATAACTACCACGAAACTCAAAAGATACAATAAATTCATACACGTTCTGCAACATATCATATACTACAAAATAGGGTTAGGCTGCATACATGATCTTGACAAGGCATGTCGTCGAGCTAAATCATATAAGTATACGACTCTCTATCCTAAATTTTTTTTATATAATATAAAACTTGGCTGCTTTGATACCAATTTGTCACGACCCAAATTTCGATTTTTAAACCCAAATCGAAATTAAAATTGAAAGTGAAAACAAATAAAAATAAAAGTAATTTATTATAAAATAAGAAAATGTCGTAAAACTAAAATCAAATTAAGACAAACAACACCACATTAAATACAAATAAAATTCAATTATTAGATGGTGCGTTCAAATTTATCCAAACAGAAAAATGTATTTGGGATACAATTACGAAAAAGTACAAAAAAAAAAACTCAAACACAAAGATAGACTAACGCTCCAGAACGACCCCATCTTTGAGTGCACAACCTTTGTACGCTCCTCTATCTCGACTGTCAGTTCTATTACGACCCCATCAAAAAAATTAATCTGTGACTGCATCTCCTGACTTTAAATTGCTAGTTTTCATGGTTTGGTCACCAAAGTTTTAGAGTTTAATCTATCTTTATAAAGATATTTTTCTCTTAATTTATAATTAGTCAAAAAAAGAAATAATTACGTACAAATTTTGTCTAGAATACAAAACTTACAAACAAGGTTGACTATAGTCTAAACTCCTCTTTCTAGTCAGTTTCAATTGGAGATTTCTTCACAAAATTCTCTCTCTAATTCTCTCTTCCAAAACCCTAAATTCCCCTACCAATTTTTTCAATTGATGTCCAATTAGCGAGCCCTAAATTTGTAATCAGTGATTGAGATTACAATTGAAGTAATTTGAACTCCTAGTACTTTAAATGAAATTTGTCTCCTCTAATAAAACATGAACTTCTTTTTAATATCATTAATACAATTATGCTTCATCTTGAACATTCAAAACGTAAAACTAAATTGCGTTCAATTTAACTCTATTTTATTGTCATTTTGAATGATGTGTAGAATATATTCTTGATTTACCTTAAAGTTCTTATGACATGATAGTTCATATTAGTTAAGCATTTTGCAAAATCACAATTAGAAGACAACAACGACGAAGTTGGGTCTGTTCATTATTTCAAAGAAAATTTCTTTCTCCATCTTATCGGTAATAACAGTTCAACTAAATCCATATTATGCAAAGAAACAAGAGGTAGAGCGCTCGCTTCGCATGCGAGAGGTACGGAGATCGATACCCCACATCTTCAAAAGAAACAATTCATTATTAATATTTTATCTATTCAATTTTTCCTTATTTATGACATATTGAGTAGAGGTATTTTTTCATTTTTACTATTATTGATGACGGGACATTTAGAGTTTTGTCACATAAGATTGTGGGGAGGTAGTTCAGATGGTAGAGCGCTCACTCCACATGCGAGCGGTACGGAGATCGATAACCCACATCTCCAAAAGAAACTATTCATTATTAATATTTTATCTATTCAATTTATCCTTATTTATGACATATTGAGTAGAGGTATTTTTTCATTTTCACTATTATTGATGACAGGACATTTAGGGTTTTGTAACATAAGAACTGTGCGGACGTAGCTCAGATGGTAAAGCGCTCGCTTCGCATGCGAGAGGTATGGGGATTGATACCCCGCATCTCCAAAAGAAATTATTCGTTATTTATATTTTATCTATTCAATTTTTCCTTATTTATGACATAATGACTAGAGATATTTTTTCATTTTCACTATTATAAATGACAGGACGTTTAGGGTTTTGTGACCTAAGAATTGTGAGGATGTAGCTTACTTTGCATGAGGTGTGGGGATTGATACCCCACATCTCTAAAAGAAGCTATTTGTAATTAATATTTTATTTCTATTCAATCTTTCTTTATTTATGACATAATGAATAAAGATATTTTTTCATTTACACTACATTTGGTGACTAGTGTTATATCTTTTTATATTTAGTTTATATATTTACTTTTATATTATTAATTTGTTTTGTTTTTTTCTAACCGCTTTTTGCAATTTTCTTTATTTCCATTTGGAGGGTAAGAAGTTTCATAAACTCGTCTTTTTATCTTTTGATAGCGTGTCCTTTTAAAGTGAAATTGATACGAATCCGACAGTTGATCATTTGCATGGACTCGAAAGAGCAATTACAAGAAGGAATACAGAGAAGATTCAAGTATCAAATTAAGAAAATAATGAAGTGGCTGACATTGAAAAGTGATTAGAAGATGCCTTTGGTAGTTGAAACTACCAATTAAGACAATTTATGAATGCCTTATTTTCTTCAATTTGTATTTAATGACATTTATTAGTAATTTGTAGTTGGTGGTTGAACTTTATTATGTTAGGGTTATCTTTTTGGCCTATATAAAGGCATGTAATATTCATTTTTAAAAAGTGTGGAATACAAAAAGCTTGTGGTTGAAACCCTTTGGGTGTTATGTTTCTTTCAAACCTTGTTTTAGGTTTGACGTTAAAATCGATTCATTGGATTAGCCATGATCAAGTTAATTATGGAGTGAGTCGTCTTGGTAATTAAGAGTGACCATCATAGATTCCAAGTTCGATCTAAGAGTCATTAATCTTCTAACCAGCTATTGGTTGGAATCAATCCGGTAAGTTAGCTTTCTCTGTGAACGTTTGCAAGGATTCTAGAAGGACCTCTAGCTTTGCAAAACCTAGCATTGTTGGCGAATTCTGATATGATATGGAATCACTACAAGGGGAGTAAGATTCGGATTACCTTGTTGATCGAATATCTCAAGGCAAGAACATTGTTTGAGATTCGAATCACTCCACAAGCAAGATCGATCATGTCTAGCTTCAATGATTCTTGTTGATCAAATATCTCAATGCAAGAACACTTGTTTGAGATTCGAATCACTCCACAAGCAAGATTGATCATGTCGAGCTTGAATGATTCTACATGCAACCTAAACTACATAGAATTGCAAAGAAATTTAGCCATTGGCTAAAGAAAGCACAAATGCTTCTTTTAATATATATTCCAAGTCTCCTTACAATTACAACATACATGGTTTTATATAGCCTAAAAAAGAAACTATTAAAGGCATTCCAAGAGTTGTAACATTCATACTTTATGGCCATAATTAACAATTATGTAATTGTAACCTAAAGTAAATAAAAAGTCTTAAAATATATTAATGAAATACAATAACTCTAAATTGTAACCTACCCAAAATTTATAACAATGAAACTTCTTCTTCAATGTGGCATGAGTTGGAATATCTTTTTGATAATTTCAACAACATTTTTTTCGCATCTTCATTGAAGTATGTTGTATGCTTAATGTCTCTTGGTTCATATCAAATTCATCATTTGTTTTTTCCTTTTCATTCCCTCGGATCTCTTCCGATTCATTGTTTTGTCCGGATCCTCCTTTTCTTCCGAAAAAGGGAAGGAGAAGTAAGTAAATTTAGGGATTTGTTAGGTACGAATTGTAACTCACATTGGAACTATCGATTATTAAATATATTATTTCTTTTAGATAGTTTTTCATTTTCATTATTATTGATGACGAGACGTTTAAGATTTTGTGATGTAGGAATCGTGGGGATGTAGCTCAGATTGTAGAGCGCTCACTTAGCATGCGAGAGGTACAGGAATCGATACCCGGCATCTCCAAAAGAAACTATTCGTTATTAATATTTTATCTATTCAATTTTTCGTTATTTATGACATAATGACTAGAGATATTTCTTCATTTTCACTATTATTGATGACGGAAAATTTAGGGTTTTGTGATGTATGAATTGTTGTGATGTAGCTCAGATGGTAGATCACTTGCTTAGCATGCGATAAGTATAGGGATCGATACCCTGCATCTCTAAAAGAAACTATTTGTTATTAATATTTTATAAAATTTTAGTTCTATTCAATCTTACCTTATTTATGACATAATGAGCAGCGATACTTTTTAATTTTCACTATAATTAGTGATGGTAGGTTTAGGTAGAGCGTTGGCTTCGCATATGAGATGTGCCCGTTTCATTTTCACTATAATTGGTGATGGTAGGTTTAGGTAAAGCGCTGGCTTCGCATGTGAGATGTTGCCCGATTGATACCCTGCATCTCCAAAGGAAAACTATCCATTATTAAATATATTATTTTTTTTCAATTTTTTCTTATTTATGACATGGTGAGTAGAGATAGTTTTTCATTTTCACTGTTATTGATGACGAGACATTTAAGGTTTTGTGATGTAAGAATTGTTGGGATGTAGCTCAGATGGTAAAGGAATCGCTTAGCATGCGAGAGGTACCGGGATGGATACCACGTATCTCCAAAAGAAACTATTGGTGATATTAATATCTATCAGGATCGATACCCTGCATCTCCAAAATAAACCTATCTATTATTAAAAAAAAAAAATTCAATTTTTTCTTATTCATGACATGTTGAGTAGCGATATTTCTTCATATTCACTATTATTGATGAGAGGATGTTTAGGGTTTTGTGAGATAAGAATTGTGGGGATGTAGCTTTGATCATAGAGCGCTCGCTTTGCATGCGAGTGGTACGGGGATTGATACCCCGCATCTTCAAAGTAAACCTATCTATTATTAAATATATTATTTCTTTTAAAATTTTCCTTATTCATGACATGCTGAGTAACGACATTTCTTCATCTTCACTATTATTAATGACGGGAGATTTAGGGTTTTGGGTTGTAAGAATTGTGGTGATGTAGCTCAAATGGTAGAGCGCTCGCTTAGCATGCGATAGGTATGGAGATCGACACCTTGCCATCTCCAAAGTAAACCTATATTTCTTCATCTTCACTATTATTAATGACATGAATTTAGGGTTTTGTGATGTAAGAATTGTGGGGATGTAGCTCAGATGGTAGAGCGCTCGCTTAGCACGCGAGAGGTACGGGGATTGATACCCTGCATCTCCAAAGTAAACCTATCACTGTTATTAATGACGAGAAATTTAGGGTTTTGTGATGTGGGGGATGTAGCTCCGATAGAGAGCTTAGCATGCGAGAGTTACGGGCCCGAGATAGTTTTTCATATTCACTATTATTGATGATGAGATGTTTAAGGATCTGAGGTGTAAGAATTGTGGGGATGTAGCTCAGATGATAGAGTGCTCGCTTAGCATGCGAGAGGTACGGGGATTGATACCTTGCAAGAATTGTGGGGATGTAGTTCAGATGGTAGAGTGCTCGCTTAGCATGCGAGAGGTACGGGGATTGATACCTTGCATCTCCAAAAGAAACTATTTGTTATTAATATTTTATCTATTCAATTTTTCCTTATTTATGACTAGAGATATTTCTTCATTTTCACTATTATTGATGACGGGAAATTTAAGATTTTGTGATGTAAAATTTGTTGGGATGTAGCTCCGATGGCAGAGTGTTTGCTTAGCATGCAAGAGTTATAGGGATTGATACCCTACATCTCCAAAAGAAACTATTTGTTATTAATATTTTATAAA
Organism: Cucurbita ficifolia; assembly: GCA_033971965.1. Lineage (NCBI taxonomy): Eukaryota > Viridiplantae > Streptophyta > Magnoliopsida > Cucurbitales > Cucurbitaceae > Cucurbita > Cucurbita ficifolia. The sequence goes on along the minus strand of CM066975.1, from coordinate 7,364,997 downwards.
ATTTTAGTTCTATTCAATCTTTCCTTATTTATGACATAATAAGCAGAAATATTTTTTCATTTTTACTATAATTGGTGATGGTAGATTTAGGTAGAGGGCTGTCTTCGCATGTGAAATGTGCGGGTTTGATACCTTGCATCTCCAAAAGAAACTATTCGTTATTAATATTTTATCTATTCAATTTTTCCTTATTTATGACTAGAGATATTTCTTAATTTTCACTATTATTGATGACGGGAAATTTAAGATTTTGTGATGTAAAATTTGTTGGGATGTAGCTCCGATGGCAGAGTGTTTGCTTAGCATGCAAGAGTTATAGGGATTGATACCCTACATCTCCAAAAGAAACTATTTGTTATTAATATTTTATAAAATTTTAGTTCTATTCAATCTTTCCTTATTTATAACATAATAAGCAGAAATATTTTTTCATTTTTACTATAATTGGTGATGGTAGATTTAGGTAGAGGGCTGTCTTCGCATGTGAGATGTGCGGGTTTGATACCTGCATCTCCAAAGGAAAACTATCTACTATTAAATACATTATTTCTTTTCAATTTTTTCTTATTTATGACATAATGAGCAGAGATAGTTTTTCATTTTCACTATAATTGGTGACGGTAGGTTTAGGGTTTTGTGATGTAAGAATCGTGGGGATATAGCTCACATTGGTAGAGCTCGCTTCGTGAGATGTATGGGGATTGATACCCTGCATCTCCAAATGAAAACTATCTATTATTAAATATATTATTTCTTTTCAATTTTTTCTTATTTATGAGATAATAAGCAGAGATAGTTTTTAATTTTCACTATTATTCATGACAAGACGTTTAAAGTTTTGTGATGTAAAAATCATGGGGATGTAGCTCAGATTATAGAGTGCTAGCTTAGCAAGCGAGTAGTACTGGGATCGATACCCTGCATCTCCAAAAGAAACTATTCGTTATTAATATTTTATCTATTTAATTTTTACTTATTTATGACATAAGAATTGTGGGGATGTAGCTGTAGATTTGCACACAAGAGATACATGTGTTTTGTAATGTCAGAATTGTGGGGTATAGTGCTCTCTTTGCATGCAAGAGATATAGGGATTGATGCTCCACATCTCCAAAATAAATTATTTGTTATTAATATTTTATTTCTATTCCATCTTTCCTTATTTATGACAGAGTTTAGCGTCGGTCTAGGATGTGGCTCAGAGGGTAGAGTGCTCTCTTTGCATGCAAGAGATACATAGGTTTTGTGATGTAAGATATGTGAGGATGTAGCTCAGATGGTTGAATGCTCTCTTTGCATGCATCTCCAAAAGAAATTATTTGTTATTAATATTTTATTTCTATTCTATCTTTCCTTATTTATGACAAATGAGTAGAGATATTTTTTTATTTTCATTATTATTGGTGATGGTAGATTTAGGGTTTTGTGATGTAAGAATTGTGGGGATTTAATTATGGTAAAGCTCTATGTGAGAGGTGTCGGTACCCCGCATCTCCGAAGGAAGACTATCGGTTATTAAATGTATTATTTCTTATTTATGACATAATGAGAAAAGATAGTTTTTCATTTTCACTATTATTGATGACGAGACGTTTATGATTTTGGGATGTAAGAATTATGGTTAATAGAACATTAGGAGCATTGGTTAGGGCGATTATTTCTAAGAATATTAACTCTTGGGACGAATGTTTGCCATTTGTAGAGGTTGCATATAATTGAGAAATTCATAGTATCACTCATTGTTTCAATAGTACCACTCATTGTTTTTCCTTTTGAAGTTGTTTATGGATTTAATCCACTTACGCCTCTTGATTTGCTTCTTATTCCTTCTAATATTTTTGTTCCTATTCCTTCTAATATTTTTGTAAGTGAAGCCGCCGCAAGTAAGGTAAATTTGATCAAAACATTGCACAAAAAGGTGAATGAGAGAATTGAGAAACAAAATTTCAAAGTTGCTTCAAGAATTAACAAAGGACGGAAGGAAATCATTTTTCAACTCGGTAACTGGGTTTGGATACATTTTTGCAAGGAGCGATTCTCATCTCAAAGGAAGACAAAGTTACATCCAAGAGGGGATGACCCTTGTCAAGTCCTTGAAAGAATTAATAACAATGCATATAAAATGATCTTCTCGGAGAATTTTCAGCACATTCTACTTTCAATGTTGCTGACTTGAGTCCTTTTGATGTAGGTGATGATTTTTCTGATTCGAGGACGAATCCTTTTGAAGAGGGGGAAGATGATAAGGATCACGGTGTTCCAAATGTTCCAACTGGACCTATTACACGGTCTAAGGTCAAGAAGATTCAACAAGCATTCATTCTCCATCTACGAAATTGTATAGGCTTGGTTCAATCATCATTTCATGTGTTACAAGTTGATTCGATTGAGGAAGGACCATTTGGTGATTTAGAAGTGAATATTTACACGGTTGAAGTAGCGGCGGAAGTTGCAAGCATCGTTACATTAGTTGTTAGAAAACATTATTTATTTTTAATTTCATAATGTTTGTAATGGTCAAATTGTCAAATTGACTTCATGTTTTGTGGAGGGGATCATAATTAAATCCCGGCCACTAACTTCTTTTATGGGGAGACTATAAATACCGACAAATTATTATGTAAAAATCAGATTTGTGAGGAATGAAATTAATCTCTCAAGTTGAGAAGTTTCCCTAGAAATTCGAGCATCATCTTTTCCATTTCTAAGTTTAAGTAATTCTTGTTGTAGAATTGCATCTGAGTCATTCAATCAAGTTTGATTGTGGAGTGACTCAATTTAGAAAAAGATTCCAAATCTTGCTCCTAGATCTTTGATCATAGGAGGTAATCTAATTCTAGCCTTATCTCTTGGTTGATCCGAATTTTGTATAAAGAGGTGTTAATTTCTTTGATTCAGGGATACTTGTTTCATTAAAAGCTTGGATCATTGGGCTGAGAATTAGAGTTGTCTTATCACTCTGTATAAAGAATCTGAGAATAATCAAACTTTCGAGCTGTCATTAACGTCTAATTTCAATCATGATTAATGATCAATTAGTACAATTGACTATATTGACATATATGAAGAACAAATAAAGTAAATGAAATGATGATGATACGTTCAATGCACAATTGAATATGAAGTCCACAACAAGAACATTTGGTCTAGTGGTATGATTCTTAGGGTGGAAGAGGTCCCAAGTTCAATTCTTAGAATGCCTAGTGTCTTAATCTTAAACACATAATACTTTAAACTAAAGTGATTAATATGATTATTTTTTTTTATGACCACCTAATTTGAGATTCTAGGTAGTGTAAACAATTGTTCAAGAAATAGCAACAGCACAAGCAGTGAAATTTGACCATAACAACTCGATATCTAATATATTTTTGCTTAATGTATAACCAGTGAAATTCCTTAGAGTGTGTGGTTGAGTGAAAGTTTGGGAATTTCTTCTCTCCCTATTCATTATAACTTATCCTAATACAAATAAGTTTATTTTTTTAAAGGGAATGTATTAAGCACATGGGTTTATAATGACGGTGAACTCTTATATAAAATGAAGTAAATACAAATAGAGTAAGTACATATAACAATAAAAGAGGAATTATGTTTACTCGCACGGTTTTTTTTTTTACATGAAATAGAAATCAATGATAGTTATGGCTACTTGGAAAGCAAAAAATGTAAGGACGAAGTAAACTATTGGCATTTCAAATTCCCTCTATTTTGTTTTTGCTATAAGTTCATGGTACAAACGAAAAACTTCCACATATTGTTTCAATGTTCTGTTGCCTGCCTTTTAGCTACGTTTTAAAACAAGCTATGTTTTAAAAACTAAAATACAAAAAAAATGTGAAGTTAACATGACAATAATAATAGGTTCTAAAGCACAAAAACACGTGGATAAATTTCATATCTTGAGGCGTGGAAAACATATAGACTAGCAACTAAAAATGATAGATCTACTACAAGGACATTTGATCTAGTGGTATGATTCTCGCTTTGAGTGCGAGAGGTCTCAAGTTTGATTCCTAAAATGCCCCCAACAATTATTATCAAATTAAATAGTTTGTTGTTTCCTTTGTTTGGTATTTGCTTTATTTGTGTACTCAAGTGAAACTATCAAACTAACCCACACTAGGAAATAACTTCAATTATTTTTTCTCCTCTCTGCAGTAATTACCGCAAATCTTATGTAAACAATTTAAGAATAATCAAACTTTGCTGCTGTTTAGATCTAAAAGATATAATAATAATAATTGCACAAAGATTTCATTAACAATAAATAAATAAATAAATGAAATAATGATGATACATTGAGTAAAAAACTTAATATAAAGTCTATAACATGAGCACTTCGTCTAGGGATATGATTCTTGCTTTGGTCTAGTGGTATGATTATCGCTTTGGGTGCGAGTGGTTCAATAAACAACTCAATATAAAGCTCATAACAAGGACATTTGGTCTAGTGGTATGATTCTCGCTTTGGGTGTCAGAGGTCTCGATTTTTATTCTCGGAATGCCCCTTCAAGAGATTCTAGACCATTCAATGTATGAAAATGAGCAAAATTGTGATGTGGTTATTGTTTGATCTTATGTTCTTATTCTATAATTTCTAGGGTTCCTAATTTCTTGAAGCATAACATGCATGAATCATTCAATGAAGGGCATTTGGATTTCTTTAACAAAGAAAATAAATGAAAGGGCATTTAGTCTAGTGGTATGATTCTTGCTTTGGGTGCGACGGAATGCTTCTCCAAGAGATTGTAGAACATTCCAATGTGTGAAACTGAGTAAAATTGTGAAAGGCAACATCGTCGTTGAGCAACGATCCCTTTGCAGTTTTCGATGGCCAAGAAAGTATTTTTCTACACCTACTCAAAACCAGGTTGTCGACATCTTTACGAAAAGTGTTTCTCGACCTCTCTTTGAATTTTTCAGATCCAAGCTTTACGTTCGTTCAAATTCGACGCTCAACTTGTGGGGGGTGTTAAGGATATTCAATACTAAATTATAGTTTACCATACATATCATATTTGATATTTTATTATAGTGATCTAGATATTTGCTTTCTTACCATATGTATCTTTTCATTTATTGTTATTTCCATATCCTTGTAATCTATTTGATTATAAATAGATAACTTGCACACCATTTAGGTGTGGGGGATTAAACAAACATTCTCAGTTTTGTAAAAACAACCGTAAAAAAAATTAATATATTCAAAGAAATGAACCTCAAAGAAAACAAAAGTATTTTTAGTGGTAGACTTATGATGTTTCTAAATATTTGAGTTCATAATTGTATAAATATTATCATAGTAAGGACAATGAGGGAAATACACCTTTTGTTGAGCAACAAAGTTGACATAAAGAAATTAGAAAAGAAATATAAAAACTTGAGCCGTGAAAAGCGTAAATTGGAAAGAATCTTAATGGCCGAGGACAATGTGGTATTATGAAAACTAGTTAGATTGAATCTTCAAAGACTAATGTAAATTTTTTAAAAATTGAGAGAAACCTTCGGAGCATGTTTGCAAGGCTCAGCCATGCAACGATAGCGTGATGCTTCAAATACTCTTCCTTATTATTACATAATAATGGTCCGTGAGGTAAGAAGTCTTTCTTTACATTCTCAAGGCTTTATGAGGCAAAGAAAAAAAAGAAAGAAAAATAAAAAATTAAGTCTATTAAAACTATCATGATAATCCTCTTAATATCATTTTGTGTTTCTCACTTTCAATGGACACTTATCCAAATTTTAACTTTAGTCCACAACAAGGACATTTGGTCTAGTGGTATGATTCTTGATGTGAGAGGTCCTTAGTTCATCAACTCTTGAAATTGCCCCTTTTTCATAAAAAGCCTAAATAATGTATCATCCAACCCGTCACTTATTTGTTTAAGTTTGTTAGGTTGTTTTATATTTCATCAGACAATTTAATATTGCATGCCTTAAGAATGCCATGTATTGAGTGAAAAGGGTTGATGATTTTCTTTCCGTGAAATCTTGAACTTCCTCTTATACAAAAAGACCTACCTCACTTAAATAGAGTATTCGAAGCTTTGTAATTATCTGAATTCACAAGAATAAGTGTAAGTATACACTATCACAAGTAGCAAGTAATAAGTAAATTATCGATTCCACATGGAACCTATCTTTTTTGTTAATTATCGATTCCACATGGAACCTATCTTTTTTGTTAATTTTATCCAATTAAGTGAGGTTTTGGGTAATATTCAAATGGGTGTTGGTGATTTTAACTACTTAAACAAAACTAAAACAAAGTGTCACAGCTGTCGAAAAACAGAAAATGATGAGAAAATCAACTATAATGAGAAAGGTTCGGCTAAGAGAGATTAAATAGATAAGTTGTTGAGTTTTGTGGTAGATTTTAGTTCCTTTTAATAGATTCCCAAGCCCACTTCCGAGGTCATGAATGGTGATTATTTTCATAATTGTTGTAGTTTCTATTAACAAGGCTCTAGGAGAAGAATTATTTCTAACCCTTTTATTACCCTTCAAGTCTCCTTGCTATGGAACAAGATTATTAAAGAGGATTTCATTGCTCTCTCTCTTCTCCCGAATAAGAGAACAACTATGTATGTAAAGTAGCGAATTAAACACGCAAGTAAATCATTAATAACAACTCTTTAATAAAATAAAATCATACCGTCAACATACTTAAACTATATAAAACTCTCTCGCCTCCCCTATAAAGTTTAGCTCTCCATACAAACTGAATTAAACAGAGGAATCCGCATCTCCATCATGTAAAATTGATGGAATAAGAAAAGAGAATAAGGAAATAGAGAGTTATCCTGGTTTGTTGTCGTTCGTTAATGGAAGTTCTCTTCTCTTGAGCTCTCACGTCCACCTGTTTGCCCTAATCAATCCTTGTTGGTCTCCTTTTTCTTCTGCTGTCAACAACTGCTGGATTAGAGTTTTCTTCTTCTTCTCTCGTTTCATAGCAGTTCACTGCAGCAGAGGCTGCTGCTGTGTAATTCGATTTTTCTCCCAAAATGTGGCTCTTCTCTTGGTCTTCTTTTTTCTTTTAGATAGAGCATGGGTTCCCTTTTAGGCATGAAAAAGAATAAGTTGTCCACATAGGATGTTCCTTATTGGGTAGTCAATGACCCACTTCGGCTGCTGATGTGGATTTAAAATTTTCACGTCATCCCCAACTTATTTTCAGATTTGCTACTGCCTCATGGTTCAGCATAAATGTCAGAAATTTTAGTACATAATTCAATTAAATGTACAATTAAGATCGATTTATGCCAAATCATATTTTTTTCATGTTTGACCGCAATAAACGATTTTATGTTCACTAAGTAGAATAAATGGGTAATAAATGATAAAATGGTGAATAAGAGTGCAATATTAAATACAAAAAGACTTGATATGATTCTACTTTTAGAGAGTTATCTATCCTTTGTAATTATCCTTCAAAATCGTTCCTGATCTAAAAGCTCAATAAAATCCCCTCAACTCCCAAAAAAAATATAGATTTCAAACTTGAGAGAAAAAATCATATTAGATGGGAGCTAAAAATGATAAGTGTTTAATAAAGGGCATTTGGTCTAGTGGTATGAATCTCGCTTAGGGTGCGAGAGGTCCCCGAGTCCAATTCTCAGAAAAGTTTTACATAGGTCATTTGTCATAAAAATCTTCTAAGGAAGATGCGCCCAAATAATCGGTGATCGCTGGAGTTTTCGTTGACGACCCACAAAGGGCGGCCGACGTCTGAGTCACCAGTACCTGCAGAGAGAAAAAAAAAATAAAAAACTAGAAAGATAGAGAAAATCCGACGAAGCTCCGGCAAAGCCAAACCCTACGAAATTGGACGTCAAAACCTCCGTTTTACGCAACGAAAGTAATGACTTTTACACGCTTAGGGGTAGATTGACGAGTCCTACACGTTGTACACCGTCAGACAAAGGTCCAGAGCGTCGGATTTCCCCTCTCTTAGATCCGCGAGTATTAGGCCATTTACGAACCAAACAAATACCACAAACAGAATAAGGGGGAGAAGGCGACTCGAAAACGGAGAAAAAATGAGAGAGGTTCGACGTTACCGAGGTGAGAGAGAGGTCGCCGGAAAATTGATGAGGAAACGGGCTAAGAAGACAAGTCCAACCCGAAGGTCGGAGTCCCGCGACCCGAACCGAGCCCAATCCACTTCTGTCCAAACTGCGGCCGACAACACTCCCGCGGCCCAGTCACCTCAGCCCAAAACAGAAAGCCCAACCGACCCTAGAGCAAAAACCCAACCGACCCGAGATCCGCAAACCCAGTCCGACACACGACGCTCACAGCCTAGCTCACCTACACGTTTTCCTTCAGCCTAGGCCAGCTCATCACTCGTGGTCAACCCGAACCCGTGTGCTCGACCCGAAAACCCGTGCCTCGACCTGAGACCGCTACACACGCATCGCCCTCTAGTTGTGCCACGTGGCACGTTTGCAGCGCGACACTCCTTGGCTCCAGCGGCGGCTTCTCGGCTCTGGCGGCTTATTCGGCTCGGGAAACCTATTTTTGACAAGTTTTTCACCGTTCCGACCCTCCCAGACTTAGTTTAGGTCCCGTTTAAGGTAAAATAAATCATTTTAAGGTCGTATTTCACAAGTTCAAGTTGGAAATTAATTATGTTTGTGAAATACTAACAAAGGTATCGAATGATCCAATACGAACCAACCACCAACGGAAGCATAGAACGTTTACGAGGAGCTAGGAGCTTACGTATATATTTTAGGGAGTACTTTGGCTAAGGCCTACCAGGTAAGTGGCTCACCCGTCGTAGGTTACGCGTTATTTGTTATGTGTTGGCACGTGCCCGTGGATTCGCACGTGTCATTAAATTGTATGCTAAATTGTTTTGTTTAAGTGCGTAATCATGTAAACGTGAATGTATGCTATGTATGCGGGTTATTCTGATGTGATATATAATGCGTATGACGTTTATGTTGTTCTTGAATGATTATGGCATAATTGTATGAAATATTTGAAGGGAAACAGCATGAATTGTATGACATGAAATATGGTAAACTGCCTAGAAATATAACCCCAACAGTAATATGTATGGTACGTAAATGAAAAATGGAAAATGACAAGTAAGCACGAAATGTGACAGTGAGGTTATGTTCATTAATGACAAATGTAGAAGTAATGGGGACCTCATGCATTTTTTGTGTGTTCATGCATTTGGGGGGATACCCCTATCCCATCACGAGGGTATGGACGCGTACGTTCAATGGCAGGACAATGATCGTTATGCTTTGCATAGCGCTACCGTGAGGGTTACTAGTTCTAGCGGGTGTCCGGCATAAGGGGCTCCTAGAGTATGCCCACTGGATAAGAAAAGTTGTCCAGCGGTGTGCGAACTAGCTAGTGAGCCCATACTCGCACGTATGGGCTGTGTGTAGAGTATATGGTACACGTCCAAAGCTACTCGTTAGGATAGCACCATAGGGAAAACGGAATGAAAGATAGGTCCCATCATCTCATTGCATGTGATTGTTGCATAACCCCAATAGGGGGTCACTTACTGAGTATTCTAGAAATACTCAAGCATCGTGCTACTTTACTTTTTCAGATAAAGGCAAGGCACCCATGTGAGATCGACGGCGGCATCGCATTTCAAGGTATAGTAATGACCTTAGATTAAATAGGTAAAATTTCACTCTGAGGTTTTTTGGATGCCGAGTATGAGAGGTAGAAACAAAAATACTAAGTTTAAATACTTGTGCATAGAGGCACTTGTCCACTCTCAAAAGAGAGTAGAAGAGATAGAGAAGCCAGTGGATCGCGTTCTTATGTATATCTGAATTCTGAGTTTGTTTTTCTACCTTCGATATCATTCAGATTCTCGATGGGCCGCCTTGCATTTGCACCAGTTCAAGGAGCCTTGACTGTGACAATTCTGGCTATGAGGTTTCTGCGATTAAGTTCTACTTTTCTTTTGGGAGAACTAACTTTTTCCTCGTCAGCCTTCTATCTGTCACCTCCCTCACTCTTAGGGGAGTTAGGTCGGTAATTTCTATTACCCCCACTTATGGTCTCAAAACTTCCACCTTGCGATTATCTTAACATTCTTGTGGAAAGAATTTAGAGCAGATTTCTTGTTATAAACTTTCTCAAGTGTCCACATTACATCGACCATCTTGAATGTCTATGTACATGGAAATCCACTACGACATTGCATCATCGACTAGATGCATTGTTACAAACGTGACCTTTGCTTCTTCTTCCACGGTATTTGTTGCTAAAAAATAATATTCAAGGTTGAAGATAAAGTTCTCTAGAGCCTTGGCAACTCGAACCCCACAAAAGAGATTCGACTTTTGGACCTTTATCTTGTTGAATTGTATTACATCCTAGTTGGGGTTTGGTTTCCCACCGCTCTCATGCTAAAGTTTAGTCTAGTGCTCAAATCCACAACTTCAGCCTGACTACTCAAAAGGCTGCTCTCAAATCATCAGAAATTTATGAGGCCATTTGATCAATCGCTTGTTGGGAATTGTCTAAGCCCTAGATGCATTCCTCCATCTCGGCAACATAGATCATTGAGTTATTCCCACGCTCAAAGCCACTAGCATTTATGGTCTTGTCTTATAGGGCATGTTTGTGTACTATAATGCAAGAAGCCAACTCGACTATTTACGATATGAAAAGTTATGGATGATGTTGACTGTTGACTGTTTATGCTATGAAAAGATAGTTGATCTGCTAGTATTATATGCCATGAAAATGTTGATCGATGCCATGGATACACGTTGTATTATCGAGCCATGTCATGAAATGCTTATGGAACTGGAATGTATTTTCACGTTATGTGATATGTCATGTAATGTAAGAAATATATATGTGATGTTAGCAATGTTTATGTAAATCCATGTTAGGTTTGTTAAGGGACCTCATGCATATATCTATGTCACTTGCATCGGGATATTTCCCCTTTATGTTACGAAATAATGAAATACGATATTTATGTTCGTCATGATATCATGCGGGCCCTTTTCTGTTCTGTGGTGTCCGACGATGTATAATATGTTGTGCCCGACAAAGCCAAGCCCAGGGGGTATGTATACGAGCCCGCCTGGTGGGTCCATGTTGCATGTGTTTGCATTTCTAACCCCAACAGTGGGGTGACTTACTGAGTATTTCATAAAATACTCAAGGCACGTGCTACCTACATTTTTCAGTTAAAGGCAAGGTGCCAATGTACGGCTGACGGTGGAGTTGGGGACACCATGGAAGTGGACGAGGGGCATTTTTAGTAGTTTACGTTTATTTAACTGTTTTAAGTTAAAGCATTGAACTTTGTTTTATTTAGATTTATTTAGAATTCAGTTACTGAAGGTTTTATTTTCCCCGTTATATTTGTTTAGATTTTTGAACCTTTATGAAAGATTTTGTTGTGTTTTCCAAGGTTATTTATGATGAGCTTCTGCGTAATGAGTTCTGTATACATGGGTGACGTCACTAATTAGGTTTAGAAAATTAGGATCGTTACAGATGTACTATGGACACTTGGGAGAGTTTAAAATAGAACTCCACTCACAATTATTACCCAGAGAATGTTGAGATAATAGTAAGAAGAAAGTTAAGGGAGATAAGACATACTAGGAATATTAAGAGTATGTTAAGCGATTTTCTTGGCTTATCTTAGATATTTTGACATGTTCGAGAAATACAAGATCTTCAATTTTGTTAAGGGGTTGATGTCGTGTGTGAAGGCAAAACTTTACAAATATAGATCCAAGACCTTTCCACAACCTATGCTAGAAGTGAACGACTATTTAACCTTAGCAACAATTAGTCCCAAGACGGAAGGTGGAACTAGGCTTCCGTAAGTGGGAGTAATAAAAATTACAGACCCTTACCCCATAGGCAGTAGAGGTGACAAACTTGAAGACAGAGGAGGGGAAAGCGAGTCTTTCTAATAGAGAGGTATAACTCAATGGCAGGGTTCTCATAGCTAGAATAGTCATAGTCAAAACTCCTTGTCTTGCTTCATATGCAAGGGGATCCATTGAGAATCTAAATGCCCACAGAAGGTGGCACTGTATGTCTTCCAAGAAAATCTTTATGTGAATTTCGAAGCTGAGTATGAGACGGAAAAAACTGAAACACCGTTACTTGAGAATGTTGAACACCCCCACTTGAGAGCATCAAAGTACTTATCCACTCTCCAGAAAAGAGTGGAAGAGATAAAAGAGCTTGTGGAACACAATCTTATGCATGTCGAGACTTGGATTAAACATAGAGCATCCTTGAACACTATTGTTGACTCACGAGCCACCCACAACTTCATGACAAAGATCAAAACATAATGTTCGATTGGACCCTCAACAGCTGCACGACCCAACACGTTTTTAGGCTATGTGCTCAACTATTGTTTATACAAAGATAAATTCTACACATCTATTCTAGGAGTGTACACTTAATAGGCTCTTATGACTCAGCTCAGAATAATGTGGCCCTTGTAATGGCTCTAAGTTTCGTGGCCCTTGTGATAGGCTTTGAATTACGTGGCCCTTGTAACGGGCTTTAAGTTTCTTAGTCCTTATGACAAGCTTTGAGTTTCGTGGCTGTAACAACCCAAAATTTTCTACTTAATTTAAGGTCGCTACTATATACCTATCATAAACATTGCATGCGGAAGTATTTTAATCTTGGAACAACTTGTATCCTTATTCTGAGAGTTCTTTGTTAAGTCTTGAAGTACCACTAAGGAAAAAGAATTCTTAACAAGTATAACCTTCATTCGTATAGATCATAAACATTTCCTTACATGCATAAATCCTACCCAAAGTCTTTCATAAATTCTTAACAAGTACGCCCTCATCCATGTGAGTCATAAACATTTATTTGCATGCATAAAACTTTCTTAAGCCTATCCTTTGGTATTCATAAAATCTTTGATTTCTTATAATGTGTCTTGACATATAGTTATGTATTTTAAATCTTAATTCATACTCCAAAATTTTTATAATTATCTAAAATCTTTCATACTTTACCCTTAATATCATAAATGAGTCTCATATAATTTTCCTATAGTATTTTGAGTCTTCTAGGAACTTGAAAACGTCATAGAATTTTCATAAGGGTCTTTTGGTCATTTACCACCCCAAATCTTGGTTTAATTCTTCAACATATTCCAATTACCTTGTAACTTTGTGTAATCCCTTTACACCATGACATAAGGCTCCTCATCAAATTTCATCTCACTTAGAGGTAACTTTGGTCATAAGCTAGTGGTACATAATTATAGGGGCATTTTAGTCACTTTACACCTACCCTTGGTTTAGCCCGTTATCATAACCTAATGGTCACCAAATTTCATACATAATATTTTCATGTCATATTGAGAAGTCATATTGAGCTTTCTCATAAAATTTCATGAGCAACAAATTCATCTAAGGTTTATGGCTCAGGCACTTCATTGAAATAAATGTTCATGTGTACAATAAGGTTGACAAACTTACTCAATCTTAATAGTTCTTTTTTTTCTCTCTCTTCACGATGATTCCATCTACTTGATCAATTGTTTTACTAGTTTCTGCTCTACATTGTTCTCCAAATCAGATTCTCTAAACTTACCTAAAGGTTCACTAATTGACCTCTTTGTCCATACATCCTTAGAATCTCATTTTAAAATATGGGATCTCCCCCTACACAAGAAAATTGTTGATAAAACTCCAAAATGACACTCTCTTTTGATCTTTTTTTATTTTTTTATTTTTTTTATTTTTTATCATTAAAGAAAAACAAAGAAAAATTCCAGGGTAGAAACATTCTCGAGAATTTCTCTTAAGATTCAAACCCATAGCTGATGATAGAACTAGAATAGATATTTTATGTTTCCTACTCACATGCACTCATATCTTTGCCTCTCGATCAATCCCTAATTCCAATCTTCTTCCCTAATCAGATATTATGGTGCCAGTATAGACCAAAATTTCGTTATAGTCAATTCTGACCGGTAATGAATACCGGGGCTTTGCAATATTTGGTTGATCAAAATTCTGTATAGTCCATCTACTAAAGAAGTTCTCAGGGAATTCATTAGATGAATGTTTCCAATTAAAATTGTTCGTTCTCTATATTTTTAATAAAAAGAATTGTTTTCCTTTCCTCATTTTTGTTTGTAATTGTATTGTTTGTAAGTGTCCACGTGATTTTGTTCATCATTAATGTCTCATCTTTGTAGATGAATTCCATATACAATCTTGCCTATTTTCTCATAAAAATAAAGAAATTTATAACATTTCTTCTCTTTTGGCTACCTACCCCAAATCTGGTAAATTTTTGGAGTCAAAATCATGACATGAAACTGGTTAAAAACTCTACCCTAATCCAATACAAATCGAGTGCACTAGTAAATCACATGGAACCACGAACGACCTACTGTATTTGATTTGTGGTCAAGCTAGAGTTTGAGAATTTGATAACTTTTATTGGAAACATTGTGAAATAGGCTTTTCTCTTGGTATACCTTATCTAGTATAGACCAAAACTAATATTCCTATAACCATAACGGAAAGGCATCCCAACCCTTCCAATGCATTTGTAATATCAAGAGTGGACTTGACAAAATTCTCTTCTAAAAATTGGTATTATATAATCATGGTGGATATCCTTAGATGTCATAAAACTTGGGATACTTGAAAACCAAACTTAGTATGACTGTCTTGAAACTTTAACTATGGTAATACCTTTTAACTAGGTTGACATTGCTAGTAAAAATTCATCGATAATTTTCTACAACAATTTGTTTATGTTAAACTTCTTGCAATGCATTCATGTCGGGGTATAAGGAAGATTACCACAAAACTTCTAGTTGATTAGAGACAATGTCCCACCTCTGTGATCTTCGTATATCTCCTACCTATGTCCATCTTAAATTATGATATCTTAAATTTAAGGTACCTTGACAATCTCATACTGTAGTCCCTCTCCATATACCTCTAAAATTTTGACCATGATCGTAATGCCTCATCTAAACTGTGGCTCGATCCTTTTAAATCACCTCATAACTTTCATACTTGCGGTTATATTCTTAAAAATTTTCAATTCGTATTAAGGCAGGAAATTTTTCTACATCTAACTACTTACAAAGCTCAACTTCCACTAAAATCATTTAGTCATTCACCAATCAATTTAAGTATACAATGTTTTAAACTTTTATAGTCTTAACTAAAGTTTTCTTTCTTTTTTTTTTTTTTCCTCAAATTTTATTTCAGACACTACCACCTTTAATATCTATAGCATACTATAAGATGTTGTTATTTATCAAGCTTCCCAGGTCATTTTCCTTTCATTTGAAACTACTTACACGTCTTCGTTGGTACATTCCTTTTCATCTCTATGGTCATAACACTAAGTAATTTATCTATGTTCGAGACGTCTAACTGAAGCATGTGACATTCCATAACAAAATCATTTTCACATATACACTAACATTTAGTAGCCTACTAAAACTTTAACTACCCATTCACAATACCAACCTCAGTAAATCTAAACATCATCAATACAACAATTTACATTCAAATTCCACGCAACCTAAAACATAACATATTATACATTATAATAAATATAGAATTAAGCCAACAATAACGCAGACAACTATAATACAATCAATGGTGTAAAAAATTCAATTATGAATTATATTTTATAATGACCAGTCAATAACAACATACGCAATCAACGACATTTCATTTTCTTATCTTATGCAAGACATACCTGACAGAGACGGGGCATCAACGGTGGGACGATGGAACATGTCAAGCCTACATCGTAGGCTAGTCTACAAGATCTATAACCTAGAGCTCTGATACCAACTGTAAGGACCCGAAATTTTCTACTTAATTTAAGGTCGCTACTGTATACATATCATAAACATTGCATGCGGAAGACTTCATTTAAATTCCATAAAACATAACCTTTATCTTGAAAATCCAGCCATGGACTTACGTGTTTTAAAAATATCTTTAAAACGACACAACAAAAGAGTAAATAAAATAAATAAACATTTAAGTTAAAAACATCCTATTCTAGCCTAAGTCTAAGAAATAAATACCACTATCCTATGCATGTGTCATGGTCTCGAGTTGCGATGCCATCGTCAGCCGTACAGGAATGTCTCGCCTTAACCTGAAAAATGTAGTAGCACATGGCTTGAGTATTTAAAGAAATACTCAGTAAGTGACCCCACTATTGGGGTTAAATGCAACAATCACATGCAATGAAATGATGGGACCTATCTTTCGTTTCGTTTTGTTTTTTCCAACGGTGCTGTCCTAACGGGTAAACTTTGGACGTGTATCATATACACTACACACAGCCCATACGTGCGAGAATGGGCTCACCAGCTAGTTCGCACACCGCTGGGCATACTCTGGGAGCCCCTTATGCCGGGACCCGTTAGAACTAGTAACCGTCACGGCAGCGCTATGCAAAGTATAACGATCGTTGTCCTGCCATTGGATGTACGCGTCCGTACCCTCGTGATAGAATAGGGGTATCCCCCAAATGCATGAACACACATAATGCATGAGGTCCCCATATTTCTACTTTTCTCATTAATGAATATAACCCCGCTATCATCTTTCATTCGTATCATATCCTTTCTCATATCATTTCACATATCGTTCATCATTCATATCTGGGTTACAGTTCATTTCATTTATCGTGATATCATGTCATTCATAACATACTGTATACATACAATTTAGGAAGCATAACAAAACGCTCCATGCTTTTAACATGTCATTTCATAATATGCAATTCATACAACAATTACCTCAATGGTCACATAAAACAATCTAAACATAACATATCACATCACAATATATCGTATCATAAATATGTCATATTGTAAGCATTTCGTGGTCATATCGTTTCCTAACTTATCATAGTCTTAACGTTCTTATACCTATCACAGTCATATCGTTACTTGAACATACCTTAGTCATGTCATCAAATGAACATACCCTAACGCTATCGTTCTATTAGTCTATCACAAACCTATCCCTTTCTACCCATATCCTAACCATATCCTTTCATCAATCTCTCCTATCCATAGCACTCTGGTATGTAACCTAACTCTAACGTTTCATAAACGTCTCTTATTCCTATCGTTACATTTCATTTTGTGCATCCTTCTCATATCCTATCTCAAACCTATCCTTGAACACATCGTACCATAATTATTATCATACAATTCACATACTATAACATAAGATAACATAATATAAGCATACCGATTAACAGATAATTCACACATATCAGTATATATGACACGTGTAGAACCACACGCACGTGTCAACATCAAATATAACAATGCCGATAGTAAGGCCACTTACCTGATTAGCTTAGGCTGGTGTCACCAATTTATCTTTAAGAAAGTTCGATTTTGTCCCTGTATCCAAATCAACCTATATGAATCACGACATCAATTTCAATTTCAATTCTCTAAATTTTATAACGATCTAGGTGTTAGACTTCACGTGAGCATTAGAGACTTTATATGAGTAGAGTCTTGGATATATATATAATTCTATTTCATTAAGTATTTATTTTCTATTCTTACTGTTTCAGGGAAGATATTGTTATTGGCAACATTTGATGGAGTTTTTTTTGCCTATTTACAATTTTATCATTCTATTCAACCAATCTTTCCCTCTTCCCCTCTGTATTCATTTATGGAGTTTCTTTCCTGTCTACTGCTTTATCATCCTGTTCATCAAATTTGTTTTTTTTTCCTCTTTATTTATTTTAATTCTATAAACATATATTATTGGCCAATATTAATTTATTGTTTGGCCACAATCTTACACATTTATAGATCTGCCAACTAAAATTTTATTGATTCTAACCTTATTTCCTATAACGGGATATTTCCTATAAAAATATCGCATCAAGGGGAGAGGATTTGATCCTAAATTAGGGGAGAGGATTTGATCCTAAATTAGGGGAGGATTTGATCCTAAATTAGGGGAGGATTTGATTGTAAATTAATTTCTTATACCCAGAGGAGAAGAGAAGGAAAAAGATAATCTGGATTTTATCGTAATAACCGATCAAAATCTCTCCTAAATTAATTTCTGTTTATTTTTTTTTCAAGAATGTGATATTGTGCCATTGGTTGGGAGAGATTATTGGGGAAATGGATGACAATTAGGGGAGAGAAGTGGGTTAGATTTTTTTTTAAATGAAATAGTAATTTTTATTTGTTTATTTATTTATTTTTTTGGGCTATTACAGTGGGGGTTTTGAGTTTTGTGGCCCTTAAGTCACTATGTCTATTGGAAAGAGACTAGGTTAAATCTCATAAGTATGAAAATGCCCTTCTCTCTTCGAACAGTAACCGTGCTCCACACATGTTTAACTATGGGTTCTAACCAGAAGGTTCTCCCTAGTAGTATAGGGCAACAACTATCTATTGCTCCACACATAGTTTACCTGTCGCATCGCCTTTTCCAACGAAAACAGTAACTCCCTAGTACACCCTAGGGTTAGAACAATATACTATCTATTCCTAAGAACAGTAAACTACGTGTCGCATCGCCTTTTCCAAGTGAAAACAGTAAAACTACTTATTTCACACACTCAAGTTCCCAGGTTAGAACAATAACTGTCTATTTTACCTATCTTTGGAACAGTATAAGGCCATGGCTCCCCTCTAGGCACAACCATAGCTACCACATTAATATACTCTCTATGACTCTTGAGATCCTCTGTGCGGTGATCACTACACTTTATATATCAAGTAGACCTAACCTCCTCTTAGCTACTTCACGAATAGGGGTTGCGCCCTAATCCTCCCTACGAGATATCTAATCAACGCAATGTTATGTGGGATCCACATCTAGGTTCCAGGACCAACAGAACAAAAATAGCGGCTTATGGATTATCATGGTCATAACATGAATTCTAGAGCACATAGCATCATCCAATTGCTCCACACAGCTTAAACAATGAATAAACATTTTTATGAAAATCGGTAACATCGGTGAACCAACTAAAACAGTGAGCAAAGGTTATCAAACTCCTCAATGCTTTACCTCTTAACGCATGTTCAAGATCACTTTGGACCACCTTTTTTTGAGCTAATTCTCCCTCAAATTTATTGGGTAGGTTCTAAATTGAGTCTATTTTTAGAAAAATAAAAAATTATTGTGAGAACTAGTACTTATGTGCGGGAAAAAATAGCTTTGACCCCTCTAAAACTCGTGCCTTTTCTATTGCCCGACTATTTTCACATGATTTCTGGACAAAACTCATAGACCTACATACCATGGATCATTTGGGACTGATTTCAATTCATTTTTTTTAACAAATGAGTAAGTTATAACATGTCAAACTATGCTTCTCGATAATGAACTTACCAAGAAAATTAATTACAAGATGCTTCCCGTTTGAACGATTGAGAGCTCATCTCCTCCTGATTTTTTCTGCAACTGTATTCCTTAATTTACTCTAAAGCTAATTGTATAAAAGACCAAAAGACCCATGAAACGAATCAAGCTCTAGACACGAATTTTGGACTCAAAGTTCTAAATTTCAAATTTAAAAAGTTTAGAGAAAGTAAACTAATGGGTTCCAACGTTCCAACATCTTTTAGCCTTTGATTTCTTAACCAAAGTTGTTCCTCTCATTGCAACAAAGTTGTACAAATTGGTTTAAAAGGATGAGATTCATTGTGGAGGAGTAATTTCGCGATTTTAAGAATTCTTGGCTAAAAGTTGCATAAAGAAATTGAGAGCCTTCCTTTGCTTATTTTTCTTCAAACTCTCCTCGAAAATCTTCTTATTTCAGCTATAGACTTTTGGGACATGGAGTTCGCATAGTAAAAATCTGATAGGGATAAATATGGTAAATATTTATATATCGTAGGTGGTTATATCCTTTACAGTAAACTGAAAAGTTACATATAGTAAACTTAAACCATATATATACCCTTAGTTATTAGTGCTTTCAAGATTTATTTTTCTCATTCTCCGTATCCTCTATCTGAAGTCATTAATACAAAACCTTTAGTCAATATTTCTCTTTACATTTTCTCTATCCTGTTTTTTGTGTTCTTCTAGATCGATTTTGTGCGTTGTTGTGTGATCCAAACAACTAGTATCAGAGCGAGGCGAGATTCACCACGATTTGTGAAGATGGAAAGTTCAAAGATTGGAATTGAAAAGTTTGATGGATTCGATATCGATTTCTAGAAGATGCAGATTGAAGATTATCTGTACTAGAAAGATCTTCACGAACCCCTGTAGGGGGTGAAGCCGGATACCATGACCTGGCACTTTGGGACAGATGGTATAAAATTTAAGAAAAGCAGAATCACAAATCTGAAGATGACAATGATTCTATATATTCAGCCGAAGATACTGAGGATGCTCTAATCCTTTGCGTGGACAGCCCGATTGTATTCTGGATTTTAGATTCAGGTGCATCATTTCATTAGTCTCCAAGTACGGAATTGTTTCAAAATTTTCAAAAATATGGAACCCTATACACCACTACAGGGTGTATAAACATGGTTCCTATTTTTTAGAGTGCTTCCAATACAAGTCTATGACACAATAGACTTGGACATATGAGCGTCAAAGAAATGAAGATGCTGGCTGCGAATGGAGTTTTAGAAGGCCTAAAATCTGTTGATATGGGTGTTTCTGATAGCTGCTTTATGGGAAAATAGAAATAAGTTACCTTCACAAAGGCTGCCAGAGAACCAAAGAAAGTGCGATTAGAAATGGTCCATACAGACGTTTGGGGACCATCTCCAGTTTCATCACTTCTAGTACCAAAATTCCATGGGTTAGATGTCTCGCACTCTATACAACAACTCATTCTTTTCCTAAGGCTACTCAGCTATCTCACGACCACTCTTTACCTCCTCACCATATATGAGGTGAAATTAAAATCAAATTAAGACAAACAACACAACATTAAATATAAAATAAAATTGGATTATAAGATGGCGGTTCAAATTTATCCGAACAAAAAAAATGTGCTTGGGATACAATTTGAAAAAAAAAAGTACCAAAAACTCAAACACAAAGAAAGACTAAGTTCTTTTTCCTCTTTATTGAACTCTAATTAGGAATCTTACTGTTTTTGGAAAAAAGTTATCGAACATAGTTTATTTATTATTTTTTCTTTTTTTATTTTGTCCCCTCATTAGGAAAGATGGGTCAAAATGACAAATTTACCCTCGTAGTTAATTTTGACTGATCTTCCTATTTTTTACTATTTTTTACTATTTTCTTTTATAATTTCCATGAGTTTTTGGGATTTTTGTAAGTATTTTTTTTCTTTCTTTAGTATCATATTGAAATGGGTCTCTAAAGCTCTCAATAAATTCTTAAAAAATTCAACTTAAAAAGGAAAAATGGAGAAATTAATTCTCGTTTGAATTTGGGTGTTACAGCATAACATAACATAATATATGTCAAACACTCAAAAAGTATGACACGTGGGGGGACTACAGAGCACGCGTTGTTAATACTTCATACAATTCATCCAACAAAGGCAATAGTAACACCACTTACCTGGTTGGCCTAAGGCGAAGTCACTACATTTCCTATCTTGACATTCATTAGATCTTACTCATCGATGTCAAGTTTCAAAGTTAAATCTAAACCGCTTCCTTTACTCTCTTTCTTTTTCTCCGTTGATTATGGATAAATAAAGGATGAATAAGAGATTGAGAGGGGAAAGTGGAGAACATGAGTAAAATTAATATGAACCAAGAGACATCAATCATACAATATACTTCAATGAAGATGTGAAGAAAATGTTGTTGAAATTATCAAAAAGATATTCCAATTCATGCCACATTGAAGAAGAAGTTTTATTGTTATAAATTTTGGGTAGGTTACAATTTAGAGTTATTGTATTTCATTAATATATTTTAATACTTTTTATTTACTTTAGGTTACAATTACATAATTGTTAATTATGACCATAAAGTATGAATGTTACAACTCTTGGAATACCTTTAATAGTTTCATTTTGAGGCTATATGAAGCCATGTATGTTGTATTTGTGTAAGCAGACTGAGAAAATATATTAAAAGGAGCATTTGTGCTTTTTTTAGCCAATGGCTAAATTTCTTTGCAATTCTATGTAGTTTAGGTTGCGTGTAGAATCCTTCAAGCTCGACATGATCAATCTTGCTTGTGGAGTGATTCGAATCTCAAACAAGTGTTCTTGCGTTGAGATATTTGATCAACAAGAATCATTCAAGCTAGACATGATCGATCTTGCTTGTGGAGTGATTCGAATCTCAAACAATATTCTTGTCTTGAGATATTCGATCAACAAGGTAATCCGAATCTTACTCCCCTTGTAGTGATTCCTTATCATATCAAAAATGAAGATGAGAAAGAAATAGGAAAAAGAAGAAAATTATATTTAAAAAGAAATGTTCTCAGCACTATTAATGAACTCATATTCATAAATGAAACCAAGGTGCATTCAAAAACAACTTTATTTTCTTGTCATACGAGACAAAATAGAAGAACTAAATCAAACAAGCTGATGAACTGAACCGAATCAATCTAACCCAAACTGATTAGTTTGTTTCTTTTGTTGGATTGTTCGTTTATTTGATAACCCTTGTATATTAGAACAATTCAATATTAAATGCCTTACTTACAAGTAAAACATTAGACTATGACTTTTCGTTTTCTAGTCCCACAACCCCTTAGAAAAAATTGATTCCAAACTTGAGAGAAAAAGAAACATATCGAGTAAGAGCTAAAAATGTTGGTTGTTTTAGGAAGGGCATTTGGTCTAGTGGTATGATTCTCGCTTAGGGTGCGAGAGGTCTCGAGTTCAATTCTCGGAATGCCCCTATATTCTATAATAATATATTTTTCAAATCTCAATACTCCCCCTCAAGTTGGAGAGTGTATGTCAATCACACCCAACTTGTCTTTCCAAATGTCTTCCCAACGCTTTAGTGAAAATATCTTCCAATTGCATTTTAGTCGAAACATAACACGGTTTGATGATTCCAGCTTGTAATTTTTCTCAAACTATATGACAATCTATTTCAATGTGTTTCGTACGTTCGTGAAAAACTGGATTGGCTGCTATGTGTAATGCTCAAGTCTTGGAGAATGTATCTTAACCAAGTTAACTCTAAACAAGTATTTGCCATAGCTCGATACTCGGCTTCTGCTGATGATCTGGACATATTGGTTTGTTTTTTAGACTTCCAAGAAATAATTGAATTTCCAAGGAAAATGTAGAACCCAGAAATAGACCGTCTGGAAGTTCGACAACAACCCCAGTCTGAATTGCAATATTCTTGTAATCTTAAGTTGTTTTCAGATGGTAGTAGAAGTTCTTGACTAGGAGTACCTTTGATGTATCTTAGAACTCGAAGAGCTGCCCCCCAATGTGGTTTTCTTGGTTCATGCATAAATTGATTATGCATATGAACTGAATACACTATGTCAGGCCTAGTAACAGTTAAATATATTAATCTGCCAACCAACCATCTGTATTTACTTGGATCATTCAACTTTTCTCCTTCTATTAAAGAAAGTTTCAGATTGTGCTCCATAGGAAATTTTTCTGGACGTGCTCCTGTAAGACCTGTGTCTTGAAGAATGTCTAGAGCATACTTACTTTGAGACATAAAGATTCCTTTTCTAGACCTTGAAAATTCAATACCTAGGAAATATTTCAAATTCCCTAAATCTTTGATAAGGAATTTCTCGAGTAAACTAGTCTTGAGATGTTGAATTTCTTTGAGATCATTGCCTGTCAACAAAATATCATCAACATAAATAAGAGCGGCAGTGAAAGAAGTACCTCTCTTAGTAAATAAAGAGTAATCTGCTTTGGACTGAGTGTAGCCTGCATTTTGTATAGTGGTAGAGAATATGGAAAACCAATTGCGAGAAGCCTGTTTTAAACCATAAAGAGATTTATGGAGCCGACATACTGTATTCTCCGCCTGTCGGCGAAATACCTGGTGGTAAAGACATATAGACTTCCTCGTCTAGATCACCATGGAGAAAAGCATTTTGAACATCCAACTGATGAGTGAACCATTTTCGAGCAGCGGCAATAGTGAGTAAGCAATGAAGTGTAGTAAGTTTTGCTGTATGAGAAAATGTTTCTTTGTAATCAACACCTTCAACATGAGTGTATCCCTTTGCTACCAGTCGAGCTTTATAACGTTCAACAGAACCATCAGAGTTGTGTTTAATCTTGTACACCCAACGACAGCCAATAGCTATATGGCCAGGTGGTAGAGCTTTATAACGTTCAACAGAACCATCAGAGTTCTAAAGCTGCAATTTCATCATTCATAGCCTGCTGCCATAATGGGTCGCCAACTGCCTCATCATAGGTTTTAGGTTTTGTCTGGGCTGTAATAAGAGCTAGAAAAGCACGTTGAGTAGGAGAAAAACGAGAGAATGAAAGGTAATGATGAAGGGGATACCTGATGGTGCCAGTGTTGGGACTTGAGCTAGAGGTTAAATGATTGGCTCCAGAAGACATCTCATAATCATTATAACAAGTTGGAGGTTGTTTGGTACGAGTAGAACGTCGGAGTGGAACTGATGTACCAAGTGGGATAAGATTAGATTTAGTGGGTGAATCTGGAACTGATGAATTTGGAGAAGGAATAGAAGGCGGAGGAGACAACGAAGGAATAGAAGGAGGAGGACTAGAATGGATGTTTGAGTAGGATGGATCATGAAGTGGTGAAATGGGAGTTGAAGAAGCTAATGTCAAAGTTTGTGAAGTTGATGAAAAAGAAAAATCATCTTCACAAAATTTAACATCATGACTAATAAATTTTTTTTTAGATTGCATGTCATACAACTTGTAACCTTTGTGACCACAAGGGTATCCTATGAAAACACAAGGAATTGCCCGAGGTTCAAATTTTTGCTTAGGATGTACTACAGTTGCATAACACTTAGAACCAAAAACTTTAAGATGGTGAAATGTAGGTGGTCGTTTATAGAGTGCTTCAAAGGGTGTCTTGTTAGATAACAATGGTGATGGTGTTCTATTTATAAGATAAACAGCAGTTAAAATACATTCTCCCCAAAAATTAAGTGGAACCTGTGACTGAAAAAGAAGAGACCTAGCTACATTTAGGATATGACGATGCTTACGTTCTACGACTCCATTTTGTTGTGGAGTATAGACACAAGTGCGCTGAAATTCATGCCACAAGAAGTAAAAAATGGTTGCAAAGATAGGAACTCAGTCCCATTGTCTGATCTAATTATCTTGATAGTAGTATGAAATTGAGTTTGAACGAAATTAACAAAGTTTACTAACAAATGATGTACTTCTTATTTGTGTTGCATAAGAAAAACCCAAGTACATCGAGTAAAATCGTCAACAACAGTGAGAAAAATACGCAAACCAGAATGTGTTTGAATTTTACGTGGTCCCCAAACATCACAATGTAACAGATCAAAGGCATAATGAGTTGTTATTGAACTTCTTGGGAAAGACAACCTAGTTTGTTTTGCTAAAAGGTAAATACTACAGTTATGAGAAAGAGTAGCATTATTAAGATGCAATTGATCAGCTAAAAATTTAAAACGAGAAGAAGAAGGATGATCTAGGCATAAATGCCACAAATCAGATACTGAGATACTTGATTTGCTGAAGATTTGATTGGAAATGAAGAAATATGATAGAGACCTCCGAATTGTTTACCCGAGCCAATCATCTTCCTCGTAGCCAAGTCCTGCATAACACAAGAATCAGGATAGAAGGTGACATAACATTTCAAGTCATTGGTAAGTTTGCTGATGGACATTGGGTTTAAGTTGAATGGAGGCACACATAAAACATTGTTTAATTTAAGGTCAGGATTAAAGGAAAACATTGCCAGTATGTGACACATGTGTTGTCCCTCCATTAGACAAATTTATCGTAGATATGGTGGTAGCCTTTGGTTCAGTCATAACAGAAGCTTTGAATACTATATGATCCGTAGCTCCACTATCGAGAATCCATGGATTAGAACTTGTAGAGTCAATAGATAATGTAGACAATGGAAACAAACCTGTAACATTGATATTATTGTCAGAATTACCAAAAGGATGATGATTGAGTGCATATAAGGCTTGTAAAATCTGCTGTAATTGCTCAGAAGAAAAATTTGGGATGGAATTAGGTGATTGTTCTCCTGTATCCAACTGGAAAACATTGGCCATATTTGCAGATGATCGATATCCTCGATTGTTGCGTTGATTGATTTGTACTGCCCTTCTAGAATTAATTTTATGTTGACATCGATCTTCTGTATGTCCCCTTCTATCACAAGATTTACAGTGAAACTTAAGGATTCGACACTCATCAATTGTATGACCACTTTTATTGCAGTGTTCACATGATTTATCCTTGGCAAATTTTGAATATGTTATTTTCTTCTGCAGTACTGATACAATCGAGAAATTCTCAGTAGGTTCAGAACTTACCTAACGCTGCATCTCTTCTTGTACAAGTAATTAATAGGCTTGCCTTACATTAGGTAATGGAGACATCATCAATATGTTAGATCTCACTGTTTTATAAGACTCATTGAGCCCCATGAGTAGTTGCATCAACTTGTCTTCTTCGCGTTGATCAACATGTATTTGACGTTGATTACAGGTAAATGGTGTGCGGTACGCTTCTAATTCATCCTAGAGTGCTTTGAGCTTGATGAAATATGCTGATAGTGTCATGGTTCCCTGTGACATCATTGCTATCGCCTTTTGTATCTAAAAAATTGCTGGAGCATTCTTTTGTGAGAATTGATCGTGAAGATTAATCCACACTTGATGAGTTGTCTTGGCGTGAATAATACCATCAGCTATATCTGCTTCAACTGAATGAGTTAACCAAGATATTATCATACTGTTGCACTGATTCCAGAGTTCAAATTCGGTTGAATTTGCATCTTGAGACGATTCTTCAATTGTGCCATCAATGAAGCCAATTTTCTTTTTGACAATAAGAGCATGCATAACTGATTTACTCTAAGATTGATAATTTGTTCATTTAATTTGATTGGAACAAGTGAATATCCTGGCTGATCAGAGGGATGAATATAATAAGGATGTGTTAAATCAACATCCGAAATTTTGAAACTGGATTTGGCTGATTCTGCCATAGAAATTTTTTTGATATTTAAGAATACCAAGATCGATGCTCTGATACCATGTTAAGAATAAGAAAATGAAATAGAAATTGAATCGAAGGTGTGTATTCTATTGATATTCATAAGCTATAAATAGGATACAAGCTGATCACTAATATTACAAATAAGAAAAATATAAACTAATTAAGTACGGAGAATAAAATAAAATATATTATAAATCAAATCATAAAGAAAAAATATTAAGATATAATATCTAAGATATATTCTATAAATAATATATTTTCCAAATCTCAATAATTTCATTAACAAAGAAAATAAATGAAAATAATGATGATACATTCAATAAATAACTTAATATAGAGTCCATAACAAGGACATTTGGTCTAGTGATATGATTCTTGCTTTGGGTGCGAGAGGTCTCGAGTTAAAGACATACATTCCCACCATGACCAACATAACACCCAAGAACTTTCCATGTAAGAAAGGTCTAGTAGAAACTCTTTGTTCGTATTATGTTCCTGTTTTGTTCTCCACATTCTCTCTAAAAAAAATTCAAGATATATCACAAACAATAACTCAAGCCTATTTTTGCAAAAAAAAAAATCTTCATTTAACGGCTTGGTGAAAATATTTGCTAATTGATTATTAGATCTTAAAAAATCAAGAATAATATGTTCATTTTGCACATACTCTCTAATAAGATGATGTCTAATGTCAAGTTTAGTTCTAAAATGATGAACAAGATTTTTTATTAAATTAATAGCACTAGTGTTATCACAAAAGATAGGCACACTATCAAATTTTAATCCAAAATGACAAAGAGTTTGATCATCCAAAGAATTTGAGCACAACAACTAGCATCCGCAATATATTTTGCTTGGGTAGCAGATAAGGCAACAAAAATTTTCTTTTTACTAAACCAAGAAACTAATGAACTACCAAGAAATTAACAAGTTTCACTATTACTTTTTAAACTTCGAGCAAAATTCGCATCAGAATATTCTACCAATTTAAACTCTAACATTTATAATACTAGAGTCCTAAATTAATAGTCCCAAGCAAATATTAAAATATTCATTCAATCGTATGTAAATGAGATTCCTTAGGACAAGATTGAAACCCACGTATACTAAACATAATATCTGGTCTACTAGTAGTAAGTAAAGTAAATATCCAATCATACCTCGATAAGATTTAATATCCACACATTTACCTTTTTCATCCTTGTAATGGATGTGCTCGTTGGAGTTTTTGCAATCTTACCTTCATTGAACTTGAACCTTTTGAGTAAATCTTTAGTGTATTTCTCTTGATTTATTAAGATACCATCTTTGAGTTGTTTGATTTGAAGTCCAAAAAAGAAACAAAGCTCTCCCATCATACTCATCTCAAACTCAATATGCATACATTTAGAAAATTCTTCCCATAGAGAAAGATTAATAGAACCAAATATGATATCATGTACCTATATTTTTACCAATAGCATATCATTTTCTTTAATTTTAATATAAAAAAGTAGTGTCGAGTTTACCCATTTTAAAATCATTCCCAATAAGAAAATTACTAAGTCTATCATATCAAGTTCTTGGAGCTTGTTTTAAGCCATAGATAGCCTTTTTCAACATATAGGCATGACGTGTAAAATCAAAATTTTCAAATCCCGTAGATTGTTTTCCATAATCTTCCTCAATAATATAACAATTTAAGAATGCACTTTTCACATTCCTTTCATACAATATAAAATTTTTGTAAGAAGCAAAAGCAAGTAACATTCTAATAGCTTCTAATCTAGCAACGGGTGCAAAAGTTTCTTGATAGTCTATACCTTCCTCCGAACAATAATCTTGAGCTACAAGCCTTGGATGTTTATACAATGGATAACAATTAAATTATGAATAAAATAATAAAACATTGTTAAAAGCTAAATAATTAATTATGAGGCTTTATGGCATAAATCCCAACGTTAACTTGATTTAGGTTCCGAACTTGCTCTAATCAACATGGAATCTTGAACATATCTTTATATTCTTTGGAATAGGCCTTATAAAAAGTAGTAAGTCATTAGTAGGCTGTTTAGACCTTGAATTAACTTAAAAAGTTCTAGGAGCATTTTGGTCATTTTATCCCTAATTCTTTGTTTACCCTTTAAACGTGTTCCAATAAATTTCAAACTTTACCAGGTCATCATTCATAATAAAATAAGGTCTATTAAAAAGTTTCATAATATTGAGAGGACATTTAGATCAAACCAAAGAAAAGTTACTTTAGGGGCATTATGGTTAATTTACATCTGGCTTAGCCCGTTAACCTTGTCTAATGACCACCAAATTTCATATATAATCTTAACATGTCATAATATACTCATTATTAAAATATCATGGGCAGCGAAGTTCATTTAGTGGGCTATTTTAACGTTACTTAAATCTCGAGCAAATCGATTGGAATAGAGGCTTAACCCACGGTTCATTTCCTTACTTCATACTTAGTTAAAGGTTCATATAGAAATCCAAGTGATTCCTACATGTATTTCTTAAGAAAAGTTAAAGATGGCTACTTATCTCATTGTCGACGTTCAGGACCTCTATTCTCGAGCTTCCGGTATCCAAATTATTTTAAATTTTCTTTGACAGAATCTTAGAGTGTAGTTTCTGGAATCATAAAGTTTTTCATGAGATCCTGTTTGTAAATGGGTTAAAATTTAGAAAAACCGAGAGAGGGTTGAGTTTCAGTTTGACATGGCCGATTTTGTTGAATCGGCCACGTCATAGTCTTCTTCCTCTGGAAGGAAGAAAGCGTGCGCGACTATTAGCGCCACAGTTTGAAAGCTCGATCCTCCAGCTCCGTTCACGGTATTTGTCCCCTCAATTTTTCGTGAAACTTAAAGATGGTGTTACAAGGAAGAGCTAGGGATTGATTTCATATATTCTCGTGGATCGTAGCCTAAGTTAGTCATCTCTTATTGGGCAGCCATTTCTAGAGGTTTTTAGTGCCCTATTTCTCCATGAAACCTCTTCCTTATCCTTCCCTCTAGTTAAAGGAATTTTTTTGGAGGAATGTCTTTAAGTGTGTGGCCTTAATTTTCGAAATTCCTCCTCAGTCTGCAACTCACCGGAAAATGCAGTGGATCATCTTCTTGGGCAGCTTAATCAAGGACGTTTTAGCTCTCGATTTCTTCATAAAAGTTACTCATCTCAATCCTCTTAAGCTAAATGAATGCTCAAAAAAAAAAAAAAAAAAAGGATAGTAGATGGGAATTCAATCCTTACCCCAATTTGAATTTGAAAACAACCTTCTTCTATTGGGCACTCTCCAAGACTGGTTAGTCTTCTTGGTCTTCTATGGAATCACTCCTTGACAATGCAAAAATCGAATGAGATAGTTTTCCCTTGACGAATTTGCGTGTAGGCTCTTGTTGGATTTTTCAAGTTTACAAGCTTTTTCTTTAATGGCGGCCACTATTGGAGGAATAGGTTTGAGACTCTTACAACATTCGATTCCTTCATAAAATGTAAATCTGGGTCGTGACAAATTATTTTTTTATAGAGAATGTATTAATAAGTTGAAAATGATCATATTTTGCAAAAGTTTAGATCTAAAAAGTAAACAATATTTTAATGCCTAGCACATCGATTTCTTTAGTGTGAATTTTATATAAAAATAGAGAAAATACAAATAATTTAAGTAACAATGTTTTTTTTATAGAATAAGTGTAGTGAACAAACAAAATAATGTGTTTAAAATTAAAAAAAAAAAAATCAATTTTAAAAAAGAATGTAGACATAATAAGTCCATTTGAAATCGACTTGTGAGAGGTCTTGACATTGATTCTTGAAA
Organism: Cucurbita ficifolia; assembly: GCA_033971965.1. NCBI lineage: Eukaryota > Viridiplantae > Streptophyta > Magnoliopsida > Cucurbitales > Cucurbitaceae > Cucurbita > Cucurbita ficifolia. The sequence goes on along the minus strand of CM066975.1, from coordinate 7,334,033 downwards.
TGACAACAGTTAAAATACATTTTCAACTAGTGCATTTGATCTAGTGGTATTATTCTTGCCTTGAGTGTGAGAGGTCTTGACATTGATTCTTGAAATGCCCCCTCACTTTGTTTTTTTAGATTTCCTATCTGACATTCTTTTGTTTATAACAAAAATCATAATTTAGTATCGAGACATCTATCAAGAAAGAATCAATAATTGTATCTCCATTTCAAGACAATTTAGCCTCAATAGATATTGCAACTTCATTAAACTTAACATGATAGGCTATGGACTTTATTTATGTCAATATTTCTTAATAATATTAATTGAAGTACATTAACATGATAATAATCCGAAGTTCTAAAGCAGAAAATACGTTGATAAATTTCAAACCTTGACGTGCATAAAGCACGTGGACTAGCAACGAAAAACGATAGATCGACAAGAAGGGCATTTGGCATAGTTGTATAATTCTCCCTGGTAGTACATGACAACAACTATATGTTCCTAAGATCAGTAAACTTTTGTCGCATCGCGTTTTCAAGTGAAAACAATAAACTACTTGTTCACACACCCTCTCGGGTTAGAACCATATACTACCTGTCTTAGAAACAGTAAACTACCTATGTACATCTTCTTTTCAAGCGGAATAGTAAACTGCCTATTTGCACACCCTCTCAGGTTAGAACAGTATAAGGTCATGGCTCCTCACTAGGCACAACCGTAGCTACCACAGTAATATACTCACTATGACTCCTGAGATCCTGTGTGGGGTGACGACTAAACTTTATATATCAAGTAGACCTAACCCCACTCTTAGCAACTTCATGAATATGGGTTTCATCCTAATTGTCCCTATGAGATATCTAATCAACCAAACGTGTGGGATTCACTTCTAGGTTCTACGACCAATATAATAAAAATAGCAGCTTGCTTATATGGTTAACATTCACTCTTTAATGTCGAAGGACATTTTATAACTACCACGAAACCCAAAAGATACAATAAATTCATACACATTTTACAACATATCATATACTACAAAATACGGTTAGGCTGCATACATGATCGCGACAAGGCATGTCGTCGAGCTGAATCATAGAGGTATACGACTCTCTATCCTAAAAAAAATCTATATAATCTAAAACTCGGCTGCTTTGATACCAATCTGTCACGACCAAAATTTCGATTTCTAAACTAAAATCGAAACTAAAATTGAAAGCAAAAACAAATAAAAATAAAAGTAATTTATTATAAAATAAGAAAATGCCATAAAACTAAAATCAAATTAAGACAAACAACACCACATTAAATACAAATAAAATTCAATTATAAGATGGTGCGGTTCAAATTTATCCAAACAGAAAAATGTATTTGGGATACAATTACGAAAAAGTACAAAAAAAAACTCAAACACAAAGATAGACTAACGCTCCAGAACGACCCCATCTATGAGTGCACAACCTTTGTACGCTCCTCCATCTCGATTGTCAGTTCTATTACGACCTCATCCAAAAAGTTAACCTGTGACTGCATCTCCTGACTTTAAATTGCTAGTCTTCATTGGTTTGGTCACCAAAGTTTTAGAGTTTAATCTATCTTTATAAAGATATTTTTCTCTTAATTTATAATTAATCAAAAAAAAAATTACGTACAAATTTAGTCTAGAATACAAAACTTACAAACAAGGTAGACTATGGGTTAAACTCCTCTTTCTAGTCAGATTGAATTCAAGATTTCTTCACAAACTTGTACACAATTTCTCTCTCTATCTCTCTCTTCCAAAACACTAAATTTCCCTACCAATTTTTTTTTTTTTTTTTTATCCTCTTTATTAAACTCTAATTAGGGATCTTACGGTCCCCTAATATAGAAAGTAGGTGACGGTACTTAAATTTGAGAATTGATGTCCAATTAGCCAATCCTAAATTTGTAATCATCTCAAGGTGATTGAAATTACAATTGAAGTAGTTTGAACTCCTAGTACCTTAAATGAAATTGGTCGCCTCTAATAAAACATGAATTTCTCTTTAATATCATTAATACAATTATGCTTCGTCTTGAACATTCCAAACATGAAACTAAATTGCGTTCAATTTAACTCTATTTTATTGCCATCTTGAATGATGTGTAGGGTATATTCTTGATTTACCTTAAAGTTCTTATGACATGATAGTTCATATTAGTTAAGGATTTTGCAAAATCACAATTAGAAGACAACAACGACGAAATTGGGTCTGTTCATTATTTCAAAGAAAATTTCTTTATCCATCTTATCGGTAATAACAGTTCAACTAAATCCATATTATGCAAACAACAACTACCTAAATTATGACCTAAAAGTTTGAAAACATAAGTTGTAGTTGATAATTACATAAAAATTCACCTAAATCCGTGAACTCGTGTCCAATTACAAGTATTCCCCTAAATTCAATATTCCCTACCTTAATTACAAGTAAAATATATCTGAATAGAAGCTAAAAATATTAGGTGTTCAAGAAAAGGCATTTGGTTTAGTGGTATGATTCTCACTTTGGGTGCAAGAGGTTTTGAGTTCAATTCTTGAAATGCCCCTATTTCTAAATCCTTTATTATCGAAGGACTTCATATTAATATAAACGTGTTGTTTCCTGTTATAAACTCTTCTTCTTTAATTTTCAAACATACCTCTTAACTTCTCTACACCAATTGTTGGGCAACAAAGTTATAATGAAACTATCTTTAATAATGCATTTCACTTTCAATAAGTACTATCCAAAATCTTAACTTTTGATATTTTCTTTACTTGTGTACTCCACGATATGTGTCTCAAATGAAACTATCAAACACAACCTACAATGAAAATTTAAATTTTTCTTCCTTACGGTAATTACGACAAACCATATAATGGTCCCGTTGTCAAACTTTGCAGCTGTTTAGATCTAAAAGATATAATAATAATAATTGCACATGGATTTCATTAACAAAGAAAATAAATAAAATAATGATGATACATTCAATAAACAACTTAATATGAAGCCCATAACAAGGGTATTTGGTCTAGTGGTACAATTCTGGTTTTGGGTGCGAGAGGTCTCGAGTTCAATTTTTTAGTGCCCTTTCAAGAAATTGTAAAATGAAAGACATTAAGCAAGTAAATGATTACAATTAAATGACACAAGTTAAATACATACATTCCCATACCCATCATAACACTTAAGAACATTCAATGTGGGAAAAAGAACTAGTAGTAGAAAGCTTTTGTTCTTGTTTTGTTCTCCAAGACACATTCACATTCTACATCCAAGGCTTGAGGACTTCATGTGTTTCCTGCAATACTACAAAATACGACCTTAATACCTATGCCCAAAGCTTCATACATAAGTTTTAAAGGACATAACAAGGGCATTTGGTCTAGTGGTATGATTTTTGCTTTGAGTGTGAGAGGTCTCGAGTTCGACTCTCGAAAAAATGCCCATGCCCCATAAAGAGATTGTAGAATAAAAGACATTAAGAAAGAAAAGGACATTTAGGGTTTTGTGACATAAGAATTGTGGGGATGTAGCTCAGATGGTAGAGCGCTTGCTTTGCATGCGAGAGGTACGGGGATCGATACCCTGCATCTCCAAAAGAAACTATTTGTTATTAATATTTTAGTTTATTCAATTTTTCCTTATTTATGATATAATGAGCGGAGATAGTTTTTCCTTTTCACTATTATTGATGACGAGATATTTAAGGATTTTCGATGTAAGAATTGTGGGGATGTGGCTCAGATGGTAGAAGCTCGCTTAGCATGCGAGAGGTATGAGGATCTATACACCGCACTCCAAAAGAAACTATTCGTTATTAATATTTTCCTTATTTATGACATAATGAGTAGAGATATTTTTTCATTTTCACTATTATTGATGATGGGACATTTAAGGTTTTGTCACATAAGAATTGTGGGGATGTAGCTTAGATGGTAGAGCGCTCGCTCCGCATGCGAGAGGTACGGGGATCGATACCCCGCATCTCCAAAAGGAAATTATTTGTTATTAATATTTGATCTATTAAATTTTTTCCTTATCTATTCAATTCCAGCATATTTGTTATTAGAGATTCCTCTTTGTTATTCTTAATCAAATCCTCGAGAAGGCTTGACTTAGTTGATATATGATTTATGTTTCGTCTTTCGTTTTTTTTTTTGGATAAATTTCAAATTTTGAGATGTAGAAAACACATGGGCTAACAACTAAAAATAATAGATCCAATATAAGGGCATTTGGTTTAGTAGTATGATTCTCGCTTCAGGAGCGAGAGGTCTCGAGTTTGATTCTCGAATTGCTCCCATAAATTTTTCAGTGAGTCGCAGTGTAAGGAAGAAGGAACTAGTGAGTTCAATTTCACTAGTTCAATTTTGGGTCTGTTTGAACTAAAATTTGAGACTCACTAGATCATGAGGCTGACTTTAGGTCTCTCTCGACGCGCTTCTACTGATCTGATCTCAGTATTGAGGAGTCTCTTCCAATCTACTAGGAGCTATTGAAAATCACTTCTCGTTCTTGACTCTTCATGTCTTCTCTGTTGGTGTCTTTTCTACTTTCTTAAACTTCTTCTTCTTTGCATGACGTCATACCGCCTGCTTCTACTTGATGTCTTCTTGGTTGGAATAATAACGTTTTAAGTTACTGACGTGGACAATAGGGTTAGTTCGCATCCATAGGAGCAATTGGATCCTATATGATGCCTTCCTAATCTTGTGGATAACTTCGACTAGGCCATAGTATTTTTGCATCATTCTTTTGTTCTTGTTGTGTTGATCTGACCTTAACTTATCATAACAATCTATTTACCTTCAAATTATCGTGGTGGGCGCTTTCGGCCGACCCTTCTCTTCATCCGTCTAGATGGTATTTCTTCATGAACATGTGTTACTTCAATGGTCTGTTTTTGTCTCCCTTCTTTAGTAGAGGTGTTGGCTTGGTGTCTTTGCCCAGCATTTGAGTGATCACTAATAAGTGTCTTTGCGGGTCTAATAAACCTGACTGTCAACAAGTCATTTAGCTGTTTGTAGAATTCAGGTAGCTCAGGTTCAGCCGGATGACATCTGTTTGTGGCAGACGATCTTGACGGTGACATAAAACTAATCTTGTGATTTATCTCTCCTAGTGGGTATAAACCCATTATCTGACCTTTCTTTGTGTCGTGGTGTTCATGTAGTGGCAACAAGGTTTCTGTGGAGGTGTGCTCACTCGAGCTCTCTTTTTCAAATACAACAATAGCAACAAGCGTAGATTACTCATTAATTAGATTTTTTCTCAATTGTAGTATCGACATCATTTCCACCCCTCTTGGTTGATGGATGTTTGTTTGAATGATCATCGGGTTAGACTCCGTTACTACTAGGAGCTTTTCTATGGGCATGTAAATGACTTTGTGTTCCAGCAGGACGTCCATCCCTAACACGATGTTGAAATCATCCATTTCAACTATCACAAAGACGGTTTGCCTAGTCCAAGTCTCCAACCTGATCAGAGTTCTCTTTGTGACTCTTAAGACAGGTAAAGCTTCCAATTTGATGGCATTCATCTTTCCTTTATCTCGATGCCAAAGGATGTTAAAATATTTTCATCGGTCTCCTTCATGAGTTGTGGGTGGCTCTAGAGTCTACAATGGTGTTCTTTGCTACTCTGTGCTTTACCCAAGCCTTGGCATACATAATGTGTATATATATATATATATATATTCTTTTAACCACAATACACATAGTTAATTGAAGAATGTAACTCTTATGCTCATTAATATTATAATGGCTACTACTAAAATTATAACCTAAACTTGAGAATTGATGTTCAATTAACCCACCCTAAATTTGTAATCATCGTAGAGTGATTGAAATTACAATTGAAGCCGTTTGAACTACTAGTACCTTAAATGAAATTGGTCTCATCTAATAAAACATGAACTTCGCTTTAATATCATTAATACAATTATGCTTCATCTCGAACATGCCAAACACGAAACTAAACTGCGTTCAATTTAACTCTATTTTGTTGCCATCTTGAATCATTTGTAGGGTATATATTTGATTTACGTTGATATTTCATATTAGTTAAGCTTTTTACAAAATCACAATTGGAAGACAACAACAATAAATTTTGGTCCGTTTATTATTTCAAAGAAAATTTCTTTCTCCATCTTATCCGTAATAACTCCTCAACTAAATTCATAATATGGAAAGAAACAAGTTTATTACTCATAAGAAGTAAAATATACCACTTTAATTAAAATTTTATAAAAAAAAAAATCTTATTGGGATACAACATAGATGACAATTATAACCTTCAAGTAAACACTAAAGTAGTTATGGTCAACACGATAGAAACTCTAGTGTCCATTCCTACTATAACAACCACTACCTAAATTATGATCTAAAAATTTGAAAACATAAGTGGTAGTTCAAAACTACTTAAAACAATCTCCTAAATCCAAGAACTCATGTCCAGTTAGTCAATCCTAAAGATTGTAACTAGCATAGAGTAATTGAAGCTCCACATGAAGTAATTCAAAGTTCTAGTTACTTAAGTAAAGTTTATCTCGTCTTTAATGAAGCATGAGTTGCACTTAAGTTCATGAAATGCATATAGACTCCAACTCTTAGTACTATTAATGCAATTATATTTCATATGAGTTTGGCATAAATGAAACTAAGGTGCATTCAATACAACTTTATTTTCTTATCATACGAGGCAAAATAGAAGAATTAAATCAAACAAACTGATGAACTGAACTGAATCAATTCAACCCAAATTGATTAGTTTGTTTCCTTTGTTGGGTGGTTGGTTTATTTGATAACCCTTGTATATTAGAACAATGCAATATTACATGCCTTACATACAAGTAAAATACTAGATTATCAAACTTTTCGTTTTATAGTCCCAAAACTCCTTAGGAAAATAGTTTCAAAATTGAGAGAAAAAAACATATCGAGTAGGAGCTAAAAGTGTTGGATGTTTTAGAAAGGCCATTTGGTCTAGTGGTATGATTCTTGCTTAGGGTGCGAGAGGTCTCGAGTTCAATCCTCAAAATGCCCTTATGGTCTTTATCCTTTTTTAGCTACAAGAAATTTAAATATTATGCTATAAAAGAAGGAGAAAAAAAAAGCCGGACATTTAGTTTTTTTAAAAAGAATGGTGAAAAGTTAGGTTTAAAAATCCTGTTTACTCGGAAGGTTCTGTGCCCTAAAATCAATTTTGAAGTTTTCTTTTTCTCCTCCCATTTATTCTCCTTCCATTTTTACTTCTGCAATGCAATTGATTTAATGGGTAAGATCATTACAATTAAGCAAGTAATGAAGAAAAAGTCCGATGTAGGATTGCTGGCTGGTTTTGGCTGATTGCGGATTAGGATTTTTATAATTGGACTGTTGGAGTTTTCTGACTTGGTCTGCAACATTAACTAATTAATAGGTAGTAGTTTTCTATTTGTTTTCAAATAGCTAATTTGTAGGAGTTATTTATTTATTTTTATTCTGTTTGTTTGTTATTATGTTTTGTAAGGCTTTATAAAAGCCATAGTTATCCTTCAATAAAGATAATTAGTTCCCTTTATTTGGTATCTGAGCAGACCTGAAAGAAGAATACACAAAATGAGTGTTTGAGAGGAAAAACACTGAACAAATGGCAAGTGATTCAGGAATCTTTGCTACAGCATGTGTTCCTAAATTCGATGGAGACTACGAGCATTAGAGTTTGGTCATGGAAAATCTCTTGCGTTCCAAGGAATATTGGAGTGCTATGATAGGGGAAAACATGGTTCGTTGAGCTTGACGAAAGTTTCAAACACACTGTTAGGTTGGAAAATAGCTCAAAATTTGCAGTTGAAGGAAGGAGCAGTGTCAGATTCGAAGTTGAAGGTATCACACAAACCGTGACAAATGTCTACTATGTCCCCAATCTCACCAACAATTTGCTAAGCATAGGGCAACTATAAGAGAAGCGCTTGGTGGTCTTAATGAAAGAAGGAACCTGCAGAATCTATCATCAACTAAGGGGCCTGATAATGAACACACAAATGACGGCGAATCGCATGTTCTCAGTTCATGCAAAGATGAAGTCATTGGTTGACAAATGTTTGAAAATAGAAGATGAATTTGCACAGTTGGCAATGTTAGGAAGCAACAATGGCAAAAATTTCCAAAGAAAAGCAAATGGAGAGCACCAAACAAACTGGAATTGATTCATGGAGATCTTTGTGGACCCATCACTCCAACCTCTTACAGTGATAAAAGGTAATTGCTGGTACTTGTAGATGATTTTTCTCGCAAGACATGGATTTATTTTCTTACCGATAAATCAAAAGCTTTTGAAACATTCAAAAACTTCAAAAATCTTGTTGAAAATGAATAAAAATACAGTCATACGTGCACTCAGAATTAACCGGGGAGGAGAATTTACGTCAAATGAATTCTACAAGTTCTGCAAAGATAACGGGATCAAGCGACAAATAACAGTTGCTTACACTCCCTAGCAAAACGGAGTTGCAGAAAGAAGGAATCAGACCATCATGAACATGGTACGGTTGCCCGACGGTGTACAACGAATCTGAGAGGGTTTAGAAATTCGACGCTCTGTCTCCCTTGCCCGACGGTGTACAGCATGTAGGACTCGTCTAAATCTACCCCTTGTGTGTGTAAAAGTCTCTTGGATTACTTTCGTTGCGTAAAACGGAGGTTTTGACGTCGATTTCGTAGGGTTTGGCTTTGCCGGCCGGAGCTTCGTCGAATTTTCTCTGTCTTTCTAGTTTTTAACTTTTCTTTTTTCTTCTCTACAGGTACCTTCGGGGTGGCTGAAGGTCGGGTTTTATTTCCGTGGTGACCCAAACGTCGGCCGCCCTTTGTGGGTCGTGTGCGAACGAAAACTCTAGCGTTCGCTGGAGTTTTCAGTCCTGCCGACGACTTCCGTTTTTTTTTCTTTTTTATTATCTGATCCATTACATTACCAACCCCTAAAAAGAACTTTCGTCCTCGAAAGTCTCGAACTCCTGGATCAATTCGGGATATTTTTTCTTTATTTTCTCCTCTCGTTCCCACGCACTTCCTCGATTTGGTGGTTACGCCACAATACCTTGACGAAACCTATGTTTCTATTACGTAAGTCTTTCACTTCTCGGGCTAGGATTTTAGTTGGTTTTTCCTAATAATTTAAATTTTCCTCGATCTCAAGGGGTTTATAGTCTATTACGTGCGTAGGGTCTTTAATATATTTCCTTCACATGGACACATGAAACACATCGTGTACGCTCGAGAGTGAAGGTGGTAAAGCTAGTTTGTATGCTACTTAACCTATCCTTTCAAGAATTTCAAACGGTCCGATAAATCAGGGGCTTAGCTTCCCCTTTCGTCCGAATCTTAGAATGCCTTTTGTAGGAGCTACCTTTAGGAACACTAGGTCTCCCTCTTCGAACTCTAAGTTCCTACGCCTAACATCGGCTTAGCTCTTTTGCCTACTCAGTGCGGTGCGCATCCTTACTCTAATTTTCTGTACCACCTCGTTGGTGATGCGGACCAGCTCAGGTCCTACCAGCTCTCGTTCTCCTACTTCATCCCAGCACAATGGGGATCTACGCCGTTTTCCATACAACGCTTCAAAGGGTGTCATCCTGATGGTTGCTTGGAAACTGTTGTTGTACGAGAATTCGTAGTTTAGTGTCCCAACTCCCTGTGAAATCCGTAACACATGCCCGAAGCATGTCTTCTAGGATTTAGTTTAATCGTTCTGTTTGGTCATGAGTTTGTGGGTGGAAGGCGATGCTAAAGTCGAGGTGAGTACCCAACACTTTTTGGAGTCCGCGCCAAAAGGCTGACGTAAAATGCGGGTCCCGATCCGACCCAATAGACACTAAAACTCCATGCAACCTCACAATTTCTTTAACATACAGTTGAGCCCAGTTGTCTACTGTATATGTTGCCTTACCCGGTAGGAAGTGTTCCGACTTTGTCAGCCGATCGACAACCACCCAAATTACCGTGTAGCCCTTTAGTGTCTTGGGCAGGCCTACTATGAAATCCATAGCAACGTTTTCCCATTTCCATTCGGGTATACTTAGAGGTTGTAGTAGCCCGGCGGTTTTCTGCCTAGGGGCTTTTACTTGTTGGTACACCAGGCATTTACTCACGTATTCTACGATATCCTTTTTCATACTTCGCCACTAGAAGTGTTGTTTCAAGTCTTGATACATCTTTGTTCCACCTGGATGTATTGAGAAGGGTGAGTTGTGTGCCTCGGTTAGGATTTCGTTCTTTATTTCGCTCACCGGTGGGACACATAAACGTATTTGACATAATAGTCCATCATCTGTTGACTTAGAAAAATCGTCCACTGGGCCTACTTTCAACTAGTCTAGGATTTTGTTTAGGCTTGGATCCTCACGTTGTGAGTCTATGATCCTCTGTCTGAAAGTGGGACACACTGTCAGTCGGGCTATTTGGGCTGCAACCTCCTTGGTTACTACCGCCATGTCAGCTCGTTCGAAATTAGTTCGCACTTGTGGCTCCCTTGTGATGAGGGCCGAGAAGTGTACTGTTTTTCGGCTTAGTGCATCAGCGACTACGTTTGCTTTTCCAGGGTGGTACTGGATATCTATGTTCAATTCTTTTTGTGTGAACAAGTATTTTAGGCTTTGATGGTCCGTATAAATTTGGGTCTTTTCGCCATACAGGTAGTGTCGCCAAATTTTTAACGCGAACACCACTGCCGCATACTCCAAATCATGTGTAGGATAGTTTTTCTCATAATCCTTTAGTTGGCGTGACGCATACGCAACCACCTTGCCATGTTGCATCAGTACACAACCCAACCCTGTTTTGGATGCATCACTGTAAATCACGTATCCCACAGAACTTTCTGGAACCGTGAGCATTGGGGCGGACACTAGTCTTTGTTTTAGTTCTTGAAAGCCGGCCTCACAAGTATCGTTCCAAACGAAAGGTACGCCTTTTTTTGTCAATTGGGTGAGAGGCGTGGCTATTCTAACAAAGTCTTGGACAAACCTTCGATAATAACCCTCCAATCCCAAGAAACTTCGTATCTCAGTGACCGTAGTTGGGCGTTACCATTTCGTGACAGCTTCTATCTTGTTGGGGTCTACTAAAATTTCATCTTTAGACACTACATACCCCAAAAATGAAACCTGTCGTAGCCAAAATTCGCACTTGGAGAATTTGGCATACAACTTGTTCTCCCTTAAGATAGTTAGGGCTTTGCGAAGGTGCTCTTGGTGTTCTAGGTCTATTTTCGAGTATATCAGGATGTCGTCTATGAACACGATCACGAACGAGTCTAAGCACTCCTTAAATACTCGGTTCATTAATTCCATGAATACCGTTGGGGTATTGGTGAGACCAAAAGACATTACCACAAACTCATAGTGGCCATATCTGGTTCGAAAGGTTGTTTTCGGTATATCTTCATTTTTAATCTTAATTTGATGGTATCCTGATCGAAGATCTATTTTGGAAAATACGGTCGCCTATTGAAGTTGGTCAAATAGGTCCTCGATGGGGGTAGTGGGTATTTTTTCTTTACCGTCCTCTTGTTTAATTCTCTATAATCAATGCATAGACGCATAGAGCCGTCTTTCTTTTTGAAAAACAACACTGGCGCTCCCCAAGGGGATGCGCTAGGTCGAATGAAGCCTTTATCTAATAGATCTTGCAGTTGTGATTTAAGTTCTTTTAGTTCTGTTGGTGCCATGCGGTATGGGGCCTTAGAGATGGGTCCCGTTCCTGGCTCCAGTTCTATTCCAAAGTCTACCTCTCACGATGGAGGGATTCCCGGGAGGTCCTATGGGTACCGTATCTATTGATTTTTCCTTTCCTTTTGTGTTTACTGCACATGCTAAAAATGCCCACCCCCCTTGTTGTACCAGGCGTCTCGCTTTCATCATCGATATTATTTTTGGAGTGGTACTTGTGAATGTTGCTTTAAACTTAAAGGTAAGTCCGTTTGGAGGTGTGAATATCACATCTTCTTTATTGCAGTCTATGCTAGCAAAGTTTTCGGCTAGCCAGTCCATTCCTAGTATGACGTCAAAATTCGTCATATCCACTACTTTTAAGTCTACGTGGATGGTTTGTCGAGCTATTACCACTTGTCCGTCTTTTACTCTATTTTTCATAACTAGGTCTACTCCTACTGGGGTACCGACCGACAATACATGCATTAAGGGTTCCACTACGAACCCTGCTTGTTTAACAAATGGTGAAGAAATAAACGAATGGGTAGAACTAGAATCAAACAATGTCAATGCAAAGTGTCCTAATATAGAAAGCGTACCTGTCACCACAGTGCAAGACGTTCCTGCCTCTTTACTGGTCGTTGCATATGCCCTGGTCTGTGGGCGGGTTTTGTATGGTGGGTTCTCGAATGACCGGTCCTCTAAGGGGTTCCCTTGGATTTCCCGTGCTCCTTATAGGGCAAGTTCTAGCAAGGTGACCCGCATGACCATAGACATGAGCCTGCCAAACATCTCCCAACATGTTGTTTTCCACAGTCGTGGCACAAGGGTTTCTCCAGTATTAGGTATCGGGCTATTGGGGGTAGAGCGGGTGGCTAATTCTGATATCGAGGTCTCTAGAGCGGTGGTCGGAATTCTATGGATCCGACCTCGACAGGGCATTTCTTTCCTGTAACAGCCGTTGGCTCTAGTTTTTCCTCCTCCGGAGGTTCCTCTAGGGCCTTGGCCGTCCTCAAGGCCTCTTCATAAGTTTTTGGGTTAAAAACCTCCAACATGCGGTGGGTCTTCGGTTTCAACCCCAACACAAATTTCTCGGTCTATTTCTCTTCAGTGTTTGCTAATGACGATGCAAACCTTCTTAATCTCATGAATTCCTGATCATACTGATCCACCGTGCGATCACCTTGGGTTAAGTAGTTAAACTCTTATTTTTTCTTTATACGGCTTTCCTTTGGATAATAATACTTCAGGAAGGCTTCCTTTAAGGTTTTCCACGTAGTAATCCCCTCACCCGGATTGATACTCTGTTTATTACCCGCCCACCACACTTCTACGTCTTTTTGTAAAACATACGTCACACACGCAACCTTATGTTCATCAGGGCATCTTCCGATGAACTGACAAATGGACGGGGGTTATACCATCTGAAATCCTTTAACCAAGTCGCACCACTGTCCGGTTGTGGGTTTTTGGCCGGTTGTATAGCCACTACATCCACCGGTTGCGTGGCCGTCGCGTTGGCTGGTTGCGTGGCCATTGTCGCAACTTGTTGCGTAGCTAACAACGTGGCCTGTTGTGTGGCCAGCATTGTTTGCATTGTCGTTTGGAGTGATTCAACATTAACCTTGTGGCGGGGTCTAACCCGGCCTATGGTGCAGCTTGAGGGGGCGGTGCGTATTCAGGAGGGGGTACAGCTTGTGGGGGAGGTGCGTTTTCAGGAGGGGGTACAGCTTGTGGGGGAGGTGCGTATTCAGGAGGTGGTACAGTTTGTGGGAGAGGTGCATGTTCAGGAGGTGGTACAAACGCATAGGGTCTAGTAGTCGGTCTTCTTGGGAAGAGTTTCTTTCGGCTTCTCTTCTTCCTCCTTTCCTAATGGGAGGTCGTCCACTCCCTCTCCTACCTCTCCTACGTCCTCTGTGCGGCATGGTTCTAGAAACAAAGAAAATGATTCTAACCAAGTTTATAATTTACTTATAACATTCCCTACATTCTACCATAAAATTTCGATAAAAGAAAACATAAATATCGTAACGTAAAGACATGCATTGACACCAGATCTAATCACGACAAAATCATACAGTATCATGTCATTCAACATTTAAAGCCAATCACATTAAATATATCACAAAAATTATACACCCCTCATACTACGCAAGGTGTACCTGACAACGACGGGGCATCGATAAATGGATCGTGGAACATGCCAAGCCTACTTTGTAGGCTAGTCTACAAGATCGGTAACCTAGGGCTCTGGTACCAACTGTAACGACCCTAAAATTTTACTTATTTAATCTAAGGTCATTACTATACCTTGAAATGCGAAATTTACATTAAATGGGCTCTTATCATAAATGCGACTTACACTCGCCTTTTATTACCTCGTGAAAAAGAAAACGAATACAAGGGAAAGAAAGGAAAAAGAACAATACTGGAATAATTGACTTAAACTACCCTGAGGTTTATTATGCGATTACAATTCAACCTATACTAAGCTATACTAGTGATGCAAACCGAATTCAACCTATACTAACCAATACTAGGAAATGGAAAACAACTACCCTATGCATGTTCCACGGTCCCGAGGTGTACGATGCCGCTGTCGATCTCACATGGGTACCTTGCCTTTATCTGAAAAAGTAAAGTAGAACGAGGATTGAGTATTTCTAGAATACTCAATAAGTCACCCCCTATCGGGGTTATGCAACAATCACATGCAATGAGATGATGGGACCTATCTTTCATTCCGTTTTCCCTAGAACGCTGTCCTAATGGGTAGCTTTGGACATGTACCATATACTCTACACGCAACCCATACGTGCGAGTATGGGCTCACCAGCTAGTTCGCACACCGCTGGGCCACTTTCCTTATCCGGTGGGCATACTCTGGGAGCCCCTTATGCTAGACACCCGCTAGAACAAGTAACCGTCACGGCAGCGCTACGCAAAGAATAGCGATCATTGTCCTTCCATTGAATGTATGCGTCCGTACCCTCGTGATGGGATAGGGGTATCCCCCCAAATGCATGAACACACAAAAATGCATGAGGTCCCCAATACTTCTACGTTTGTCATTAATGAACATAACCCCACTGTCACATTTCGTGCTTACATGTCATTTCCCATTTTTCATTTACGTACCAAACATATTACTGTTGGGGTTATATTTCCAAACAGTTTACCGTATTTTATGTCATACAATTCATGCTGTTTACCTTCAAATATTTCATATAATTATGTAATAATCATTCAAGAACAACATAAACGTCATACGCATTATATATCACATCGGACTAACCCGCATACATAGCATACATTCACGTTCACATGATTACGTACTTAAGCACAACAATTTAGCATACAATTTAATGACACGTGTGAATCCACGAGTACGTGCCAACACACAACAAATAACGCGTAACCTACGACGGGTGAGCCACTTACCTGGTAGGCCTTAGTCGAAGTACTCCCTAAAATATATACGTAAGCTCCTAGCTCCTCGTCTGTTGGACTGGGCTGTGAGCGTCGTGTGTTGGACTGGGCTTGCAGATCTCGGGTCGGTTGGGTTTTTACTCTCGGGTCGTGGCTGGTGGGTTAGGCCAGCCCAAAGAGGACAATATCTGCTAGCGGTGGATCTGGGTCATTACAAATGGTATCAGAGCCAGTCATCGAACGATGTGCCAGTCTTCTCACTGGGCCCCAAAGGGGGGTGGATTTGGGGGCGGTCCCACATGGATTGGATAAAGGAACGAGTGCCAGCGAGGATGCTGGGTCCCAAAGGGGGGTGGATTGTGATGTCCCACATTGGTTGGGGTGGAGAACAAATCACCCTTTATAAGGAAGTGGAAACCTTCTCCTAACAGATGCGTTTTAAAGCCTTGAGGGGAAGCCCGAAAGGGAAAGCCCAAAGAGGAACCATATCTGCTAGCGGTGGATCTGGATCGTTACAACACAACACACAAACTAGTTAGATTACACCACAACACACAACCTAGTCAGATTACACAACCTAATCAGATTACACAACCTAATCAACACAATCTAATCATATTACACAACCTAATCACATTACACAACAGATCGGAAAGCACATAGCACACCACCTAATCGGATTACACAGCCTAATCAGATTACATAGCCTAATCAGATTACATAGCACATAGCCATATGACAAATCTATCGACCCATTTTTCAAAACAAAACGTTTGGTTTCAATAGGAGTGTCCCTTACCTGAGGAGTTGCTTTCTTAGTCTTTCCTAATCAACGACGGTCTGACTCCCCTCGAACTGAGCCTTCTTTATACGTAGGCGTTGAATCTTAGCTGCGTTTAATCCTCTTATTATCGGTTCTGGCGACGGCGATGGCGTTTCCTTGCGGCGTTGATGTGGGTGCTGGACGGGGGTTTTCTAATGTGGGAAGGGGCGCGAGGTGGCGTGGGAAACAATCGACTGCGGGACCGTGAGCGTTGGGTGGCAGCGGCTTAAGGAAGAAAAGTGAAAAAAAAGAAAGAAAGAAGGAAGAGCGGCTGGCGGCGGCTGGCTAAGGGTTTGGCTCACATGCTGAACCTAGGGCTTATTTTTATAATTTTCATTTTGTTATTGAGCCATGGGCCCAAAACGTGGGGCTTACAATATTCCCCCCAAAAAGATACTTTCATCCTCGAAAGCTTCACTTAAATGCCCAAGGTTTGCGCTACTTACCTTCCGCTCTAAAGAGCTCTGGGTACTTGCTCATCATTTCCTCTTCTCGTTCCCAAGTGGCTTCTTCTAGTTTGTGATTCCGCCATAATACCTTGACAAACGCGATCTCTCGATTACGTAGGGTTTTCACTTCTCTATCCACAATTTGCACTGGTTCTTCCTCATACTTCAAACCCTTATCCAACCGTAGAGGTTTGAAATCTATCACATGCAATGGGTTAGATATGTCTAGTCGCAACATTGATACATGGACACATTGTGGAATCCTGAAAGTACAGGTGGTAGGACCAACTAGTAAGCTACTTGTCCCACTCGCCCCAAGATCTCAAATGGTCCAATGAAGCATGGGCTTAACGTTCCTTTGCACCCGAACCTAAGAACGCCTCTCATGGGAGCCACCATAAGGAATACTTTGTCTCCCACCTCAAACTCCAAATCTCTCCGTCTCACATCAGCATAACTCTTTTGCCTACTCTGGGCCATACGCATTCTAGTCCTTATTTTCTTGATAGCCTCGTTAGTTGCTTGCACCAAATCAGGGCCCAAGAACTTGCGTTCTCCCACTTCATCCCAACACACTGGGGATCGACACTTATTCCCGTATAAGGCCTCAAAAGGTGCCATACCCAATGTCGCTTGATAACTGTTGTTATAAGCAAACTCTATGAGATGCAAGTGTGTGTCCCAGCTACCGGCAAAAGTCCAACATACAAGCCCGTAACATGTCCTTCAGAATTTCATTTAAACGTTTAGTTTGCCCATCTGTCTGTCGGTGGAATGCTGTACTAAACTCTAGCCGTGTACCCAACGCTTTTTGAAGGCTTTTCCAAAACTTTGATGTGAAACAGGGATCCCTATCTGACCAATGGATACCGGTACCCCGTGCAATCTTGTTACTTTCTTCAAGTACAACTGAGCCCATTTATCCATGGAATAACTGGACTTCCCTGGCAGGAAGTGAACTGTCTTTGTGAGCCTATTGTCACAATCCGCAATACGATTGTGCCCGAGTAAGTCATCGAGGATGATGACTAAGTTAAGTGGGGGAGAATGTCACAACCATACTATGAAGAGAGTAGGTTGTGACCCTCACGTCATGACAAGCAAAGCGGCGTCCCTCAAGAGACGCCCATCCGGCCACATGCGGGCCAATATAGAAGAGTTCCATGATGAGATCGAGGAGGACGATGCATCATCCAACACACAACCACGCTAAGTGGGCATTAAAGACAAGTTGAGACATAAGCAAGACAAAGACATCAGAACAGACATGAGGGGCAAAGATAGGCTTGTTGAAGGGCCAAGTAGGGCCCCGGGCCTTAACCTCGAAAGTCATGGTTCTGGAAGGAATTTGGTCATGCGGTTCGGGAGTTAAGTCCGTCCATATGAAATATGAATGCTCGCCAAATTTGATGTCAATCGGACATCGGACGAACAATGCACAACACCGTATGACTGTTCACCAAAATCATGTCTACGCTTGGAAGATTGAAAATGGCTCAGAATGTACTATAGGGGGTACCATGGTGTTAGCTCTTCACCACTCCTGGGCCTTGTGGCCTAAGTGAGCTACCCTGTGGCACATACGTGTGTCACAGTGTGGGCGAGCGTGTCGAGACGAGTGTCTCGGGCGACTTCCTTCGAAATGGGTTTTTGATGGACAGTACCGGACGGCACGGGTGTGCCGGTATTGTGCCCTAGCCCGAACAGAGGCAAGATGACAAGACGAGATGCAACGTTGCATTGAGAGACCTTGGCCCGAGTAGAGGAAGGGTCGAGCCGGATAACTTGGCCTAGTGTAGAGGCAAGTCGGTTGTGTCGCAGACGATTGAACATGCACGCGCAGGTGGCGTGTGTGGTTGGACAAGCTTGGATTCTTCACAAGCGATGTCTGATTGGCGAAGACAAACATCGCCTAAGGTCCGATGAAGCCACAAAGTCGGGGCAAAAAATATATATGGGGCTTAATTCCCTTAAGGCTGGTCGTAAGCGTGTCAGGATCACGACGCCGCACGGTAAAATATGTAGGACTGTGACAATAGGTATCAGAGCCACTCTTTGTGTGTCTAGTCGGGCAAGACAGTCAAGAGAAATGAACCCAAGCGTTGATCGAAGACTTTGCAAGTGTGTCAAGAGTGTCAGAGTAGGCAGGACAGTTGCTGGTCAGAATTATATTCAGTTGGGGGTTGAAGCCAAAACTACCCGAATTTCATTAGTGTTGTGTGTCGACACTTCATTATGGGGAGATCTACCCGTCAAAGCAAGAACCAAGCTCATTTTCAAAGGGCTTGGTGTTCCGATAGTTGGAAGACAAATGAAACAGTGAGTGCACCATGTCGGTGCCTTCCAAAGAACCACTCACATAAGAGGAATAGTGTTAGTGGTTACAAGCAGAGAAGCCTAGAGTCAAGAAAAGACAAGCGTCGGCCAAGTGCAAAAATTGAGTACAATGCAAGTTCTTATGGGAGGATGACCTTGCTGCACAGAGGCAGCCGAGTGCAAAGTGGGGGAGAGCCCGAATCAATAGGCCTCTCACCCCATAAAGGTACTCCAACATGCGAGCACAAGTGTATTCCTTGAGTCATCACTTTATACCTAAGGTGGATGACTCCACAAAAGTTGTCAAGACCAGTATCTACTCGAGAAGTGAGCATCAAGCTGGAAGTGGACAAACAAAAGTGAAGCTGCAAAGAAGACGAGGAGAAGTGTCAATGCAGCAATAGCCACATGAGGGTGGCAAAATACAAAGAGTTGGCTGAAAAGTAGCACCAACAACTGAAGAGACTATGTCAAACAAGTTTTGACTTTACTCAATAGAAGTGGCCGCGACGAGAGAGTGTTGCGGTTGGGCTTGCGAGCCCCACCCCAAGGGGTGCACAAGTTTATGTGATTCTGAGGAATACACACACTGAGGCCAAGTTGGCCACGACGAGGCAAAGTGCCCCTTAAAAAGTCCACAGTTGTCTGGTGAGTGTCTGCAGAGATAGTCATCCTCACCCACAGCTATAGCAAACACTGAATAGCCACGTCTACGTTGTGAGTCTTAGTGGCCGAGTCCAAGATGGGCGAAGAACAAAAATAGGTCTAAAGAGGGATAGCCGTAGACAGTAGTGGCAAGCCAAAGTTGAGGCAAGTGCACCCAACAACTGACCAAGTCAAGAGTCAGAATGTGGTGCCATATGACAAAAGAGAAGTTTGAAGCATCCACTCAAACTTGTCCTCAAGTTGACGGAGGACGTTAGCAAGATGAGCATTCTGACTAAAAGATAGTCAGGTGCTTAATAATAGTATACTTCTGAAACAAAACCAAATCCAGCGAGTCGAGTCGCCAATAGCCAAAGAGGGCGGATCGTCATCGGGACGATGCCGAGATTGAGTGGGGCAGAATGTCACAATCTGCAATACGATTGTGCCCCGAGTAAGTCATTGAGGATGATGACTAAGTTAAGTGGGGGTAGAATGTCACAACCATACTATGAAGAGAGTAGGTTGTGACCCTCACGTCATGACAGGCAAAGCGGCGTCCCTCAAGAGATGCCCATCCGGCCACATGCGGGCCAATATAGAAGAGTGCCATGATGCGATCGAGGAGGACGATGCATCATTCAACACACCACTATGCTAAGTGGGCATTAAAGACAAGTTAAGACATAAGCAAGACAAAGACATCATAATAGACATTAGGGGCAAAGATAGGCTTGTTGAAGGGCCGGGCAGGGCCCCGGGCTTTAACCTCAAAAGTCGGGGTTCCAGAAGGAATTTGGTCATGCGGTTCCAGAAGGAATTTGGTCATGCGGTTCGGGAGTTAAGTCCATCCATATGAAATATGAATGCTCGCCAAATTTGATGTCAATCGAACATCGGACGGACAATGCACGACACCGTATGACCGTTCACTAAAATCATGTCTACGCCTGGAAGATTTAAAATGGCTCAGAATGTACTATAGAGGGTACCATGGTGTTAGCTCTCCACCACCCCTGGGCCTTGTGGCCTAAGTGAGCTACCCGGTGGCACATACGTGTGTCACAGTGTGGGCGAGCGTGTCGAGAGGAGTGTCTCGGGCGACTTCCTTTAAAATGGGTTTTTGAAGGATAGTACCAGACGGCACGGGTGTGCCAGTATTGTACCCCAGCCTGCGTGTTAGAGGTTGCTACATACACCTACTATCCGATACGGTATTCGTAAATGACTTGGCATGGGCACGAGATGGCGTATGCCTCGATAGAACCCGTATGGATGGATGTTCGGGAAGTCTCGATGAGATGCCACATCACATTTCATATTCCGCCACCAATAATGTCGTTTCAAATCCTTATACATCTTGGTACTACTAGGATGTAGGGCGAATGGCGAGTGATGAGCCTCGATTAGGATTTCTACCTTCAGTTCTTCATCATTTGGCACACACAACCGCCCATGGTACAAGAGCCACCCATCGACTGTCAATGAAAACTCCTCTGTCTGATTGACATCTATCAAACGTCCTTTTCCAACCAAATCTGGATCACCCTATTGTTTATCAATAAGACGTGGCCTCAAGGTCGGTTGTACCGTTAACTGGGCCAACTGAGCTGCAACCTCTCCCACGGCCACGGCTACACCGGTGTGTTCCAGATCCAGCATTCCAGATCCTGCTTGATCGCTTTTTGTGTGGTGATTAGAGTAGACGTGTGTGCTGACTTTTGGCTCAACGCATCAGCTACCACGTTCGCCTTTTTCGGGTGATAGAGTATCTCAACGTCATAGTCTTTAACCAACTCCAACCACCTACGTTGTCTCATGTTTGACTCCTTCTAAGTAAAGAAGTATTTAAGACTCTTGTGGTCAGTGAAAATTTGGGTCCTTTCTCCATAAAGGTAGTGTCTCCAAATCTTCAATCCAAATACCACTATTGCGAGTTCTAGATCGTGGGTGGGATAGTTTCGCTCGTATTCTTTTAGTTGATGCAAGACATAGGCGATAACCTTCCCATGTTGCATGAGGACACACCCTAACCCCCTTTATGAAGCATCACTGTATACTACAAAGCCTCAATCTCCTGATGGCACAATAAGTATCGGGGCTGTTACCAACCTCTGTTTAAGGTCTTGAAAACTATCCTCACACTGATCATTCCAGGTGAACGACTTTCCTTTCTTGGTCAACTCAGTGAGGGGGTGGCGATCTTAGAGAAATCCTACACAAACTGCCGATAATATCCTGCTAGACCAAGGAAACTTCATACCTTAGTCACTGTGGTCGGCGAGGCCAATTCATCACCGCTTCAATCTTTGCTGGGTCTATGGTGATTCCCATTTGTGCAACTACATGCCCAAGAAATCCCACCTGTTCTTCCAAGAATTCACACTTGGAGAGCTTTGCAAACAACTCGTTCATTCTCAAAGTGGTCAACACCTTCCTGAGATGTTCCTCGTGTTGTTCCCTAGTCTTGGAATACACAAGGATATCATCGGTGAAGACGATCACGAAGTTGTCTAATGTCCATGCATAATCCTCAACTGATGGTAGCCTGACCGTAAGTCAATCTTTGAGAACACAACTGCTCCTTGCAACTGATCGAACAGGTCATCAATCCGAGGTAAAGGATACTTGTTCTTAATTGTCACTTTGTTAAGCTCCTGATAGTCCATGCATAAGCACATAGAGTTGTCCTTCTTCTTCACAAATATCACTGGGCTCCCCAAGGGGACACACTTGGTCGTATAAAGCCTTTGTCTAGTAGCTCTTGAAGCTGCAACTTTAGTTCTTTCAGTTCAGCAGGGGCCATTCTATATGGGGCCCATTTGATATAGGGGTTGTTCCTGGTTCAAGTACAATTTCGAATTCCACCTCACGCTCCAGGGGTAGGCTTGGAAGATCTTATGGGAACACGTCGATGAATTCTCTCACTACTGGCACTGAGTTAATGCTCGTCTCGGTCTGCCCTAATTCTACCACATGAGCTAATATCTCCCAAGTACCCTGGTATAACATCTTTCTTGCCTTTAATGCCGAGACTATCCTCGAGACCATTCCTACCCTATCCCCCTTGAATTTGAAGCTTGGCTGACCAGGGGGTCTAAACACAACCTCCTTGTTGAAACAATCAATGGATGCATGGTTTTTAGCTAACCACTTCATCCCTAATATGACGTCAAAATTGGCCATATCTAAGACTATCAGCGTCACATCCATCGTGTGGTTTGACACACACAACTGACAGTCCTTTACCCTCTCGAAGGCTTCCATACTTACCCCTGCCGGGGTACTTACAGACAACCCGTACCCTAGTGGTTCAATTTCTACTCTTGCGTGTTTTAAGAGGTTAGTAGAGATAAAAGAGTGGGTGGACCCAGAATCAAATAAGACCCATGCGTAGTACCCAAGAATAGAGAGCATACCTATGACTGCCGTTTTGGAGTTTTCTGCCTCCTGGTGAGTGGTAGCATACATTCGTCCCTGTTGCGGAGCTGGCCTCGGGTTTGAGGTCGGTTGGTTACTAGGGGGTCTATTGGTACTAGTTGCTCTCTCTTGGGTGCAATGCGCGACAACGTGGTCTTCTTGGTGATAGTTGAAACATACCCTATTCTTAAACCTGCACTGTCCTGGGTGACGCCTCCCACAGTTTGTGCAACGTGGTCTGTCACGTGGCGTGTTCTATGGGCGAGCCTGTGGTTGCCTGCGCTCTTGGTTTAAATTAGTCTTGGCCTGGTGCCAAGGTACCCTTGACGAGGTAGGTGACGTCTATTGTCTCTTTCTCTTCTGGTCAACCGTCGTGTTTAAGGGAGTTTGGGTGTCTTCTGTTGGATATTCCCTATCGCCGAGCGTATCGACAAGTCGAAGTGTTGTTGCATAGTCGGGTGGAAGGTGAGCTGACACCGCCCCTCGGACATCGGGCCGCAAGCCCATAACAAAACATTCTACTTTCGTTCATACTTCTCTACTGACTTGTTTCCTTACTCTATGCTTAGAAATTCACAGTGTTTCTTATATCGCACCGTTGGTTTGAAGTATTTTCGGAGGAACGCTGCTCTAAACTGCATCCAGGTGATATCATCTTCGTCGGCAGCAATTGTTCGAGAGGCTGATTGCCACCACAGTTTAGAATCTTCGCGTAACAGGTAAGTCACACAAGTCAGTCTATGCTCCTCCAGACACTTCATGCGTTGAAAAATTTCATCAATAGCCGACAACCATAATTCAGCTACAACAACCATAATTCAGCTACGACAACCATAATTCGAGTAACAGGTGACACTGTATGTCTTCCAAGCAAAACTTTATGTGAATTTAGAAGCTGAGTATGAGACGGCAAAAACTGAAACACTGTTACTTAAGAATGTTGAACACCCCCGCTTGAGAGCACCAAAGTACTTATCCACTCTCCAGAAAAGAGTGGAAGAGATAAAAGAGCTTGTGGAACACAATCTTATGCATGTCGAGACTTGGATTAAACATAGAGAATCCTCGAACACTATTGTTGACTCACGAGCCACTCACAACTTCATGACAGAGATCGAAACATAATGTTCGATTGGACCCTCCACAGCTGCACGACCCAACACGTTTCCACCACGATCAGTCATCTACTCGTTACCTAAAAAATAAAGTGTGACGTGAGTGACTATTAAAACTTCTTATTAAGCAACCTACGTGTAGGCTCTCGTCATACTTAAACTTGTAAACTTTACTTAGGCTATGTGCTCAACTATTGTTTATACAAACATAAATTATACACATCTATTCTAGGAGTGTACACTTATAGGCTCTTATGACGAGCTCAGAATTATGTGGCCCTTTAATGGCTCTAAGTTTCGTGGCCCTTGTGATAGGCTTTGAATTACGTGGCCCTTGTAACGGGCTTTAAGTTTCTTAGCCCTTATGACAAGCTTCGAACAGTATAAGGCCATGGCTCCCCTCTAGGCACAACCATAGCTACCACAGTAATATACTCTCTATGACTCCTGAGATCCTCTGTGGGGTGATCACTAAACTTTATATATCAAGTAGACCTAACCTCCTCTTAGCTACTTCACGAATAGGGGTTGCGCCCTAATCCTCCCTACGAGATATCTAATCAACGCAATGTTATGTGGGATCCACATCTAGGTTCCAGGACCAACAGAACAAAAATAGCGGCTTATGGATTATCATGGTCATAACATGAATTCTAGAGCACATAGCATCATCCAATTGCTCCACACGCTTAAACAATGAATAATAAATCACCCAAGGCATACTCAAATACTTATAATCATATTAAAACTATCAGAGTTCTCAACTATATATTGAAGAAGCGGTAAACCTGAATAACTTACTAAAGTATTTTTTCATGGTCCTAATCGACCCCTACAAGTATATTTTTTTAAACTTGCACCATATGGCTACTTACATGTTCAAGTATGTTCGGATGCTCGATTCACGACCTTTCCAAAGTTGGATTTTCCCCAAATTTCTTGGGTAAGTAGAAAATATAAATTCTAGAACAATAAACATTTTTATGAAAATTGGTAACATCGGTGAACCAACTAAAACCGTGAGCAAAGGTCATCAAACTCCTCAATGCTTTACCTCTTAACCCGTGTTCAAGATCTAAGGTGCATTCAAAACAACTTTATTTTCTTGTCATACGAGGAAAAATAGAAGAACTAAATCAAACAAACTGATGAACTGAACCGAATCAATCCAACCCAAACTGATTAATTTGTTTCCTTTGTTGGATTGTTGGTTTATTTGATAACCCTTGTATATTAGAACTTTTCATTTTCTAGTCCCACAACCCCTCAGAAAAAATAGATTCATAACTTGAGAGAAAAAGAAACATATCGAGTAGAAGCTAAAAATGTTGACTATTTTAGGATAGGCATTTGGTCTAGTGGTACGATTCTCGCTTAGGGTGTAAGAGGTCCCAAGTTCAATTCTCGAAATGCCCCTAATTTCTTAATCTTTGCTTATGGATGATTTCATATTAATATAAACTTCTCCTTACTTTTCAAACATACTTCTTAACTTCTGAAGGGCGGAGAATGTTCAAAATTTATTTAGGAGATGATAATGCTCTTAATATCATAATATCATTTTATGTTTCCCACTTTTAGTAGGCATGCCTATCCAAATCTTAACTCTCGATATTTGCTTTACTTATGTACTCCATGATAAATAACTTTAATTATTTTTTCTCCTCTCTCCGGTAATTACCGCAAATCCTATGTAAATAATTTAAGAATAATCAAACTGCTGTCTAGATCTAAAAGATATAATAATAATAATTGCACATGGATCGCATTAACAAAGAAAATAAATGAAATAATGATGATACATTCAACAACTTAATATAAAGTTCATAACAAGGACATTTGGTCTAGTGTTATGATACTTTCTTTTGGTGCGAGAGGTCTCGATTTAAAGACATTACATTCCCACCATGACCAACATAACACTCAAGAATTTTCAATGTGAGAAAGGTCTAGTAGAAACTCTTTGTTCTTATTATGTTCTTGTTTTGTTTTCCAAGACACATCCTCTTTAAAAAAAATTCAAGATATATCACAACGAATAACTAAGCCTATTTTTGCAAAAAAAATCTTCATTTAACGACTTTGTGAAAATATTTGCTAATTGATTATTAGATCTTACAAAATCAAGAATAATATGTCCATTTTGCACCCGCTCTCCAATAAGATGATGTCTAATGTCAAGTTTAGTTCTAGAATAATGAACAAGATTTTTGATTAAATTAATAGCACTGGTGTTATCACAAAATATAGGTACACTATCAAATTTTAATCCAAAATCACAAAGAGTTTGTTTCATCCAACGAATTTGAGAACAACTAGTGACAGCAATATATTCGGCTTCAGTAGTAGATAAGGCAACAGAATTTTTGTTTTTACTAAACCAAGAAACTAATGAACTACCAAGAAATTAAAAGTTTCACTATTACTTTTTAAACTTCGAGCAAAATCCGCATCAGAATATCCTACCAATTTAAACTAAAAATTTCTAGAATCCTAAATTAATAGTCGCAAGCTAATATATAAATATTTTTTAGTAAATGAGATTCCTTAGGACAAGATTGAAACCTAGCACAAACACATATACTAAACATAATATCTGGTCTACTAGCAATCAAGTAGTAAATATCCAATCATACCTCGATAAGATTTAATATCCACACATTTACCTTTTTCATCCTTGTCAAGCTTAATGAATGTGCTCATTGGTGTTTTTGCAATCTTACCTATATTGAACTTGAACCTTTTGAGTAAATTCTTAGTGTATTTCTCTTGATTTATCAAGATACCATCTTTGAGTTGTTTGATTTGAAGTCCAAGAAAGAAACTAAGCTCTCCCATCATACTCATCTCAAACTCATTATGCATACATTTAGAAAATTCTTCACATAAAAAAGGATTAGTAGAACCAAATATGATATCATCTACCTATATTTTCACTAATAGCATATCATTTTCCTCACTAATAGCATATCATTTTCTTTAATTTTAATTAAAAAAAAAAGTAGTGTCGAGTTTACCCATTTTAAACTAATTCACAATAAGAAAATTACTAAGTCTATCATGTGAAGCTCTTGGAGCTTGTTTTAAGCCATAAATAGCCTTTTTCAACATATAGACATGATGTGGAAAAGAAAATTTCAAATCCGGTAGATTGTTCTACATAAACTTCCTCAATCATATAACCATGTAAGAATGCACTTTTCACATTCATTTGATACAATATAAAAATTTTGTAAGAAGCAAAAGCAAGTAACATTCTAATAGCTTCTAATCTAGCAACGGGTGCAAAAGTTTCTTCATAGTTTATACCTTCCTCTGAACAATAATCTTTAGCTACAAGCCTAGCTTTATTTATAATGATATTCCCATTTTCATCCCTTTCATTTATGGAAACCCATCTGGTTCCAATAATGGAAATATTAGAGGGCCTAGGACTAATTCCCAAATTTTGTTCCTTTCTAATTGATTTAATTCTTCTTGCATAGGTAAATTTCAAAACTCATCATTTTGGGGATCCTTAATACTTTTTGGTACAATTTGAGAAAAAAAAAGCAAGATTATTAAATAAATTAATAGAAGAATGAGTTTTCACACCTTGTTCGAGATCACCAATAATCAAATCCATAGAATGAGATGGAAAATTTAGGGTTTTAAATGTGAGTATTGTTGGGATGTAGCTTAGATGGTATAGTGTATGCTTAATATGCGAAAGGTACGAGGATTATTTATGACATAATGAGTAGAGATATTTTTTTCATTTTCACTATTATGAATGACTCGAGGTTTATGATTTTGCGACGTAAGAATCGTGGGGATGCTAGCTTAGCATGCGAGAGGTACGGGGATCGATACCTTGCAACTCCAAAAAGAAAATATTTGTTTTAATATTTTTTTTCTATTCAATTTTTCCTTATTTATGACATAATGAGTAGAGATATTTTTTCATTTTCACTATTATTGAAGATGTGACGTTTAGCGTTATGTGATGTAAGAATCGTGGGGATGAAGCTTAGAGGTAGACCGCTCGATTAGCATGCGAGAGGTATGGGGATTCGATACCCCGTATCTCAAAAAGAAACTATTTCTTATTAATATTTTATTTCTATTCAATTTTTTCCTATTTATGATATGATGAGCAGAGATAGTTTTAAATTTTCACTATTATTGATGATGAGACATTTAAGGAATTTCTATGTAAGAATTGTGGGGATGTAGCTCAGATGGTAGAAAGCTCGCTTAGCATGAGAGAGGTACGGGGATCGATACACTGCACTCCAAAAGAAATTATTCGTTATTAATATTTTATCTATTCAATTCTGCTTCGCATGTGAGAGGTACGGGGATCGATAAAGTCGGTTGAACCGTACGGGCACCTTTTGATGCATACGGTTCAAAAAAAATAGCGAAAAAAATTGTACCCTTCTTTAGAGGACTCGTTCTAACTTTTAATGAAGGGGCTTTTTCTTCCCTTCCATTTTTCAAGAAAGTTGAGTTTTGTCCTTTGGCCCGGTTTATCTATACTAGAAATTTCAATAAATAAAAAAACAATTCATTAAATTTTCAATTTATCGAACTAACTTTTCATTGATGTATTGTTTCATCGAGATAAAATTGCAATTGCGATGTCGTTTTCTTGTTCCCGAATAGTCTTCTTCAATTCTTCAATTCCTTATTTATGACATAATAAGTAGAGGTATTTTTTCATTTTCACTATTTTGATGACGTGACGTTTAGGGTTTTGTCACATAAGAATTGTGGGAATGTAGCTTAGATGGTAGAGCGCTCACTTCGCATGCAAGAGGTACGAGGTACGGGGATCGATACCCCGCATCTCCAAAAGAAATTATTCGTTATTAATATTTTTTATATTCAATTTTTCCTTATTTATGACATAATGACTAGAGATATTTTTTTATTTTCACTATTATTGATGACGGGACGTTTAGGATTTTGTGACATAAGAATGGTGGAGATGTAGCTCAGATGATAGAGCACTTGCTTTGTAATGACCCGAAATTTTCTACTTAATTTAAGGTCGCTACTGTATACATATCATAAACATTGCATGCGGAAGACTTCATTTAAATTCCATAAAACATAACCTTTATTTTGAAAACACAGCCATGGACTTACGTATTTCAAAAACATCTTTAAAACGACACAACAAAAGAGTAAATAAAATAAATAAACATTTAAGTTAAAAACATCCTATTCTAGCCTAAGTCTAACAAAATAAATACCACTATCCTATGCATGTGCCATGGTCTCGAGTTGCGATGCCGTCGTCAGCCGTATAGGAATGTCTCACCTTAACCTGAAAAATGTAGTAGCACATGGCTTGAGTATTTAAAGAAATACTCAGTAAGTGACCCCACTATTGGGGTTAAATGCCACAATCACATGCAATGAAATGATGGGACCTATCTTTCGTTTCGTTTCGTTTTTCTTATGGTGCTGTCCTAACGTGTAAACTTTGGACGTGTACCATATACTCTACACACAGCCCATACGTGCGAGTATGGGCTCACCAGCTAGTTCGCACACCGCTGGGCCACTTTCATTACCTGATGGGCATACTCTGGGAGCCCCTTATGCCGGGACCTGTTAGAACTAGTAACCGTCACGGCTGCGCTATGCAAAGTATAACGATCGTTGTCCTGCCATTTGATGTACGCGTCCGTACCCTCGTGATGGAATAGGGGTATCCCCCAAATGCATGAACACACATAATGCATGAGGTCCCCATGTTTCTACTTTTATCATTAATGAATATAACCTCGCGATCATCTTTCATTCGTATCATATCCTTTCTCATATCATTTCACATATCGTTCATCATTCATGTCGGGGTTACATTTCATTTCATTTATCGTGATATCATGTCATTCATAACATACTGTATACATACAATTTAGAAAGCATAACAAAACGCTCCATACTTTTAACATGTCATTTCGTAATATGCAATTCATACAACAATTACCTCAATGGTCACATAAAACAATCTAAACATAACATATCACATCACAATATATCGTATCATAAACATGTCATATTGTAAGCACTTCGTGGTCATATCGTTTCCTAACTTATCATTGCCTTAACGTTCTTATACCTATCACAGTTATTTCGTTCCGTGAATGTACCTTAGCCATAACATCACAGGAACGTGTCCTAACGCTATCGTTCTATCAATCTATCACAAACCTATCCCTTTCTACCCATATCCTAACCATATTCTTTCATCCATCTCTCCTATCCATAGCACTCTTGTATGTAACCTAACCCTAACGTTTCATAAACGTCTCTTATTCCTATCATTACGTTTCATTTTGTGCATCATTCTTGTATCCTATCTCAAATCTATCCTTGAACACATCGTACCATAATTATTATCATACAATTCACATATTATAACATAAGATAAACATAATATAAGCATACCGATTAACAGATAATTCACACATATCAGTATATATGACACGTGCAGAACTACAGGCACGTGTCAATATCAAACCATGCCGATAGTAAGGCCACTTACCTGATTAGCTTAGGCTGTCGTCACCAGTTTATCCTTAAGAAAGTTAGACTTTGTCCTTTGTATTCAAGTCAACCTATAGGAACCATGACATTAACATCAAGTTCAATTCTCTATATTATACCATGCTTCACGTGTTATTCTTCATGCGAGCCTCAGAGACTTTGTTTATATTTATAATTTTATTTTTATTAAAGATTTCATTTTCTATTATTACTGTGTTAGAAAGGATATTGTTACTGTTAAAGAATTTGATGAGTTTCTTAGGGTCTGATTTTACTGTTTTACCTTTCAATTATGTTTAACAAATCTTCCCTCTTCTTCTTCCCCGGTTTTATTTACTTTGTTAAATTTCATTGATGTATTCACGATTAGGCTTTTTCTTTTAATTGATTCTTGTGTGTGTTTTACTAAAACTATTCTAGGTTGATTTCCTATCACAGATACAATGCTATCTAAAATCTAAATAATTGGATAAGGAATAAAAGAGATCTGATTTATTTCTTTTTCGTGTAACAATTAGATTAAGGAAGAGGAGATCTGAAATATAAAGAGATCTAAAATATAAAGAGATCTAAAATAACTTACCGCTAAATCTCTCTCCAGATACATTTGCAGCATCGTAAATTTGCTGATTGACATTTTGGTTTTTCCCTTTTTTTTCTCTCTTTTTGTTGCAGGAATTTTTTGTTGCAGGAATTTCTAGAGGTGGTTTCAGAGGATGGTTGAGATTGGACAGGGAGATGTAACCGTAACTTCTTCTCTTAATTAATTAATCTATTTTTTAAAAATTATTATTATAATTTATTTATTTATTTATCTATTTATCTATTTACCTCTTTTGTTATTATTATTATTATTATTTTTTTATTATTTATTATTATTTTTTTTTTTTATTTTAGGGTTGTTACATGCTTTGCATGCGAGAGGTACGGAAATCGATACCCTGCATCTCCAAAAGAAATTATTCGTTATTAATATTTTATTTCTATTCAATCTTTCTTTATTTATGACATAATGAATAGAGATATTTTTTCATTTACACTATATTTGGTGACGGTAAGTTCAGGATTTTGTGATGTAAGAATTGTAGCTCACATTGGAACTATCGTCATTAAATATAGTATTTCTTTTAGATAGTTTTTTATTTTCACTATTATTGATGACGAGACGTTTAAGGTTTTGTGATGTAAGAATTGTGGGGATGTATTTCAGATGGTAGAGCTCTCGCTTAGCATGTGTGAGGTACGAGGATCGATGCCCTGCATCTCCAAAAGAAACCATTGGTTATTAATATTTTATCTATTCAATTTTTCCTTATTTATGACATAATGACTAGAGATATTTCTTTATTTTCACTATTATTGATGACGGAAAATTTAGGGTTTTGTGATGTAAGAATTGTTTGGATGTAGCTCAGATGGTAGAGCGCTTAGCATGCGAGAGGTATAGGGATCGATACCTTGCATCTTCAAAAGAAACTATTTGTTATTCATATTTTATAAATATTTCGTTTCCTTATTTATGACATAATGAGTACAGATACTTTTTAATTTTCACTATAATTGGTGTTGGTAGGTTTAGGTAGAGCGCTTTCATTTTCGCTGTAATTGGTGATGGTAGGTTTAGGTAGAGCGCTGGCTTCGCATGTGCCCGGATTGATACCTTTTAGATACCTTGCATCTCCAAAGCAAAATATGAAATATTTTATTTCTTTTCATTTTTTTCTTATTTATGACATAATGAGCAGAGATAGTTTTTCATTTTCATTATTATTGATGACGAGACATTTAAGATTTTGTGATGTAAGAATCGTGGAGATCTAGCTTAGATGGTAAAGCGATTGCTTAGCATGCGAGAGGTATGGGGATCGGATACCCCACATCTCCAAAAAAAACTATTTGTTATTAATTTAATATTGTATTTCTATTCAATCTTTCCTTATTTATGACATAATGAGCAGATATTTTTTCAAATATATTATTTCTTTTCAATTTTTTCTTATTTATGACATAATGAGCTGAGATAGTTTTATATTTTCACTTTTTTTGATGATGAGACGTTTAAGGATCTGAGATGTAAGAATTGTGGGGATGTAGCTCAGATGGTAGAGCGCTCGCTTAGCATGCGAGATGTACGGGAATTGATACCCCGCATCTCCAAAAGAAATCATTTGTTATTAATATTTTATCTTTTCATTTTTTCTTATTTTTGACATAATCACTAGAGATATTTCTTCATTTTCACTATTATTGGTGACGGGAAATTTAGGGATTTGTGATGTAAAAATTGTTGGGATGTAGCTCAGATGGCAGAGCGTTTGCGTAGTATGTGAGAGGTATAGGGATTGATACCATGCATTTCTAAAAGAAATTATTTGTTATTAATATTTTATAAAATTTTAGTTCTATTCAATCTTTTCTTATTTATGACATAATTCTATTCAATCTTTTCTTATTTATGACATAATGAGCAGAAATATTTTTTTGCTTCGCATGTGAGATGTGCAAGGATTGAGCTTCGCATGAGAGATGTGCTCGAATTGATACCCTACATCTCTAAAGGAAAACTTTCCATTATTAAATATATTATTTCTTCTCAATTTTTTCTTATTTATGACATAATGAGTCAAGATAGTTTTTCATTTTCACTATTATTGATGACGAGACGTTTAATGTTTTGTGATGTAAGAATTGTGGGGATGTAGCTCAGATGGTAGAGTGCTCTCTTTGCATGTGAGAGGTACAGCGATAGATACCCTGCATCTCCAAAGTAAACCTATATATTATTTCGTTTCAAATTTTCCTTATCCATGACATGTTGAGTAGCAATATTTCTTCAATTTGTGGGGATGTAGCTCAGATTATAGAGCGCTTGTTTAGCAAATAAGTGGTACGGAGATTGATTCCCGCATCTCCAAAAGAAACTATTATGACATAATTAGAGTGCTCTCTTTGCATGCAAGAGATACATGGATTTTGTGATGTAAGAATTGTTGGGATGTAGCAGTGTCATAATTAGAGTGCTCTCTGTGCATGCAAGAGATACATGGATTCAAGAGATACCGGGATTGATGCCTCGCATCTCCAAAAAAAAATTATTTGTTATTAATATTTTATTTCTGTTTTATCTTTCCTTATTTATGACATAATGAATAGAGATATTTTTTTATTTTCACTATTATTTGTGATGGTAGGTTTATTATTTGTGATGATAGGTTTAGGGTTTTGTGATGTAAGAATTATGGGGATTTAACTCAGAGGGTAGAGCGCTATGTGACAGGTGCCGGTACCCCACATCTCCAAAGGAAGAGTATCGATTATTAAATGTATTATTTCTTATTTATGACATAATGAGTAGATATAGTTTTTCATTTTAACTATTATTGATAACGAGACGTTTAGGGTTTCGTGATGTAAGAATTATGGTTAATAGAACATTAGGAGCATTGCTTAAGGCTATTATTTCTAAGAATATTAAGTTTTGGGACGAATGTTTGCCATTTGTAGAGGTTGCATATATTTGAGCAATTCATAGTACCACTCATTGTTTTCCTTTTGAAGTTGTTTATGGATTTAATCCACTTACGCCTCTTGATTTGCTTCTTATTCCTTCTAATATTTTTGTTCTTATTCCTTCTAATATTTTTGTGAGTGAAGCAGGCACAAG
Organism: Cucurbita ficifolia; assembly: GCA_033971965.1. Classification (NCBI taxonomy): domain Eukaryota; kingdom Viridiplantae; phylum Streptophyta; class Magnoliopsida; order Cucurbitales; family Cucurbitaceae; genus Cucurbita; species Cucurbita ficifolia. Next base: position 7,299,947 of record CM066975.1, on the reverse strand, counting down.
TAAGGCAAATTTGATGAAAACATTGCACAAAAAGGTGAAGGAGAGAATTAAAACAAAATTTCAAAGTTGATTCAAGAATTAACAAAGGACGGAAGGAAATCATTTTTCAACTATGTAACTGGGTTTGGATACATTTTCGCAAGGAGCGATTCTCATCTCAAAGGAAGACAAAGTTACATCCAAGAGGGGATGACCCTTATCAAGTCCTTGAAAGAATTAATAACAATGCATAGAAAATGATCTTCTCGGAGAATTTTCAGCACATTCTACATTCAATGTTGCTGACTTGAGTCCTTTTGATGTAGGTGATGATTTTTCTGATTTGAGGACGAATCCTTTTGAAGCGGGGGAAGATGATAAGGATCACGGTGTTCCAAATGTTCCAACTGGATCTTTTACACGATCCAAGGTCAAGAAGATTCAACAAGCATTCATTCTCCATCTACAAAATTGGATAGCTCGGTTCAACCATCATTTCATGTGTTACAAGCTGATTCGATTGAGGAAGAACCATTTGGAGCTTCACAAGTGAATATTTACACGGTTGAAGTAGCGTATGAAGTTGCAAGCATCATTACATGAGTTGTTAGAAAACTTTATTTATCTTTAATTTCATAATGTTTGTAATGGTCAATTGATCAAATTGACTTCGTGATTTGTGGAGATTTAAGGGGATCAGAATTAAATCTAGGCCACTAACTTCGTTTGTGGGGAGACTATAAATACCCACAAATTATTATGTAAAAATATTTGTGAGGAATAAAATTGATCTCTCAAGTTGATAAGTTCCCCTTAGAAATCCAAGCATCATCTTTGCCATTTCTAAGTTGCAATCAATTCTTGTGGTAGAACTGTGAGTCATTCAATCAAGCCTTGATCAAGTTTGATTGTGGAGTGACTCAATTTAGAACAAGGTTCCAAATCTTGCAATGGAAGAATTGTGAGCCATTCAATCAAGCCTTGATCAAGTTTGATTGTGGAGTGACTCAATTTAGAACAAGGTTCCAAATCTTGCAAATCTTGCTTCTAGATCTTTGATCGTAGGAGGTGATCTAATTCTAGCCTTATCTCTTTGTTGATCTGAATTTTGTATAAGGAGGTGTTAATTACTTTAATTCAAGGATACTTGCTTCATTAAAAGCATGGATCGTTGGGCTGAAAATTAAGGTTGTCTTATCACCGTATATAAAGAATTTGAGAATAATCAAACTTTCGAGCTGTCATTAACGTCTAGTTTCAATAATAATTAATGATCAATTAGTACAATTGACTATATTAACCATTTATATGAAGAACAAATAAAGTAAATGAAATGATGATGATATGTTCAATGCACAATTGAATATGAAGTCCACAACAAGGACATTTGGTCTAGTGGTATGATTCTTGCTTAAGGTGGAAGAGGTTAAGAATGCCTTCGATTATACTATAATAATAAACTTGGAAAGGTCATATGAATATGAATTTTTTTTTTTTTTTCACAAGCAATTGCAATCGACCACCTAATTTGAGATTCTAGGTAGTGTATTGTTCAAGAAACCCACTTGACTTAGTTGATACATGGTTTATGTTTTGTATTTCGTTTTTCATTTGTTTCAAGAAATATATCGATCAATTTCCATTCTTTTTTTTTCTATTGATTTTTTTCCGATCGAGATGTATGGATCCATGGGCCTATGTGTCTACATAGAACCGGTTCATGGATTAATGAAAATGTGCAAAAGCTATATTTGTCTCTGCCATTCTACGAGTCTCTTCGTTTTTACATATGACATAACCACTCTCGTTGGCAGCATCCTAAAACAAATTTTCAATTGTGGATGCATATGGACTCTATCAGAAATCCTTTTGTTTATAAGGGAAATCCTAATTCAGTATGAAGACATCTATCAAACAAGAACCAATAATTGTATCTCCATTAAACGGCATTTCAAGACAATTTAACCTGATCAGATATTACAACTTAAATAAACTTAACGTGATAGGATATGGACTTTATTTATGTCAATATTTCTTAACAATATTAATTGAAGTACATCCAAATGATTTGAAGAACAAATTTTACTCTGTGATGGACAATGTGAAATTAACATGACAATAATAGTAGGTTCTAAAGCACAAAAATACGTGGATAAATTTCAAATTTTGAGATGTAGAAAACACATGGGCTAGCAACTAAAAATAATAGATCCACTCTAAGGGCATTTGGTCTAGTGGTATGATTCTCGCTTCGGGTGCGAGACGTCTCGAGTTTGATTCTCGAAATGGCCTCATAGTCAAATCAAATTCAAGCAAGCAAGATAAGATGATTTAAAAACATAGGTCACTTGTCGTCACAATCCGTTTAAGGAAGATGCGCCCAAATAACCGGTGAACAATTAGCCTTTTAAAGAAGTGTTAGAGAGCTAGAAGAGGCGATATGGAGAATAGTAGTGTGAGAAGGGCACCAAATTTTTCAGCGAGTCGCCGTGTAAGGAAGAAGAAACTAGTAGGTTCAATTTTGTTTGAACTAAAATTTGATACTCACACTAGTCATGAGGCTGAATTTAGGTCTCTGACGAACTTTTACTAATCTCATTATTGAGGAGTAGTTCAATTTTGTTTGAACTAAAATTTGATACTCACACTAGTCATGAGGCTGAATTTAGGTCTCTGACGAACTTTTACTAATCTCATTATTGAGGAGTCTCTTCCAATCTACTAGGAGCGGTTGAAAATCACTTCTCAATTTGTTGACTCTTCATGTCTTCTCTGTTGGTGTCTTTTCTACTTTCTTCGCTTGAAACTTCTTCTTCTTTGCATGACGTCATACCACCTGCTTCTGCTTGATGTCTTCTTGGTCGGAATAATAACGTTTCAAGGCGAAACTTCGTTGACTCTTCATGTCTTCTCTGTTGGTGTCTTTCCTACTTTCTTCGCTTGGAACTTCTTCTTCTTTGCATGACGTCATACTACCTGCTTCTGCTTGATGTTTTCTTGGTCGAAATAATAACATTTCAAGGCGAAACGGAGAATAGTAGTGAGAAGGGCACCAAATTTTTTAGTGAGTCGCCATGTAAATAAGAAGGAACTAGTAGGTTCAATTTTGCGTCCGTTTGAACTAAAATTTGAGACTCACTAGTCATGAGGCTGACTTTAGGTCTCTCGACGCACTTCTACTAATCTCAGTATTGAGGAGTCTCACTCACTAGTCATGAGGCTGACTTTAGGTCTCTCAATGTGCTTCTACTGATCTCAGTAATGAGGAGTCTCTTCCAATCTACTAAGAGCTGTTGAAAATCACTTCTCGGTTCGTTGACTCTTCATGTCTTCTTTGTTTGTGTCTTTCCTACATTCTTCGCTTGAAATTTCTTCTTCTTTGCATGACTTCATACCACCTGCTTCTGCTTGATGTCTTCTTGGTCAGAATAATAACGTTTCAAGTTACTAACGTTGACAACATGGTTAGTCCGCATCCATAGTGAAGGGAATGAACTCTTCATCCACGTAGTGGAAGCATTGGGAACCATTTTGATTTTATTATGAATTAAAACAAAAGCAATAAATACGAGAGTAAGAACTCTACCTTTGTAGAAACCCTAGCTTGCAAGACTTCTCGGAGTATTCCAACCATGCAGAAGTTCTTCAACATTCCACAATATCTTCCTTACTATGACTCGAACACAAGGTCAAAGCTTCTAGGAGCCTCTTGGAAGAAAATCCGGGATTGGAGGAGAAGAGTTTCGAGAATTCTCTGGAGATGTAATTTTATTTTTCAAAGAAAGTGGGAGAGATTCGTATATCTTTGGCTCAACACGAGGGTCCTATTTATAGGGACTCTTGGAGAATATTTGCCAAATAATATATTTGCATATTTAATATATTAAGATATAATACCTTATACAAATAATATTTAGATATTATAAGATATCCTAATATATATTTAACTTATTTGAATCTCATTCAAATTTTCAAATATATTTTTATTTAATGTATGGTATTGATTAATTGTATCAAATACAATAAATATATTTTTCCTTTAATATATCTAATATATTAATTTGAACCCTTCAAATTACTATTTTTCTCCATTTATGTTTAACATATCTAATATATTAAATATTAATTTGAACCCTTCAAATTAAATATATTTTTTCTATTTATTTAATATATCTAATATATTAAATAATAATTTGACATTTCAAATTAAATTTATTTTCTCTTTTATATTTAATATATCTAATATACTAAATATCAATTTGAACACTTCAAATTTTCTTTCAAATAAGTTGAACTTTTTAGCGTTACTATGAGCAAGGGACCTTATGGACCTACAGATTATAAGCTCCAATGATACAAAATTAATTAATTAAACTCTTTAATTAATCAATTTTCATTCATTAACTATAGGTCACTCCACTATAGACCTAGAGTTGCACTCTTATGCACGGTAAAATAAGTTATGTCCATTGATATAATCATTACAAGCAAGTCGATCCTTCACAAGTTGTTCATAATTACAGCTGGGTCAAAAGCCTGTTTTACCCCAGTAATTACATCTTTCACCATAAGTACCACTGATTCTCTAATGAACAATTTGTTTATAATCCAATCATAAACCAAGTCCCTCTCGGGCCAATGAGAGGGTGGAGCCCCATTGTTCAAGTCCCGGAATCAGTACTTAAGAGAACAACTCATCTACTCTCCTTATATGGAAAGTAGTGAATTTCATGTCATGATATTATGTTCCCAACTCTCTATTTGGTCAAGTCCCCGAAATGGTAGGCATATTGAATCGGCTAAAAGAGCCATTCTCACCCATGTAAATTAAAGGACAAGCCCACACAGGCAGGAGTTCATAACTCACTCAAGATTAAGATCGAGTTGCATATGATCATCATGTGAAATATTATTCTTCTCAATTAACAGATTTATAAAGAAAGATTAAATATTTCTTGGTCCAGTCTTATACAAACTCATTGTATATGATATCCCCACTTACATGTCTCCACATGAACGATTTGGATCAAATCATTTGCAACGATTACAAAGTGGGCCATATCAATAGTGTTACCAGGATAAGACACCCAACCTTATCCATATACTATAGACTCTTTAGACTATCACTTGAACACGATCCTCTTGTATGTCAACCACGTACTGTTCAAGATTACATTAATAACCTTGGATTTTCATACAATGGATAACAATTAAATTACAAATAAATTAATAAAAATTATTGTTAAAAACTAAATAATTAATTACGAGGGGGTTGAGGGCATCAATCCCAACACATAGGAGCAATTGGATCCTATAGGATGCCTTCCTAATCTTGTGGATAACTTCCACTAGTCCATAGTATTTTCGCACCATTATTTTGTTCTTGTTGTGTTGATATGACCTTAATTTATCAGAACAATCTATTTACCTTGAAATTATCGTGGTCGGCGCTTTCGGCCGACCCTTCTCTTCATCCGTCTGGATGGTATTTTTGCATAAACATGTGTTGCTTCAGTGGTCTGTTTTTGTCTCCCTTCTTTAGTAGAGGTGTTGGCTTGATGTCTTTGCCCAGCATTTGAGTGATCACTAATAAGTGACTTTGCGGGTCTAATAAACCCAACTGTCAACAAGTCATTTAGCTGTTTGTAGAATTCAGGTAGCTCAGGCTCAGCCGCATGACATCTGTTTGTGGCATGCGATCTCGACTGTGACATAAAACTAATCTTGTGATTTATCTCTCTTAGTGGGTATAAACCCATTATCTGACCATGCTTTGCGTCGTGGTGTTCATGTAGTGGCAACAAGGTGTCTGTTGAGGTGTGCTCACTCGAGCTCCTCTTTTCAAATAAAACAATAGCAGCAAGCGTAGATTCATTATTAATTAGATTCTTTCTCAACTGTAGTATCGACATCATTTTTACCTCTCTTGGTTAAATAGATGTTTGTTTGAACGATCGTCGGGTTAGACTCCGTTACTACTAGGAATTTTTCTATGGGCATGTAAATGTCTTTGTGTTCCAGTAGGACGTCCATCCCTGACACGATGTTGAAATCATCCATTTCAATTATCACAAAGACAGTTTGCCTAGTCCAAGTCTCCAACTTGATCAGAGTTCTCTTTGTGACTCCTAAGACAGGTAAAGCTTCCAATTTGACGGCGTTAGTCTTTCCTGTATCTTGATGCCAAAAGATGTTAAAATATTTTGCATCGGTCTCCGTCATGAGTTGTGGGTGGCTGTAGAGTCGACAATGGTGTTCTTTGCTACTCTGTGCTTTACCCAGGCCTCGACGTACATAATGTATATATATATATGTATATATTCTTTTAACTACAATACACAGGGTCAATTGAAGAATGTAACTCTTATGCTCATTAATATTATAATGGCTACTACCTAAATTATAACCTAAACTTGAGAATTGATGTCCAATTAACCCACCCTAAATTTGTAATCATCGTAGAGTGATTGAAATTACAATTGAAGTAGTTTGAACTCCTAGTACCTTAAATGAAACTTGTCTCATCTAATAAAACATGAACTTCTCTTTAATATCATTAATACAATTATGCTTCATCTTGAACATGCCAAACACGAAACTAAATTGCGTTCAATTTAACTCCATTTTATTGCCATCTTGAATCATGTGTAGGGTATATATTTGATTTACGTTGATATTTCATATTAGTTAAGCTTTTTACAAAATCACAATTAGAAGACAACAACAATAAACTTGGACATTTATTATTTCAAAAAAAAATTCTTTCTCCATCTTATCCTTAATAATCTTCAACTAAATTCATAATATGGAAAGAAACAAGTTTATTACTCATAAAAAGTAAAATATGCAACTTTTATTAAAATTTCATCAAAACAAATCTTATTGGGATACAACATAGATGACAATTATAGCCTTCAAATAAACAGTAAAGTAGTTATGGTCAACATGATAGAAACTTTAGTATCCATTCAAAATATAACAACCTCCGGAATCCAAGAACCCATGTCCAATTTGGTCTAGTGGTATGATTTTCACTTGAGGTGTAAGAGATCTGGAGTTCAATTCTGATAATGATGGAGCGTAAGTAATCAAACTAGAATACTTGTCCACTCTCCAAAAGAGAGTAGAGGAGATAGAGAAGCGAGATGTATGTCGAGGCCTGGGTAAAGCACAGAGTAATAAGGAACACCATTTTTTAAGGGTTGTTGGACTATAAAATGAAAAGTTGATGGTCTAGTATTTTACTTGTCAGGCATGTAATATTGAATTGTTTAGGAGAATTGTTACTAGTTGCTAAATTGTGGAGAAAGTTTAGGCAATTTGTTAGTGCTTGCTCGTAAGTTCATCGTATGTATACTCTTTATACTAAACAAAGAGAATTGAAAAGCAAAAGTGCTTAAGGTTCCTCTATTTAAAAGCTTTGAAAATCTGTGAGAACAATGAGCGAGAGCGATAAGATGATTTGAAAATCTGTGAGAACAATGAGCGAGAGCGATAAGATGATTTGAAAATCTGTGAGAACAATGAGCGAGAGCGATAAGATGATTTGAAAATCTGTGAGAACAATGAGCGAGAGCGATAAGATGATTTGAAAAATCTGTGAGAACAATGAGCGAGAGCGATAAGATGATTTGAAAATCTGTGAGAACAATGAGCGAGAGCGATAAGATGATTTGAAAATTTGTGAGAACAATGAGCGAGAGCGATAAGATGATTTGAAAATCTGTGAGAACAATGAGCGAGAGCGATAAGATGATTTGAAAATCTGTGAGAACAATGAGCGAGAGCGATAAGATGATTTGAAAATCTGTGAGAACAATGAGCGAGAGCGAGAAGAGGCGGAACGGATGTTTGTTTGATGGATGTTTTCACCCCTCTTGGTTGATGGATGTTTGTTTGAATAATCGTCGGGTTAGACTCCGTTACTACTAGGAATTTTTCTATGGGCATGTAAATGACTCTGTGTTCTAGTAGGACATCCATTCCTGACACGATGTTGAAATCATCCATTTCAACTATCACAAAGACGGTTTGCCTAGTCTAAGTCTCCAGCTTGATCAGAGTTCTCTTTGTGACTCTGGTCTGTTTATTATTTCAAAGAAAATTTCTTTCTCGATCTTATCCGTACTAACTCTTCAACTAAATTCATAATATGGAAAGAAACAAGTTTATTACTCATAATAAGTAAAATATGCAACTTTAATTAAAATTTCATCAAAACAAATGTGATTGGGAAACAACTTAGATGACAATTATAGCCTTCAAATAAACACTAAAGTAGTTATGGTCAACAGTTGAAAATTACATAAAATAATGTCCTAAATCCAAGAACTCGTGTCCAATTAATCAATCTTAAAGATTGTAACTAGCATAGAGTAATTGAAGCTCCACATGAAATAATTTAAAGTTCTAGTTACTTAAGTAAAGTTTATCTCGTCTTTAATGAAAAATGAGTTGCACTTAAGTTCATGAAATGCTTATAGACTCCAACTCTTACCACTATTAATAAAATTATATTTCATATGAGTTTGTCATAAATGAAACTAAGGTGCATTCAATACAACTTTATTTTCTTGTCATACGAAGTAAAATGGAAGAACTAAATCAAACAAACTGATGAACTGAACCGAATCAATCCAATCCAAACTGATTAGCTTATTAGAACAATTCAATATTACATGCCTTAGTTACAAGTAAAACACTAGACCAACACTTTTCGTTTGCGAATCCCACAACCCTTTAGAAAAAATAGATTCCAAACTTGAGAGAAAAAGAAACATACCGAGTAGGAGCTAAAAATGTTGGATGTTTTAGGAAGGGAATTTAGTCTAGTGGTATGATTCTTGCTTAGGGTGCGAGAGGTCCTGAGTTTAATTCTTGGAATGCCCTTAATTTCTTAATCTTTACTTTATGGAAGGATTTCATATTAATATAAACTTCTGTTTACTTTTCAAACATACCCCTTAACTTCTTTCACAAGTTATTGGACAACAAAGTCGACTCATAGCGAGGCTCCTTCTTAATAATGTTCGCAATGGCTTGAAGTCTTTCTTTATACTTACCATCTTAGGAAACAAAGAAGAAAAACAAAAATTAAGGCGATTAAAAATATAATAATAATGCTCTTAATATCATTTTATGTTTCCCACTTTATGCCTATCCAAATCTTAACTTTCAATATTTGCTGTACTTGTGCACTCCACGATATGTGTCTTAAATGAAACTATCAAACTAAAACTTACACTAGGAAATAACTTCAATTGTTTTTTCTTCTCTCTACCGTAATTATTGCAAAGCCTACGTAAATAATTTAAGAATAATCAAACTTTGTAGTTGTCTAGATCTAAAAGATATAATAATAATAATTGCACGTGAATTTTATTAACAAAGAAAATAAATGAAATAATGATGATACATTCCATAAACAACTTAATATAAAGTCCATAACAAGGACATTTGGTCTAGGGGTATGATTCTTGTTTTGGGTGCAAGAGGGTTAAATACATACATTCCCACCATGACCAACATAACACCCAAGAACTTTCAATGTGTGAAAGGTCTAGTAGAAACTCTTTGTTCTTATTATGTTCTTGTTTTGTTCTCCAAGACACATTCTACATCGAGGCCAGCGTAAATTGGAAAGAATTTTGGTGGCCTGAGGACAATGTAGTGTTGTGAAAACTAGCTAGATTGAATCTTCAAAGACTAATGTACATTTTGTGAAAATCAAGAGAAACATTACGAGCATGTTTACAATAGTTTAGCCATGCAGCGACACACGATGCTTCAAATACTCTTGCTTATGATTACATACTAATCGTTTGTTAGGTAAGAAGTCTTTCTTTACATCTTCAAGGCTTTATACTTACAATGTTAGTAGGCAAAGAAAAAAAAGAAAGAAAAACAAAAATGAAGTAGATTAAAACTATAATAATAATGCTCTTAATATCATTTTGTGTTTCTCACCTTCAATTGACATACCTATATCTAAATTTTAACTTTGGATATTTTCTTTACTTATGTACACTAGATGTGTGGCTCAAATGAAAGTACCAAATTAAAACTTACACTAGGAATAATTTCAACTATTTTTTCTCCCCTATACAGTAATTACCACAAATCCTATATAAAGAATTTGAGAAGAATTTGAGAATAATCAGGGCTTGAAAGGTGTTCAATAAAGGGCATTTGATCTAGTGGTATGATTCTCGCTTAGGGTCCGAGAGGTCCCGAGTTCAGTAGAGAAATGGAAAGAAAATAAAATCATAAAATATATGGACTATACCATCATTGTTTGAAAGAGTCATCTACTCTTACTCCTACTCCATTCTCTAAGAATCAACATAGCAAAAGAGAATAGGAGTGGGAAGGGAACCAAAAAAATTTCTTCGTGTAAGGAAGAAGAAACTAGTAGGTTCAATTTTGTGTCCGTTTGATCTAAAATTTGAGACTCACTAGCCAAAAGTTCATCTGTAGTAAAAAAAAACCTTTCGTGGCCCAACCCTCATTCACAGCCTGCATCCAACCATTTCCTTTTCAACCTACACGCATGCTCCAGGCCCAGCTCATGTAAATAGTTAGAAGATGCGGCCCACAAGCAGAAGGAAGCCAAGTGTCACAATCGCACTCTTGCAGTAGTGTGATAACGATTATGCGACATTTGTTCTAACCTGGGAAACAAGTCAACCGTGCGAAATTTAGACTGCATGGATAATAGCTGTGTATGCTCGAGTCATGTTTGGAATAAATGTTTTAGAAAACGTGAATGAGGAATTACGTTAAAAAAAATTCTAATAAAACAATATTATAAGCTAAAAGCGAATAAACAATAAAAACGACTTTGATAGTATATAACCTGAGTAGGAAGAATTGACAACTAGTCACATTTCCGTATAGTATTACTAGGACAAGACCCTAAAATGATACATGATATTATGTCCTCAACTTCCTATTTGGTCCAGTCCCTAAAATGGTGGACATATTGAATCGGCTAAAAGAGTCATTCTCACCCACGCAAATTAAAGGAGTCGCATATGATCATTATGTGAAATATTAATCTTCTCAATTAACGGTTTATAAAGAGATTAAATATTTCTTGGTCCAGACGCATATGATCATCATGTGAAATATTAATCTTCTCAATTAACGGTTTATAAAGAGAGATTAAGGTCCAGTCTTATACAAACTCATTGTACAGTATACCCCCACTTACATGTCTCCACATAAACAATTTTGATTAAATCATTTGTAACGATTAAAAAGTGGGCTGTATCAATAGTACTTCTAGGAAAAGACACCCAACCTTATCCATATACTACATACCCTTTAGTTTATTAGTTAACACGATGCTCTTGTAGGTCAACTACATAATGTTCAAGATTACATTAATAACCTTGGATGTTTATACAATGGATAACCATTAAATTACGAATAAAATAATTAAACTTATTGTTAAAAGTTAAATAATTAATTACGAGGCTTTAGGGCATAAATCCCAACGTTAACTTGGTTTAGGTTCCGAACTTACACGATCCTCTTGTATGTCAACTACATAATGTTCAAGATTACATTAATAACCTTGGATGTTTATACAATGGATAACCATTAAATTACGAATAAAATAATTAAACTTATTGTTAAAAGCTAAATAATTAATTACGAGGTTTTAGGGCATAAATCCCAATGTAAACTTGGTTTAGGTTCCGAACTTACACGATCCTCTTGTATGTCAACTACATAATGTTCAAGATTACATTAATAACCTTGGATGTTTATACAATGGATAACAATTAAATTACGAATAAAATAATAAAACTTATTGTTAAAAGCTAAATAGTTAATTACGAGGCTTTATGGCATAAATTCCAACGTTAACTTGATTTAGGTTCCGAACTTGCTCTAATCATCTTGAACATATCTTTATATTCTTGGGAATAGGCCTTATAAAAAGTAGTAAGTCATTAGTAGGGTGTTTAGACCTTGAATTAACTTAAAAAGTTCTAGGAGCATTTTGGTCATTTTATCCCTAATTCTTGGTTTACCCTTTAAACGTGTTCCAATAACTTTCAAACTTTACCCGGTCATCATTCATAATAAAATAAGGTCTATTACAAAGTTTCATAGCGTTGAGAGGTCATTTAGATCAAACCAAAGATAAGTTTCTTTAGGGGCATTATGGTTAATTTACATCGTTACTTGGCTTAGCCAATTAACCTTGTCTAATGACCACAAAATTTCATATATAATCTTAACATGTCATAATATACTTATTATTAAAATATCATTGGCAGCGAAGTTCATTTAGTGGACTATTTTAACGTTACTTAAATCTCGATCAAATCGATTGGAATAGAGCCTTAACCCACGGTTTATTTCCTTACTTCATACTTAGTTTCCTTACTTCATACTTAGTTAAAGGTTCATATAGAAATCCAAGTGATTCCTACAGGTATTTCTTAAGAAAAGTTAAAGATGCCTACTTACCTCATTGTCGACGTTCAGGACCTTCTTTCTCGAGCTTCCAGTATCCAAATTACTTCAAATTTACTTTGACAGAATCTTAGAGTGTCTAGTTTCTGGAATCATAAAGTTTTTCATGAGAACCGATTTGTAAATGGGTTAAAATTGAGAAAAATCGAGAGAGGGTTAAGTTTCAGTTTGACATGGCCGATTTTGTTGAATCGGCCACGTCATAGTCTTCTTCCTCTGGAAGGAAGAAAGCGTGCGCGACTATTAGCGCCATGGTTTGAAAGCTGGATCCTCCAGCTCCGTTCACCGTATTTGTCACCTCAATTTTTCGTGAAACTTAAAGATTGTGTTACAAGGAAGAGCTAGGGATTGATTTCATAGAGGTTTTTAGTGCCCTATTTCTCCATGAAACCTCTTCCTTATCCTTCCCTCTAGTTAAAGGAATTTTTTCGGAGGAATGTCTTTAAGTGTGTGGCCTTAATTTTGGAAATTCCTCCTCAGTCTGCAACTCACCGAAAAATGCAGTGGATCATCTTCTTGGGCAGCTTGATCAAGGACGTTTTAGCTCTCGATTTCTTCATAAAAGTTACTCATCTCAATCCTCTTAAGCTAAATGAATGCTCAATTAAAAAAAAAAAATGGATAGTAGATGGGAATTCAATCCTTACCCCCAATTTTAAATTGAAAACAACCTTCTTCTATTGGGCA